>CM040243.1:226482939-227007175 GCA_022545495.1 Chrysanthemum lavandulifolium | reverse complement strand
AAGTGATGTTGATATCTTTAGAAAATGGTAATCAAAGAAGTTAATTCTTTCTCTTGCCTCCGTGTGCAAAACGATTTCAAATACTTGATGCACATGTTGAGGGGAGCTCTTGTTCTAAAAATATCAAAAACAATTCGGTACAAAATGCTTTGATAATATATCCTAAGTATCCGGATTGATTTTCAAATGGTTTTCAATTGGTTCCAATGGCGGATGAACAATACCAAATAGACCGACCAACTTTGCTTTATGTTTGGTGATATAAGGATGATAAGGTTAGGTATTTGTTCCCATGATCCGCTTTGAACGGAGGGATCTACCGAGGACAATCCACTAGTTAGTGTAGAAGTCCTTAGGTATGATGATAAAAGGAGAAAAATTGAGATATGGGAAGAGTGCGGATCAAAGCTCGAGCTAGTAATGGAATAAACCCAACAAGGTTCTAGCTATGATGTCTCGGTAAGCATGAAGGGGTTGAAGAATGAAAAAGAATTGAATGAGAAAGGGTGAAAACAATTAGCCCTCCAATTATTCAACCTTAGGGCGGACACGGGTTCAATTCATATGCTCTTGGTGGTTACCAAGGTAACATCGGTATTGAAGACAAAACGTCATGGACCCAATGACGCACCGCACTTCATCTTCCCAAACCACTCAAGTTCCTCTTAAAGGTCTTGTTTCATTCTCACGGGAACCAACATAATCTATCGACTTTCTTAGAGATTGTTGATATTGAAGAAGGAGACCTCTCCCTAGTCTCCCACGGGATCCAAATATGCACAAATTGAGTCTAGAGCCATGAGATCATCAATAAATCTCCTTAGGACACTTTCAATGAAGACTCTCTGTTTCACACAATGTGGAAAGAGATAATATCTTGAGTCCCACGCATTATCCTTGTGGTATTGCTGAACATCCGAGTGATATGCATACATATTCACAATGAAGATGGAAAGCCTTCGAGCCAACATCAAACAAGCTCTGGTAGGTGGCATGTGAGATCTATTATATAGATCAACCATGTGACAACCGAATAGAAACAATGGAGCGATTCAATTTTTGAATCAATCACAGTTCGAGTTATGGATCGACGGATACATTTGATAAAACCGATCGTTGTGCTTAAGAGTTCTTTTCCATAGCACATCGATCGTGTATTAATGTTTCAAAATTAAAGGGTATTTATGATTGATAATTGATTTTCCATAAAACCTTCGTTGTATTGCAAAACACTCTATTAAGCAATACACGAGTGTTCTCAAATCACTTTTCATCAATCGGTGAATATCTATTCATCGTTCACTCACTCCGTGTTGTCTTCTTTGAGATGTTCGGTTTGAGAACAACTAGTGCGGTTGCGAAACCCCGTCAAGGAGATTCCTCGGAATTATACACGATCACATGCAAGCTTGTAATCGATCAACGGGAACCGTGGGCGTGTACCACAATTCAACGAAGTGATCAAAGACAATTTAAATGCGATTTATTGCTAATTGTTGTATGCAAAGCGCCCTACGTTTGCGGTGATCGTAATGTTGCGGTCAATCCATAGCCGCATGCTCACACAACACATTCATTTCCAAATAAATCATGATTAGTGCATCAATGACTCGATATTTTCACTCCATGCTTACGCGCTGTCTGCGCAAATATCATGAATCAGCTAAAAGCTTCCGCTACTCTGATAAGAAGATATCATGATCTAGAATGTGAGCATGTCGGTCCAAAAGTCACAACTTTACATACTATCAACACCACAATGGATGAATCAGAGATTTATGGTTGCTAATGATCTCAAAGCTGGTTCAAATACTCTAACATCACGTGGATCAGTTTAAGACCTCCACTCGAAATTACAAAACATGCAGAACATGAGGATTCAATGACTACGAGCTAAAGAACAAAAGTTCTTAATCAAAGAAACCAAGAACAACGAAATGTTATATCAGTTTGTAATCATTGTAAGTTGAGGTGACCTCCCTTAGGGGGAGATTATTAGGATTTAGTAAATCCAGTACTTAAAGTGTCGGTCACCTCAAGTATGTATGCTCGTTAGAAAGCTCGTAGTCATAGTAAGTCTATGATAGTATTTAGTTTACGTTGTAACACCGTGGAGGACAGACGGTCTTTACCCATCAGATGCACGATCCGACCTTTAAAGAGGCGTCTCATGTTGTACTTATAAATACCCTTTGCCTCCAAGGCAAAGGGTTGGAGCTTATAATACATTTTCTTTGTCTCTAGGGTTCGATGAGTGTCTAAATACTCATCATTTTATTCCCATTTAAAGCGCAAAAACATTTAAAACACTCGAAATGCTTCAAAATACGTAAAATATCCGTGGATTATGTTTTTATCATTTCATGTGCAAAATGATTGAAAAGTTTAAAACGAATAAAGTTTGCATAATTGGCGTTTGGTCCTCAAGTTTCAAAATGGCAAAATAAGTCCCCGGTTTTCAAAATGGAAAATTATCTTTTATGGTCCTTGTACTATTGAAACTTGGCATGAGTGGTCCTTGTGATAAACTTTGGAAAATTATCACTTTAGCCCCTAAAAATCAAAAGTTACTCAAATGGTCCTTGGTTAAAACCTTCTACAAACCAACCGGACCTAAAACTAAACCCAAAGCCCACACAAAACAACACCAACCCAAGCCCACTACCCTTCGACCCTTGAGCCTTGAGCTCTTGAACCTTGCACCCTTACCCTTGAACCCCGTTTTATTAATAATTCCCAGTCAAACTGGTTTGACCAAAACCAAACCCGCCCCGTTTTCCCTCCATACCACCCTTCTCCATCACCTTTTCCGCAACACTCACCATCACCTTACCTCCATCCTCTTTGCTCATCCCTCCACCAACACAACAAACCAAGAAGCATTTATTGCTTCTTATCCTCAACACTCAACCTACACATGGCATGAGATATTTTGGCACCAATTTGCAGAATCAACGGTTTGGATTAATTCAACCAATCCAAGGGCTAGGAGTAAAGAGAAAAGCTTTTGATAACTATTAAAAGGGATTGAAGGCGTAAGAAAAGGTGTCTGCTTTTTAGACCAATTCAGTAGTGTAATTTAAATTGTGTTTTAAGTTTCATGTAAAAGACTTACGGGTTTTGTTAATTACGTATTGTATGAATCATATTAATCATAATTCAAGTGTTTTCATTAAGCAATTTCATGTTTTCAGTCCTAACCAGTTTTCCCGCCAAATGTGCTTTGCATTGGTTTTGATGTTATAATCTGTATTAAGTGTTTAAATAAGCTTTTATAAGCTTATTAAAGTAATTAAAGAAGTATTAAGAGGTTTCTGAGGTTCTAATTTCATTTTGAAGAAAAGTCAACAAATGGTCAACTAAGCTCCAAAAAGCTGTTCTGGTGGTATAAGCTGATCAAGAAGGCTTTTTCTGGGGTTCTCTAGCTTGTTTTTAACAAGCTAGATGTGTTCTGGTCATTGTTTCTTTGTTCCATAAGCTCTTTCAGTTGTAAGCCAAATTCCAAGTTTTATTTAATTTTCCAAGTTTTGTACAATCGCTTATTTATGTGCTTCTTGGTGTTTTCAAGACTTATTTATGTTATTTGAGTTAATTTAAGTCGGTTTGATAGTTAGTGTTAGCATAAATCTCATTTTCACTTTTAAAAGTTGAAAAGCAATCCATATTAGCCATTTCCTAGTATAGCTTAATCGATTGCTTATTTTGTTCTCGGATATGCTTGTCTAGTATTAATATAAGTAACTTAATTAGTTGTGAATAAAATCTGTGGCTTAAATTAGCTAAAACAGCCCAAAATTGCAAATTCAGAATCTTATGGGAGTGTTTGGTTCAGGGGCAATGATCATGTTCTAGTAGTTCTTTGTTGTTGATTTTGGTTTAAACATGTTTCCTTAGGCTCATATAGCATAGACAAACCATAAGAACCAGTTTCCTTTTAGCAAAAAAGTCAAAAATTTCCTTTCTTGTTTCAAAACTGCATACACAGTGCAGTTTAAAAGCTCAGATTATGCATTTGGGGTGCATTTGTAGTTAAAGTAGCTTAATTAGTTGTTAAAATAGCTTAAAACATCATTTTAAGTCATTAGGAATTACTAGAAATTCATTTTGGTCAACTTTTGATAAAAACTCAAAAAGTCAAATTTCAGCTTAAGTCATTTTTGAATAAACTTGTGAATTTCATGTAGGACTTAATATTAGGAGTGAAGACCTGTGCTTTTGAACTATTAAAATCTTACTGCTTATCTTCTTCATTGTATTTTTAGTTAATTTTTATTTGCTAGTTAAATTGCTTATTTACTTGATCCTTTTAAGCTGTTTGTCTGAAACATGCTCTGCACCCAGATTTTGATCCACATTCACAAGCTTTTTAGAGCTTCTCGGTGGGTCCCACGAGATATTTTGGGTGTTTTGAAACCCCACCATCCCAACTTGTTGGATCAAGGCTTATTTTGGCTTTTCAAGATTATTTGATAAGCTTGTTTGGGCTTGCAAAAGCCCGCAGATCTCGCTTGTCTTGCAGCTTAGGATTGGATTTGCTTATTTGCTTATCTGCTCATTTTCTTTTCTTTTCTCTTTTCTTTGGCTTCTTTTAAGCCAATCTAAGTTGTTTGTAAGTTATTTTCCAGTTTGTGTCTAGTTTGTAGCTTTTTAGAAGCTTATTTGAGCTTAAGATTCTCAAAAGAGCTTATAAGCTCATCTGTTGATCAAATAAGCTCTCACTGAGCTTATTTGGCTATTATAAAATAGTTGTCTTTTTAAAAGTTGTTTGTATTTAGTTGTTTAGTGAGTTTGTAAAAGAAAAAAAAAAACCAAAAAAAAAAAAATAAACAGTTTGTGAAAAGTGACCAAAGTGGGATTCGAACCTGAGACCTCTTGGTCAACTCTGGTAAAAATCAAACCAAAGCCACGCACCATCTGGGCTATACTTATCTTAGTGTTATTTGTTTTCTCTTTTATTTATATAGTATTCCTAGTCCAGTTTTGCTTATTAAGCTTAACTGCTTATTTTCTTGCTTATTTATAAGCATTTTTCCACTTTTATAATTTTCACAGCTTTATAATAGTACTAAGTATTTATAGAAAAAGTTTTATAATTTTTACTGTTCATTTGCTATTTATTATAATTTTAATTAGTTTTAATAGTTTTTAATTAATAATAAATAATATAAAAGTAAAAAATATGTTTTTCTTTTTCCAATAATTTTCTTATGTATTTAGGATTGTAAAAATATAATTTTCATATTTGTAGGTATTTTACTTCTTTATTTTCACGTTTTATTTCGTACGTTCACGTAATTTTATTTAAACGTACGTTTTAGGTTTTAAACGTTAAACGTTTTTTTAGAATAGAATTAGAAGGACTTCAAAGTCCTTAAATAGATTCATTTCTGTAGTATAATCAATCATCACCCTTTCCTGTTCAATATTCACCAGATCACTACGCGTTTAGCTATTCAATCGCACAGCTCGTTGGGACTTAACGACCCGGGAAAACACTAAACTCTCCTGGACTTAATTGCATTTTGTTATGAGATGTTTGACTTTTATGGTTGACCATTCACAAGTGGTTGACTAATAAAAGATAGACCGTTCGGAGCGAATCAAATTTTGGCGCCGCTGCCGGGGAGCTGTGCTAATAGTCTTACGTTTAGCAGATTAGTGATTTGAATATTCACTCCTTGTTCATACCATCTATATATATTTATATTTTCTTATAAAAAACCATAAAACCCAAAAAGATTCTTCTTTCCCCATTTTCATAATTCCTCGACTCGAGATTTCTTAGAGTTAACTCTAGTGTATGCGCACCGCCTTCTAGGTCCGTGAGCCCATTTCGTGAGCTTGTCGATTCCAAGAAGGCGATCCGTGAGACGTTCGCCCCATCATCGGATCGAGATCCGGACCGCCGCACTACTCCGTTATCATGGCGGATGAACGCCCTATGTGCGAAGCTTCTCCAAGCACCCATCGATGGGTATGGAGATGCTATTGTTATTCCGACCATTGTGGTGAAAATTTTGAACTCAAAACCGGGTTACTAAATCTTGTAACCTCAAGTCAATTCTATGGTTTTGAGAGGATGATCCTCATGCTCATATTCGATGGTTTAACAAGGTTGCATCTACCATCAAATACAAGAATGTCCCTACCGATTTTCAAACTTTTCCCATTTTCGAGGACAAGCCCGGATTGGCTTGAAAACAACCCCTCAATCGATCGAAACATGGGAAGACACGGTGAAGAAATTTATGAACGAGTTCTATCCACCTTCCAAAACCACGAGTCTTAAAAACGAAATCATCAAGTTCACACAAAAGTTTGATGAATCCTTGGTGAATCGTGGGATCGTTTTAAGGAGTTGCTCCGTAAATGTCCTCACCATGGTTTCTCCGAGTTGATGCAACTCGATACTTTCTATAATGGGTGAGTCAATCGATCAAGGTTCTCTCAATTCCTCCACGGAGGAAATTTCTTGAGCAAAACTATAAAAGAAGCTTTAGCGATAATTGAAAACAAGTCTAAAGTCCGACCGCACGAAGCAAACCGGTTGTTTCCCAAGTCGGTGTTGGTCCTTTCGTTTATCGCTCGTGAGTCAATCTAGCACCGATGCTAAGATTGACAAACTCACGGAAGCAATTCAAGCTTTGGTTCTCTCCAACCAAAAGAAAGTTTCTTTTCCACAAACTTCACCTCCTGTCAAGTCAAGAAAGTGGAAGTATGTGTTACTTGCGGTGGCCCCATGCCTATTACAATCAGATGGCCACCGATGGTAACCCTTTGAAGCAAACGTGGCGGGATTTCCAATTCAAGAGGCAACCAATACCGTGCTCCTATGGACCCGAACCACCGCCCTAACCACTACCTCGACCACCCGGTTTCAACCAAAACCAAAACCGTAATCAAAATCGAATAGAACAAACCAAGGTTTTCAAAACCAAGGTAATTTTAGTCGAATAACGGTTTTCAAAATCAAAGTCAAAATTTCCAAAACCAAGGAAATTTTAATAGAAACCAAGGTCGGAAATTTCAACCTGTGGTATTTTCATGGCAATAATCAAGGAAATTTCCAAAATCAAGGCCCTAATCCAAACAATAGAGGCCGAATTTTCCTACACAAAATCAAGCCATTGTTCCAATTGGACCATCATCCGAGGAGTTGTTGAAGCAATTCATGAAATCCCAAGAGGAAATGAATAGGTTGTTGGTAAGCCGATTTCGACATTAAGAAGTCTTTAAATGATCGACCCTCGGGCTCGTGTACTTTACCTAGCAACACGATCGCTAATCCGAGGGGCGATGCAAAGGCGATCACAACCAAGTGGTGCTTCATATGATGGACCCGCTATTCCTACTACCTCTTCTTCTTCTCTCCAGAAGGTAGTGGAAAGTGAACCCGAGGCGACAAAGGACCAAGTGCAACCCACTAGCTCACAGAGCACAAGACATGTCCATCCTCGAGTTGTCCGAAACCCAAATCCAAACCAGAGTTGTTTTGAACCTCCGGTTGAAAACCCCAAATCCAAAACTTCTATTCCTTACCCATCACGCTTAAATGAGCAAAGCTCCGCTAAAAGCCGGTCATCAAATGGAAAATTTTTTCAAATTTTCCAAGAACTACATTTTGACATAAGCTTTGTGGATGCTATCATCTTCGATGCCCAAGTTTGCATCAACTCTCAAACACATGTTAAGCAACAAGGAAAACTGCTTGAAATGGCTAAAACTCCTTCGAACGAGAACCGCCGTAGATTCATAAAGAAGCTTCCGAGAAGCTTGGAGATCCCGGAAAATTTCTTCTACCTTGTGTTTTTCCAGAATGATTGAATGCTTTACCTCGCCGATCTTGGTGCAAGCATCAACTGATGCCTTATTCAGATAGAAGAAACTTTCTCTCCGAACTTATTCCCACCGCATGACTCTTGAGCTTGCGGATCGTTCAATATCGCGTCCTCTTGGCATCGCCGAGGATGTATTCATGAAAGTAGGAAAGTTCCATTTTCCACCGACTTTGTGGTTGTTGATTTCGATGTCGATCATCGGGTTCCCTCATTGTTGGACGAGGATTCCCGAGAACGGGCCGTGCTCTCATTGATGTATTTGAGCAAGAAATCACATTACGTGTGGGTAATGAAGTCATCACCTTTAACCTTGATCAAACTTGAGGTAATCCTCAAACTATGATGTCAATCGGTTAATCGAATCGATGTAATTGATATTGCTTTAGAGGAGTACTCTCAAGAGTTTCTTGGTTATTGTCATAATTTCGTGAGTGGGATCCCACCACATCTTCTCAACCAATTATTGCCGATTCTTCCCTCTCTTACTCCGTTTGAGGGAGGTGACTTTTTTAGAAGAGATCAATGAGTTTCTTGCTAATGATGAATCGATTCACGGAATTGATGATGGTGTTTATGATTCGAAGGAGATATCCTTTATCTTGAGCAATTGTTAAATGAAGATCCATTACCGCTACTCCCTCCAAGGAGATCACGATTGAAGAAATCAAATCCATACAAACATGTACTGAAGAATTTCCCGAGGTTGAACTTAAGGACCTACCTCCTCATCTCGAGTATGCATTCTTGGAGTGTGATGATAAATTACCCGTCATAATTGCTAAGGACTTAACGGAGGATGAGAAGATTGCTCTCATAAAGGTTTTGAAGTTGCACAAGCAAGCAATTGCTTGGAGACTCTCCGACATGAAGGGTATTAACCCTGAATTTTGTACGCACAAGATTTTATTGGAGGATGCTTTCAAACCAAAGCGGTTCAACATCGAGAAGGGTGAATCCTAAGATTCATGAGGTTATCAAACAGAGGTTCTCAAACTTCTTGATGCCGGTCTAATTTACCCGATCTCGATAGTCCTTGGGTCACCCCATCCATTGTGTTCCAAAAAGGTGGCATAGCTGTCACAAATGAAGAAAACGAGTTAATTCCAACTCGATTGGTTACGTGATGGCGTGTGTATTGACTATCGCAAGTTAAACGAAGCCACCAGAAAGACCATTTTCCTCTACCCTTCATGGATCGATGCTTGAGAGACTAGCGTGAAACGAATACTATTGTTTCCTAGATGGTTTCTCGTGGTATTTTCAGATCCCCATTGATCCACGTGATCAAGAAAAGACCACATTCACCGCCCATACGGAACTTTTGCCTGAGACGATGCCTTTTGGCCTATGTAACGCTCCCGCACGCTCCAACGATGTATGATGGAAATTTTCCACGACATGATCGGGAAACAATGGAGGTGTTTATGGATGACTTCTCGGTCATTGGGGACTCATTTCAAACATGTCTCTCCCATTTAGAAAAATGCTCAAACGGTGTGAAGACACCAATCTTTGTCTAAACGGGAAAAGAGCCATTTTATGGTCAAGGAAGGAATTGTCCTAGGCCATAAGATTTCAAAAACGGATTGAGGTTGACAAAGCGAAGTGGATGTCATTGCCAATTGCCTCATCCTACTACCGTCAAAGGTATTAGGAGTTTTTAGGTCATGCCGGTTTTATCGCAGATTCATACAAGATTTTCTAAAATCACTCGGCCTATGAATCATCTCCTTGAGAAGGATGCTCCTTTTATCTTCTCACCGAGTGCATCGAAGCTTTTGAAACATTAAAGAAAAAGCTTACGGAAGCACCCATTCTTGTTGCCCCGATGGGATTTACCCTTTGAACTCATGTGCGATGCAAGTGATTTTGCTATCGGTGCGATCACGGGCAACGAAACCAAGCATTTTCACCTATCCACTACGCGAGTAAGACTATGATCAAGCTCAAACCCATTACACCACTACGTAAAAGAATTATTAGGCGTGGTGTATGCGCTTGAGAAGTTTCACCATACCTAATCTTGACCAAATGCGTGGTGTATACGGATCACTCGGCTCTCAAATATCTCTTTGCAAAACAAGATGCAAAGCCGAGATTGCTCCGCTGGGTTCTCCTCCGCAAGAATTTGATATCATTATACGTGATAAAAAGGAGCCGAGAACTCGGCGCCGATCATCCGTCGCCTAGAAAACCCTCACGGGATGTGTTCAAGAAAAGGAAATAAACGAAACATTTCCTCTCGAAACACTCAATGTGGTTTCTTTTCGTGGAGACTCTTCTACCCCATGGTTTGTCGACTTTGCAAATTACCATGCGGGTAACTTTGTGGTGAAAGGGATGTCGTCCCAACAGAAAAACAAATTCTTTAAAGATGTAAAACATTACTCGGGACGACCCTACTTATTCAAAATTTGCGCGGATCAAGTCATCAGCGATGTGTGTATGGTAAGGAAGCCAATGACATTCTCAAGGCTTGCCATTTCGACCTCTTGGGGACATCATAGCCCCAACTACACCGCCAAGAAGGTGTTTGATTCCAGCATTTTATTGGCCCACGATTTACAAGGATGCCCACGAATTTGTCAAAACACGTGACGCTTGTCAACGTCACGGAAATATCTCTCAAAGAAATGAAATGCCATAAACGCCATTCAAGTGTGTGAGATTTTGACATCCGGGCATTGACTTTACGAGGCCATTTCCTTCATCTCGAGGAAATAAATACATACTCGTGGCCGTTGACTATTTGTCAAAATGGGTTGAAGCGAAAGCTTTGCCTACCAACGATGCCCGAGTTGTTGTGAAATTTTAAAATCTCTTTTGCTAGGTTTGGAACTCCACGAGCTATAATCGGTGATCGTGGTACGCATTGCAATGACCGGTTTGATAGAGTCATGCAAAAGTATGGTGTAACTCACCGTCTCTCATGCGCACCACCCCAAACAAGTGGGCAAGTGGAAGTTTCCAACCGAGGATTAAAAGAATTTCGGAGAGGACGAGGCTAAAACCGTGCCTCTTGGTCGGATAAGCTAGATGACGCGACTGGGCCTTCCGACAATTTTATAAAACACCCATCGGGTGTACTCCATACAAGCTAGTGTACGGAAGGCGTGTCATCTGCCGATTGAGCTTGAGCACAAAGCATCTTGGGCCTTGAAACATGCCAACTTCGATATTCAGACAACCGGTGATCAGGAAAGTTCAAATGAATGAATTAAATGAACTCCGTGATCAAGCATACGAGAACTCTTTGATCTACAAAGAAAAGACAAAGAAGATTCATGACTCCAAAATCAAGAACAGCGTTTTCAACGTTGGTGATCGAGTCCTTCTTTTAATTCAAGATTGAAGATTTTCTCAGAAAACTAAAATCCCACCGGTCCGGACCATTCACCATCACTAAAGTATTTCCTTATGGAACCATTGAGTTATCTCAATCCGATGGTCCAAATTTTAAGTTGAATGGTCATCGATTGAAGCACTATTTTGGAGAGAACATTCCACCCGTGGTTGTCCGGATCTACAAACTTTCCCCATGAACCAATGAATGCGGGATCGAGTCAAGCTAGCGACTCGGGAATCAAAAACAAGAGTACACTATATGAGTTTTCACCAAGATTTCGACTTCTTTCTATTTTCTACCACCCTAGTGTGGGGAGGTGCCCATTGTTGTATATAAATTTCATTCAAAAAAAAAAAAAAAAATCCAAATAATGGCCGTAGTATTTCCCTTTACGTTCTATGTTTCGCATAACCACGGTACTTTGAATATTGAGGGCAATATTCATTTCTAGTGTGGGGAATTTCACGAATTTTGAATTTTATCATGTAATTATAGCACCCAATTCCCCATTTTGGCCAAAATTTTTTTGAAGCAAGTGTTTTGCACTTACTCGACTACTGTTATCGATCCGCCATGTCTAATAAACAAAAGGATTGGCTAATCCAGAGCAAACGGCTCTTGGTAAAGATATTTCAAATCCGTTGACGGCTTGCACTTTGCCCAAAATTGTATGGTGTTCATTTCACCATATCTTTAATTAGTGAAGAGTTGGCTAGCCCGCAAGTTTATGGCTTGTGGTAAAGCGGTTGGAAAACCATAATTGGTAATCGACTCACCAAAGATATTTTATCTAAGAGTTGGCTAGTCCGTAGCAAACGGCTTCTAGTAAAGACAAATCAAAACCGTTGAAAGTTGGTGATTTGCTCAAAATCATTTGGTTATCATTGTACCAAGGTTCTTACTTGAATCGAAACAATTGGCTACTCCGAGTAATGGCTTTTGGTAAAGAGATTAAAAACCATTAATTTTTCATAAAAGATTGCTAGGGACTAGCAATAGTTTAGTGTGGGGATTGATGAGTGTCTAAATACTCATCATTTTATTCCCATTTAAACGGCAAAAACATTTAAAACACTTTTAAATGCTTCAAAATACGAGAAAATATCCGTGGATTATTTTTATCTCATTTCATGTGCAAAATGATTGAAAAAGTTGAAAACGAATAAAGTTTGCATAATTGGCGTTTGGTCCTCAAGTTTCAAAATGGCAAAATAAGTCCCCGGTTTTCAAAATGGAAAATTATCTTTATGGTCCTTGTACTATTGAAACTTGGCATGAGTGGTCCTTGTGATAAACTTTGGAAAATTATCACTTTAGCCCCTAAAATCCAAAAGTTACTCAAATGGTCCTTGGTTAAAACCTTCTACAAACCAACCGGACCTAAAACTAAACCCAAAGCCCACACAAAACAACACCAACCCAAGCCCACTACCCTTTAACCCTTGAGCCTTGAGCTCTTGAACCTTGCACCCTTACCCTTGAACCCCGCTTTATTAATAATTCCCAGTCAAACTAGGTTTGACCAAAACCAAAACCTGCCCCCGTTTTCCCTCCATACCACCCTTCTCCATCACCTTTTCCTGCAACACTCACCATCACCTTACCTCCAGCTCATCCCCTCCACCAACACAACAAACCAAGAAGCATTTATTGCTTCTTATCCTCAACACTCAACCTACACATGGCATGAGATATTTTGGCACCAATTTGCAGAATCAACGGTTTGGATTAATTCAACCAATCCAAGGGCTAGGAGTAAAGAGAAAAGCTTTTTGATAACTATTAAAAGGGATTGAAGACAGAAGAAAAGGTGTCCTGTTTTTTAGACCAATTCGTAGTGTAATTTAAATTGTGTTTTTAAGTTTCATGTAAAAGACTTCTGGGTTTTGTTAATTCTGTATTGTATTAATCATATTAATCATAATTCAAGTGTTTTCATTAAGCAATTTCATGTTTTCAGTCCTAACCAGTTTTCCCGCCAAATGTGCTTTGCATTGGTTTTGATGTTATAATCTGTATTAAGTGTTTAAATAAGCTTTTATAAGCTTATTAAAGTAATTAAAGAAGTATTAAGAGGTTCCTGAGGTTCTAATTTCATTTTGAAGAAAAGTCAACAAATGGTCAACTAAGCTCCAAAAAGTCATTACGGTGGTATGCGATCAAGAAGGCTTTTCGGGTTTTCTAGCTTGTTTTTAACAAGCTAGATGTGTTCTGGTCATTGTTTCTTTGTTCCATAAGCTCTTTCAGTTGTAAGCCAAATTCCAAGTTTTATTTAATTTTCCAAGTTTTTGTACAACTGCTTATTTATGTGCTTCTTGGTGTTTTCAGCACTTATTTATGTTATTTGAGTTAATTTAAGTCAGTTTGATAGTTAGTGTTAGCATAAATCTCATTTTCACTTTTAAAAGTTGAAAACAGTCCATATTAGCCATTTCCTAGTATAGCTTAATCAATGCTTATTTTGTTCTCAGATATGCTTGTCTAGTATTAATATAAGTAACTTAATTAGTTGTGAATAAAATCTGTGGCTTAAATTAGCTAAAAGCATTTAAAATTGCAAATTCAGAATCTTATGGGAGTGTTTGGTCTGGGGCAATGATCATGTTCTAGTAGTTCTTTGATGTTGATTTTGGTTTAAACATATTTCCTTAGGCTCATATAGCATAGACAAACCATAAGAACCGTTTCCTTTAGCAAAAAGTCAAAAATTTCCTTTCTTGTTTCAAAACTGCATACACAGTGCAGTTTAGAAGCTCAGATTATGCATTTGGGGTGCATTTGTAGTTAAAGTAGCTTAATTAGTTGTTAAAATAGCTTAAAACATCATTTTAAGTCATTAGGAATTACTAGAAATTCATTTTGGTCAACTTTTGATAAAAACTCAAAAAGTCAAATTTCAGCTTAAGTCATTTTTGAATAAACTTGTGAATTTCATGTAGGACTTAATATTAGGAGTGAAGACCTGTGCTTTTGAACTATTAAAATCTTACTGCTTATCTTCTTCATTGTATTTTTAGTTAATTTTTATTTGCTAGTTAAATTGCTTATTTACTTGATCCTTTTAAGCTGTTTGTTCAAACATGCTCTGCTGCATTTTGATCCACATTCACAAGCTTTTGTAGAGCTTCTCGGTGGGTCCCACTCGAGATATTTTGGGTGTTTTGAAACCCCACCATCCCAACTTGTTGGATCAAGGCTTATTTTGGCTTTTCAAGCTTATTTGATAAGCTTGTTTGGGCTTGCAAAAGCCTGCAGATCCGCTTGTGTCGCAGCTTAGGATTGGATTTGCTTATTTGCTTATCTCGCTCATTTTCTTTTCTTTTCTCTTTTCTTTGGCTTCTTTTAAGACAATCTAAGTTATTGTAAGTTATTTTCCGGTTTGTGTCTAGTTTGTAGCTTTTTAAAAGCTTATTTGAGCTTAAGATTCTCAAAAGAGCTTATAAGCTCATCTGTTGATCAAATAAGCTCTCATTGAGCTTATTTGGCTATTATAAAATAGTTGTCTTTTAAAAGTTGTTTGTATTTAGTTGTTTAGTGAGTTTGTAAAGAAAAAAAACAAAAAAAAAAATAAGCAGTTTGTGAAAAGTGACCAAAGTGGGATTCGAACACGAGACCTCTTGGTCAACTCGGTAAAAATCAAACCAAAGCCACGCACTATCCGGGCTATACTTATCTTAGTGTTATTTGTTTTCTTTTATTTATATAGTATTCCTAGTCGCTTTTGCTTATTAAGCTTAAGCGCTTATTTTCTTGCTTATTTATAAGCATTTTTCCACTTTATAATTTTCACTGACTTTATAATAGTACTAAGTATTTATAGAAAAAGTTTTATAATTTTTACTGTTCATTTGCTATTTATTATAATTTTAATTAGTTTTAATAGTTTTTAATCAATAATAAATAATATAAAAGTAAAAAATATGTTTTTCTTTTTCCAATAATTTTCTTATGTATTTAGGATTGTAAAAATATAATTTTCATATTTGTAGGTATTTTACTTCTTTATTTTCACGTTTTATTTCGTACGTTCACGTAATTTTATTTAAACGTACGTTTTAGGTTTTAAACGTTAAACGTTTTTTTTAGAATAGAATTAGAAGGACTTCAAAGTCCTTAAATAGATTCATTTCTTTAGTATAATCAATCATCACCCTTTCTGCTCAATATTCACCGGATCACTCTGGCGTTTAGCTATTCAATCGCATGACTCGTTGGGACTTAACGACCGGAAAACACTAAACTCTCACGGAGTTAATTGCATTTTGTTAAGTCGTTTGACTTTTATGGTTGACCATTCACAAGTGGTTGACTAATAAAAGATAGACCGTTCGGAGCGAATCAGGTTCCCATTCTCTCCCACTTTCTCTCTCTAAACCCTTAACCTAACGCCGCCTAATATGTGTTTGGTATAAACCAAGATCCTTCACTCAGCAGTTGTCATTTTGCCTTTGCCTTTGTCTTGGCCTGAGGAAGATGATGCAACTAAGGGTGGTGTTGTTGTTGTATTGTCGGTGTTGTTGTTGTTGATGTTTGTGGTGGTAGTGAGGATATGGGTATTCTTGAGACCAGTGCGGATGATGTTGGAGCACTGATACTAGAGGTGTTTGCTCCCCTCGGTGTGAAGAGGAGTTTCTTCAAGAGATTCTCCTCAACTGCTGGTTTCGGAACTTGGTGAGGGCAAGAGTTGGAGTTAATCTTGAGGGGACAGAGTCGCTTGACCATGAAGGCTGATATATTTCGATGATCATAGCCTTAATCTAAGTATCCGCTTGAATACCGGTGACCTTTGTATCCAAGTTAGCTTGAGAAAGCTCCAAAGCGATCATCCGGGACCAAGATTCCGAGCCATGGAAGACGAGGCTGAGCCATAGCACTACACAGGTGTTCAATGAGTCCACCGAGGTCGAAGAGATCGAAGCGAAGATTGGAGACCACGAATATTTGCAGATTGGAGCATTTCAATCGATTCGGTGAGTCGAGATGAATTTTTCACATACACCTCGGTGGCTTCCAAACACTTTGGCATTGATTCTTTGGGTCTTCTTTAACAAACATCCCCGATTTCATCAATTGTAACTCCACGTGATGAAGATGCTTGAGAAACTTAACGAGTTTTCATCGGTCTTATAAGGTGTTGGTACATGAGATCTACGTGCTCATGAACATTTTCATTGAAGGTGAGCACATCGGATCGAAGATCAACAGAATGGCCGCCGCTCAGTGTGTTGATCCCAAAATTTATCAAGTAACCCGGTGTCTGACTTTCTTGAGGCTTTAGTGATCCATGAACCATTGTCTTTCGATGTTGGAAGAATGTTGTCAAAGCAGTTAAATTCCCAGTTGGATGATGAGAAGTCCGAGTCATTATCTTACGGATGAAATGGTGACTCAAGATGCTCCTTTGGATCAGGTGAGGCTCTTGTTGATTGAACCTCTCGTCCATCTCTTCTCCGGTGATAAAATTTCATCTTCGCCAAAGAAGTTCATCCTCCGAGAATAGAATACCGGTGACATCGCCGATTGTGAGTAAGGGGTTGGTGATGGGTTCCATATCGTGGTGGTATATATCCCTCGAGTCTTTGTCCCCGTTGACCCCTCGAGACTTTGGTGGGAGCTTCCAGTGCCTTCTCGGAGTCGTCGATTGGTTTTGGGTTCCGTATCGGTGGGTTGTTTCTTTCCGTCCTAGTCTTTGTCCCCAGTGACCCCCGAGACACCGGTGGGTGTTTCCTAGTGCCTTTGGCGGAGTCGGTGATTGTTGTATCCCTATCGATTGGGTTGTTTGTTTCCCCTAAGTCTTTGGGATTGATCGGTGTGCCCTCGAGACAAAGACATGGACTTGTTAATGTCATCATCGGGCGTGGAAGGCGCCCCTACCGGCCGGGTTGTTTGTTTTACGGATCTTGGGAGTAGTAGGTGTGACCAGGGCACCGACCGTGATGTATCGGTGTCCTTCGTTGTCACGGGGTGGTTGTTGCACAGTCGGTGGGTGTCTGTTTAGTCTCGGGCTTTTGTGCCTCTTGGTTGTGCTCTCAAGCCTCGGGGCCCCGAGACTTTGGTTTAGTCTTAGTCCGATCCGAGACTTCCCTTTCTCTTTTAGGAGCGGGGTTTGAGACATCGATCCACTTTGATTGTTCTGACAATCATGTGGGTCGTCAATTCAATGGGAGTGATAAGGGATGGGTCCTTTTGAAAATTTGATGGGCTCGGGATGCGGTAAATTTCCAAATTTTTCATCCCGAGTATAATTTGAACCCGAACGATTGCAAGCACAAGAGACAAACCTAGGATACGAAACGTACTTCATCCTAGTTTTGCTCAGAGCTTCATTACGAGATCACGTAAATGATCTCCCTATGTCGACAGTGACCCCATTCATCGCGGTATGCCTTCATCAATTGAATAGAGTTAACTTGTTCGGTGGATGAGTGGTTCCACCGAGGACTGAATCACAAAAGTGAAGAGCATCCTCCAAGCCACGGGAATGAGCTTTTAGTATTGGGGTCTTGTCCAAAAAGTTGGATCTAAAGCGATTTGTTTTAACCCATCCTTCACCGTGGAGGGTTCGGGATGGGCGACATAAATACCTTTGTTATAATCTAACCTGTTGAAGTGCAAAGCGTTTTGTAATCCAGGTGTATTGTTGCCCCATTAAGATCGAACTCGATGAGATACTCCGAGTGGTCTAAGGTTATTCTCATCGATAGAAGGTGTCGGGTCAAAGGTTTTAGTCAGAGCCCAAAACTCCACGAGGTAGTTTGGGTGCAATCTTGAGGACATTTACAAAGGCCGTTTGAGTGGGCGGTTGAATAAAAATTTTATAATGTCTTTATAGGTTGGGACATTTTCGTGGTATTCAAAATTTCCTATGACATTATTTGTTTTAAATTTAACGTTAGTAAGATCCCTACCATCGAGAAGCAAACCGGAGAGATTGTGTTCTAGCCATTTCCATTAAAGAAGATTTTAGGGTTAAAAAATGTTTTGACTAGAACAATCAAAGTATTTAGATCTCTCAAGTTTGTGATGAAAACTTTGTAAATATTTACAAGGAGGGTTTTCAAAAGAGGTTTTAAAGATTTTGAGAACACACAAATTTTTGGATTTGAGAAAGGATTTTGTGAGTTTAGTTGCGAAAATAATTTGTGTGTGTTTTGTGGTTTTGAAGAGAGTATTTATAGAGTAGTGAGAGGGATGGTTTTGTATAAGCGTGGATATGTAAAGACCATTTTGAAATCGTTTGATATTCCACATTTAATGCCACCCACCACTTCACGCAAATAAAATCCGTCTTTCAAGGAAAGCAGTTGCAATGCATGTGTAAAAGTGCACTTTAGCAGTAATAAAATATCCATAGGATATTTTATGTGAGAGAAGGCATTTAATGCCAAGTGGGGTGAGGTAAATGATGATACTCCTGACAGTAAGACATGTATTCCTATATTAAATTGGTGGGATTACCAACCTAGGACATTTAAGTAACTAATACTTGAAGCATTTAGTTACTCATTCAATGCATTATGTCAGGGACCCTGATTGAGTCTTACTCATTCAGTGAGAGGTAGATTTTGGATGTTCAGGGAGACGAACCGTTTCACGTAACTCATCGAGATTGATTTTCAGATACGACTTTCAATGTCAAGCATTCCCAATTGATTTTCGGTCTCATGAATGTAGGTTCATCCAAGGGTTTTGTGAAGATATCGGCGAGTTGATATTCAAGCAGGATGAAATGAAGCTCAATGTCTCCCTTCATTATGTGATCCATGATGAAGTGATATCCGATATCAATGTGTTTGGTTCTTTGGTGGAGGACGGGGTTGTTAGAGATTGCAATAGCATCGGTGTTGTCACGGAAGATGGGCACCATTTTGTAATGGATGTTATAGTCAATGAGTTGACTTTTCATCCATAATACATTGGCACAACATCCTGCATAGACTACATATTGACTTCATTTGAGGACATAGCCACCGATTGTTGCTTTTAGCACTCCAACAAACTAGTTTTCTCCAAGAAATTGACGGGACCACGAGGTACTTTTTTCATCCATGTTGCGACCAAGATAATCGTAATCGAGTAACCTCGAGATCAAACCCCGAGCATTTTGGATAATAGATTCCAAGGTTTGGGGTTCCCTTGGTGCACCGAGTATTCTTTTGGCTGCGGTGAGATGGGATTCTTTAGGATTGACCGATATCTTGCTATTAGAAAGACCGAGAATTGGATGTCCGGTCTAGAAGCGATTAGATACATCGGTGAGCCTACAATCCTCTAAAATGAGTTTGATTGGTGATTTGCCGGTGAGATCGGGTCCAAGGTTGTTAGGTGGGACCATTGGAGTCTTCATCGAGGCACGATCGGATATCTCATATTTCTTCAAGAGATTTTGGTGTATTTCTCTTGGTGATGGATATTCCTTTATTAGTTTGCACGATTTGTAGTCCAAGAAAGTATGTGAGTTCCCCATCATGCTCATTTCAAACTTCTTTGTCATCGTTTTTCAAACTGTTTGCAAAGTTTGTAGTTTGTTGAGCCAAAGATGATGTCATCAACATACACTGGACTAGAATCACATTCTGCTGAGTTCTATAGACAAGCAGTGTTGTCTATCTTTCCTCGACAAACTTGTTTTGTATCGGGAAGGCCGAGAGAGTTTCATACCATGCCCCGGGAGCTTGTTTAAGTCCATAAAGGGCTTTGTCAAGCTTCTTGAGACATAGTCGTGGAATTCACTACTCTCAAAGCCCGGAGGTTCTTGAACATATACATCTTCCTTGAGATCACCATTTAAGAATGCACTTTTAACATCCATTTGGTAGACCACGAAGTTCATGTATGTTGCATATGCAAGGAAGATCCGATGGCTTCCATTCTTGCAACATGAGCAAATGTTTCATCATAGTCAATGCCTTCTTGTTGATCAGTAACCTTTGGCCACAAGTCCGGCTTTGTTTTAATACAAGTGCCGTTTTCATCGGCTTTGTTTCGAAAACCCACTTCATTCCTATGACTACTACATCCCGAGGACAATTGATCAAGGTCATGACCTTGTTTTTATCAAGCATTGCAGTTCTTCTTGCATAGCTTTGAACCCGGCTTGGGTATTTTAGAGCCTCGGTGACACTTTTGGGTTCTATCTCGATAGGTAATCGACATATAGACATTCATTGGTCAAGCTGCGATTAAGTTAGCGGCCATGCTTCTAGTGAGCATGCCTCGATGGGTTCACCAATGATGTTTACAAGCTCAATGTCCCGAGATCTTGTCCACTTACTTTGTGGTGCAGGATCCGAGCTTGAAGATGTCCTTGGGAGTTCGAGATGTGAGTTCGGTGCAAGAGCCGCATGATCATTTAGATCATCTGTTGAGGTGTCTTGTTCGGTAGAGGTTCTTGAGTTATAGGATCACGATCATTTGGATCGGTGTTACCTATCCTAGTAGGGACCGATCGATTATCAATGAATTCACCGATAGTTAGTGTGACGGGTTGTGAGGCAAGACATAATATGAGATGTCAACATCGACTTGGTATGAGGAATTGGTTTCGCGTTGTACTCATCAGAGGATATCTTGATGAGTTATCAATTCCTATTTCTTCCATTGAAGTGTTGGTGAACCCGATGCTTCGATACTTTCATCAAAGGTGACATGATAGGTTTCCTCAACTTGTTGTCTCCTTGTGTTAAATACCACGAAGGATTTGGAGATCGGTGAGTATCCTAGAAAGTATCCATCATCGCCTTTAGCATCAAACTTGCCCGGATGATTCTTGTGGTTATGAATAAACAGGGACATCCAAACACATGAAAGTAGCGATGTCGGGAAGTCTAATATCTCATAAGGGGTTTTATTATGTCTTTTGACAATGATTGACCTGCTTTGAGTGTAACAGTCGTTTTAATCGCTTCATCCGTAAATGCTTTGAGAGGGTGAGCCATTTAACATGGTTCTTGCAGCCTCAATGAGAGTTCTGCTTTTCCTTTCGGCTACCCCATTTTGTTCGGGGTATAAGGAGATGAGAAATTTTGGGAGATTCCTTCTCATCACGAAACTCTCAAGCTCGGCATTTCTAAATTCAAGACCATTGTCGATTCGATTTGTTTCATCGTAATGTCATTCGATTTTCAATGTTCACGATGAGCGACATTGTAGTATCGGTTGCTGACTCTTCTTGGAAAGAAAGTATACCCAAGTGTATCTTGAGAACTCATCAACAATGACAAGTGTATACTTCTCATCTTGGATTGATCCGGGATGACCGGTCCAAAGAGATCCATATGCAAGAGGTGAAGGCGACTTTTGATAGAGAAATTTTGCTTGGTTTTGAAAGATGCTCTTTATGTTTGCCTTTTCACAGTGAGCATGGTTTATCTTTGCAAAACCGGTGATGGTAGCCAAGGACATTGTTTTGTTTTTCCAAGTTGTTGATGTTTTGAAGTTTAAGTGTGAGAGTCTCTTGTGCCACAACCAATTGATAGTTTCGGTGGCTTTGGCAAAGAGACAGTTCCATCTTTAGAGAGTTGACATGTCTAAGACATAAACATCGCTCTCCTAGGAGCAATCAACACAACTTCCTTGTTGGCATTGAAAATGGTACCTTGTTTGTCATTGAATTATACAATGTACTTAGCATCACATAGTCGATCGACATCGATGAGATTGTATTTGAGACCATTGACATAAGCAATCCTAGAGAAAACTATTCCATTACAGTTCTTGAACCATAACCTTGGTGGGACATGATGAGTTATCACCAAATACTACCTTTGGCCTGGTTCCTTTACAAACTTGTGCAGATATTCCTTCACTTTGTCATGCTTCTTGAACATCCACCGTCTAGATGCCGATAGGCTCACGACATGCCTCTGCACAAGTAGTAAACTGAATTAGTTTCTCTTCGTGACCCGCTTACTAGTGGGCTTGATTCTCATGGTCTCTTTGAATTGAGCAATCGATTCATGGTCGGTGGTGGAGTGCAATGAGCTACCACGTGTTTTGCATTTAGAGGCGAGGATGACTCGGTGGATTTGGGTTGTTTTGAACTTCTCCTTGCATGGATGATATTGTCATCTTTGAGATGTGTTATGAGCTATGTTACCGCAAATATCACAAACATATGTTCATAAGACAATCATCAGGCGATGATCATTAAAGCCACGGTGTGGGCAAGGAGGAAAAAGCTTTGCTCTCAACTTTTGAGCTTTGGATGAAGAAGCATCACGATGACCAACTTTGGTGTAGTTTTCTTGTTGAGAGAGCTCACATATTGCAAGTGGTCGGCGATCCGTGATCATCCTTTTACACATCATGCAAAAAGGATTCTATAACAATTGCCGTGGTATGGTGGTATAGTGGCACAAATCACACTTACGCTTGTTTTGGTGGTGGCTTTTGACTTTGAGGAACTAGAGAAGCGACTTTGTCTCCTTGATTGGTTGAGACCTTTCAATAGATTCCATTTTGTCGGTTAGCTTCCTCACAAGTTCGATCGATTCTTGAATCGATCGCCTTGATGGGGACCGAGGATGTGGAATTTTCGGTGGGGTGGATTCTTGTTGAGTTGGTTTTGATGGTCTTTCAAAATGGTTCTACCAAGTCCGAACTTTCTTTAGGAGAGTGTGGATTGTAATGTAATGGAGTAAGCTCGAGCTAGGATCAAGACTCAAGAGGTTCCAAAGGTGGAAGTGGTGCTAGAGATTCATCTTGAGACTCGGAGATGTGTTCGGTGCTCGGGCACATCCGGGAGTCAACATGCTCTTTAAAGCTTGACTTTCGGGCTCTAGAATTCTTCCGAGTCAAAGTTAGGAAGCTTACTCTCGTGATTAAGTCTTTCAATCCAATCACCGGGCTTGGGAGCAGACAACATATTGGTAATCATGTCACGGACACAAATGGTTTAGGGGATGGTCTTTGTTGTGAGAGTCGAAAGATGATGTTCACCTATGACTCTCTTTTTGCTCTTGGGAGCACCACAAGATCAAAGACTCTTGGATTCTTGTTGGTCCAACTATCAATGATTTCTTTTCTTTCTTAAGTTCATCTTGAAGAGCTTGATTTCTTTTAACTAATTCGGTGTTTTGAATTTGTAAGGTGATAGCCTCAAGCTTGTTTTGTTTTAACACAAGTAACTCATCCCTACACTTATTCAATTCAAAACTTAACTTGTTGTACTTAGAAAAAGATTTAGTCTTTGCTCCTCTACAAACTTAAGATCAACATTGATATAGTTCATATAGGATCGCCAATCGAATCATCATCCATAGAAAGTAGAATATTTACCTTCTTCATTGTGATGTTGACCCATTCTCCATTTTCGCATGATTCTTTCCAACGCCTAGCTTGTCTTCCTCTCGAGAGGGCCATTAGTCTACCGACATGCACCATTTCATCATCGATGAGGCGGCTCTTCATCCCATCGAAGGTTTCAAGAACAAGACCTTTGTTTTACCTGCATGATTGAACACTTTTGGTTACAAATCGGCCTCAAGTAATGCAAGCTTAGCTTTGATTTTCCTATACTTAGCTTCAAAATCTATTGTTTTGTTTTGGTCGATTTATTACGAAAGTTTTGATGAGTCGATAGATTTTAGGTTGAAATTTGCTAAAGCACGAGGATTGATTTGACCACGATGGTGCTGTAAGAAGGTTCAAAAATTGTTTTTGAAAAGCAGGTCCTTTGCAAAATGACCTCTTTTGTGACACTTAAAGCATTCAAATGCCCTCGTTAGCTTTAGCAGTTGAAAACCTTTATTTCTTTTAATAAACCTTCGAGAGTTTGCAAGGGTGCCCTTTCACGAAATTCAACGTTCGGGTCATTTAGGTACTCCTCACTTGATCTCTCATTAGGCTCATCATCGAATTTTCTTGAAAATCTTGAACCACGTTGTTAGAAAAGAAGGTAGTTGATATAGGTGAGGTGATGGTGGGGACTTCTTGACTTCGAGACTTCTTTAAGTCGGTATCGTTTGTTGATGAGGTTTTCCTCATAGACAAATTTTCCATAAATTTCGTGAAGTTCAAGAGTTTGGATGTGATTTGCATTTCTAAGTCCCCGAGAGAAGTTCAACCATTTCTCGGCGAGACAATTAACAAAACCAACATTTATCTCATGTTTGGATAACTTAACACCATCATTAGTCGGTTCATTTAAAAGAGTTTTGTAATGGTGTAAGTTTGAGAGAGTTTGTAATCCCTAGCCACAAGGTATTATACTCAAGTTTCGTGTCCATTATCCTGTTTTCCTTGGTATCGGATGGACCTTCATGGCTATGGACCAGTCATCCCAGTTTGTTTAGCCGTGTTACGACTTATAACCGACTCCATTATATCATCGGGAAGACATGATATGATGATACTTTTGAGTCTTTGGTCTGGTTGACCACTCTCCTTTCATCCCGAGTCCATCGAGCTTGTGTTTGGGCAAACCTTTAGCAAGATGTTGGGACAAATGGACCCTCATTAATACACTTGATATAATAAGGTTCCATCCCAATCAAATAGCAAAGCATCGCTTTTTCCATTTGTTGAATTTGCCAACTTCAAGTCTAGAACAGCGGTGAATAAGCTCCACCCTTTTATCGACTAGTTGGGGTACATCAATTTCGACCATAGGAATCTCGATTTAAAAACGTTTTAGAGTGGCTTAAAAGGTTTTATAATCACCGAGCTCGATACCACTTATTATTCGCTATTCACTATCGTTTAAAAACAATTAAGTACTTAAAGCAATTTAACGTTGAATAATGACCTGAAATTAACATAAGTAAAGCACACAAAATAATTTTCAACATCATATTCTTATTAGAAATAAATCAAAGAATCGTTACCCAAGTACTTTGGAATAGTACTTGGGATTGAAATGACAAAGTTTGGGTGAATCCTCTCTAAGCTCGGGCTAAGTCCGAGCACAACTCTAGAACCCACCGAGCTAGCTCAAGGATAAAGTTGTATTTAGAGGAGTGAAAAGTTGGCTTGTGTGTATGTATGTTTTACAATTCACAAGCTTAAACTTTTCACTCCTTCTCTTATGCTATTTATACAAGTATGAATATTTAACTTTAACCTAGAAGACAAAAACATTGATGATAAAGAATCACGAATATAGATATATTCGATTACTATTTACTTTGCTATTAGTAGTCGGTAGTGAAGCTTCTTTCCTTAAGAGAATCCTTTAGTATCGCCGCTACTATAAATGGGAAGATATGGCTTTAGTAGATAGGGACTTGGTTTTATCGGGTAAAGCACTTGGGACTTAGTTTTATCGGGTAAACTTTTCCGCCTAGTCCCGCTCATTCTTGATCTTCAAAGCCTTGATCTCTTCCTTGATTTGTCTTGATGCTACAGTTGGAGGCGTCTTAGGGATTCATGAGTTATTGTCATCACGCCTTGAATCCACCATCTTCTTCTTGACTTAGTCTTCACCCATTAAGTTCCGCCTTGCCGAGTGAAGAGGCTTCTTCTTCGCCTCGTCCCGAGTATCTCGAAGATGGCTCACCGAGAGACTATGCACTCGGTGACTGATAGTGTTTAACGGATTAAACATGTGTTATTTTCTATTCAAATCCTAGATTAAGGGATTGATATTTATTGAACCCAACACATACCCTTGGGGTCTTTTATCCTATTCGACCCGAGATTAAACAAAACCTCTCTCGAGTCACAAGTATATCGTAAACAAGAAGTTCCACATAAATTTAAATGAACGCTTTTATATGCTACGGTGTGGGTCAAAGCAATAAAATCAAGCGCACCTTTGTCGAAATGGTAGTTTTACCGAGCCGAGACACAAACCAGACGCACTTTGGTGCTTCTCATGGTTCGAACAAGAAGAATAACAAACAAGCACACCCTTCGGGTGGCCGTGAACCGAGAGTAGCAAATCAACCGCTCTTGAGTGTTTTACGTGGTCGTGACCCATTACAAACAAACAAACACCCTACACGGGTTTATAAATTACCGTGAACAATAAACATACAAACAACAATGACAAAAGATAACCAAGACCTAAAACAAGGTCACTTACTTGACCAAGTTGACTCGGTGAGTCGGCTCGACTCGCTCGAGTTGAGTTGACTAAGTTTACTAAGCAAATAAACATCCAATTAATAAATTAATTCCACGCGAATCTTTTAAAAAGAACACCATATTTGTTAAGTTTTAATCCACGAAAACCATACAAGTTGTTTTAATAATCGGATTGAATAAAAGTTAACGATGATAGATCTTGGTGTGTCGACTTATCAAGAAGATGAAGAGAGGAAAAAGGTGAGGAGGGCGATGGTGGTGGCGTTAACTCGCATCAAAGCCAAACTCAAATCAACCTAGCTAAATCACCAAAAAAACCATCCAAACTCATTATCTTGGTGATGGAAGTGGTGTTGTCGGTGGTGATAGGCGGTGGTGGTCGGATGGTGGTGATGTTGTGGCGGTGGAGGGTGGGAGAGAGAGATGGGAGTGTCTGAGATAGAGAAATGATCTGATCTATCTATTTGGTTTGATTTTGGAGATAAACAAAAAGATAAGAAGGAAAAATAGAGAGGCGGTGTAAGTTATAAGATTGAGGTGAGTTTGTTTTATTATTACATCATGTATCCCGTGTCTCGTTGAGCTAAAGTGTAAACGCGGTACCTCATTTTGGTAATTGCGAGAAATATATTTCTTAAAGCATTTTTATAATAATAATATAAAAACAAAGTTATCATCTTTGAAAATTAATTATCGGGATTAAACCATAACTAATGCGGTGTCGGTTACGCGTTATATGTAGTTTTCACGTTTTACGATATAACTTCTCGTTAAGTAGACGGAAGTGAACAAAAACGTCCAGAGAGTAATAATTCGAGTCAGAGTGAATTAATTAACTTAGAAATTTATAGGTTAACTACAGGTTGCAATATTATCTTTTATGCTACGATTTAAGTTAAATAGTCATTTTACCTTATGAAAATTTTTGTCACATTAGTTGGTTGTTGTGATTAGATAAACTGATAACATTTAATCTTAAAAAAATTTATACGTAGAAAATTGATAAGTATTCTTTCATTAGAATATTATATTAATTTAATACAAGGTAATTTGCCGGTAGTTAGAGTCTCACCCCCTTAAATGGAATCTCGTCCCGAGATTCAGTCCGTGTTAGATATTGAAGCGATGTTGACGAATAAATGTGGTTTTATGAGATAACTAGTGATGTATTTCATATTTTTGGTTTTTTTTTTAAATATTTTTTCTGATTCAAGGTGAATAGTAATCGATTAACAAGAACCACCAACGATTGAGAATAGTAACCCAACGGCTACTCTTGTCTTTATAAACACGCCATTTTAAAACTTCAAGATGCGCATTTTATTACCATTATTGCGCTTGTGTATTTAGAGAAGCAAAGAACTTACTATGTCAACGTTTGGAAGAAGAAAAATTATCGGTTTTAAGTTGATCATGGGATGAAGCTCGTTAAATTTAAGATGCATATGAATTATAGTGTAGACCAAGCCCATAATAAAGAGCGTTGATAGATGAGAATGACTTTACGTGGTAATGATATGGTAGGGTTCATTACATTCATCGTGTTGAATCGATGACACACATAAACCTGCTCACATTCACAAAATTTTGTGATTTTGAAAAATCAACTGGACATAACCCTAGTACAACTATTCTCATTAGGTTCTCCGATAGAGTTCGGGACGTTCATCATCTGGATCTCTTCCGGAGAAAGAATGAGTGCCTTATCCGTATAACGCTTCTTCCGATCGTACAAGCGAAACGACGTCGTGTATGCTACTAAACGGGTGGTAGCTCGAGTCCGTAAGCTATTGATCCAATTCTAATGAAGATTTTGAAAAGTCTAAAGTTGAGATGTCTGCGGGGAAAATGTGAGTATTTGTGATGAATTCTAATCTCACGCTCCCAGGTGAAATCAGAAACTCTTTTAAAGTTTTATCAGTGAGCAAAAGTTCTGATTAATATCGAGCTTCAAGTTAGTATATTTTAAGGGATAATACAAAATATAGATGATTGGAGGACTAACGAAAATCCAGAGTAATGTTGCAGGGCCAATTGAAGGCACCGCAAGCGTGAATGTTGTACCGGAGGTTAAAGGCTGCTCTTACAAAGATTTCATGAGCGGCGAGGTCAGAAATTTCAAAAGAATGAAAGGAATGGTTGGTTTGAATGAACAACGTCCGTTTTTTTTTTTTTTTTGGTGCAACTGTGTTTAAGACTGTAAAGTCAAATAAGGCCATAAGCATCTAAGGGAATGCTTACAAAATTGTTTGGGCTAAGTTGAAGAAGTTATTGATCAAGAATTATTGCCCTCGGAATGAAGTACAAGAAATGAAGGTGATTTTGGAACCTTGCTATCAGAGATATTAATATCACGACTTATGTTCGTTGTTTTTAAGAGTTGCCAGTATTGTTGATTGTAAGTTATACAAGCATCTTTGTCTGAGATGGATAGTTGGGTAAGATGTTTGTGACCTCGAAAGGATTATATTTTAATAAGATAGGTTTCATACGTGATGTTATAAGACAGTTTCACAAAAGTCGATGTTTTGATGTTTCTTAGCATAAGAAAGTTTGATAAGGTTTGACCAGAAATTTCTAATTCGCTAAAATAAGTGTTTTCAGAGAAATGCCACCATGAGTTTTATCGTTGACACAAATGAAAATTAAACAAAGGTGCTTGAAGGTGAAAACGTCAAATAAAATGATGTGGTCGGGTGTGTATGTCCTTATAAATTTTTAAACGTTTAAGGGCAGAGTTCAGTTGTTAAGGTTATGCTCGTTGGTAGTTTACCCTATAATGACTAGCATGGTGTCACCTTCTTCTTGGATTGAACGGTATAAAAATAAAGAGTCTCGAATTGTTAAAATTTCAGGAGAGAACTTGAATGAATGTAGAGAAAGTTGCTGAACTTCAGCTTTTGTGATGAAAACTTGTTAAATAAGGTTTTTAAATGACCACATGGACTCGGTTCCAAGTTGAAGGTTTACATGTCTACTATATGAGTTCAAATGTTACTTCTTAAATTCAAATAATTCCAACACATAAGCTTTTGTAGATAATGAATCAGTTTGTTCCTTAGCAAATTTCCCATTAAATGTTTATCATTTATTGTTTCATAACAAAGATTTTGATCTACTCACGAAGATTTGGTTCAATTACAAAAGAAGATATTGGTTATCCTTATGAGAAACATATTTTATTTTATTCGAAAATTAATAGTAAATGGTAGTTTGTGATTTAGTATTGAAGCAACAACTTGGTTTAATAAATAGCTTGTAAAATGATTTTCAAGCATTTCAAAGGGTATGAGAAGAACATCTCATTGTTTATAAAATATACCAAGAAGGTCATAAATTTTGTATGACATTTTGTAAGAATGACCGCAAAATGGTTGACAAGTTGATTGATTAAAGTTTGTGCGTTAGAAAGCGAGGCAGTTTACTATTTTATAAGGGGAGTAGTTGAGCAACTGTTGGTACTCTCTAGGGATAAGTAGAGGATTAGGTATCATTCCCATAAATAGTAGCTCGAGTTACAAGTTAACTCGTGGTATGTTTCTAGATTTTAAAAGTTTAGTAGTTCGCTCGTTATTTATGTTCAACGAGGGTTTCCCTTCGTAGATGTCGTGATGTGTCATTCCTAAAACGACAAGGGATGTAATCCGACTCATCAATTGAGTATGAGTTTTGGGATAGAGGAGACACTATTACAGCAGTGAGTGATGAGGCAACCTCGATCTCAACGTTTGATAAAATGATAATGGGACAGGATGGAGATGACATGGTGTTGCAACGACTTAGTAATAGTGATTTAATATATCATAAGTAATGTTTAAATAGTATGCATCATCTGCCAAGTAAATCTCTATGCACGTTCTGATAGGAAATGTTTAAATAGTTATGCATCATTTCTGTTGGGTATAGAATCTATGTTGAAGTTGAAGGGACAACTCCGTAGGAGAGAGTTAATTACCACTAGTAATCAGTCGATTGGTTCGGTACTTAGCGAAGAAGGTTACAACATTTGAGTTAAAAGTTATATTTTCAAAAGACATCCGACTACAAGTCGAGCTCCAAATACGAGTAAAAGTCAATAGTTCCCAATAGGTACGATAGAGGATCACACATCAATTGAGTGTAAGGTACCTATCGATAGGATAACATCGATAGAACAACATCAGCAAAATATTATTGATAAAACAACATAGTAGGATAATATGGATAAAATGACATCAGTAAAACAGCGTTGACAGAACAACATCGATAGGAATACATCAATGGAGCATAAGGTACAAGACCAATAGTGCGTGAGGTACTGCATCAATAAAGCGTAAGGTATAACCTTAATCGAGTATTGTTGATGGAACAACGTCGGTAGAACATTGTCGATTCAGAAAAATTAACAACATCGACTGGATAACGTCGATTGAATAATATTGAGTAAACGACACCGATTCAGAAAAATAAACAACAATCGTTCCAAGATAAGGCTTGGGGTAGGGGGTCCGTAACAAAACCACAATCAAGGCAAGGCTAAAATAAAGCAGCAAATCCAAATCCGCAACGAGACCCAAACTCGCAATACCAAATAATCCAAAATCAAACATAGTCAAGATTAATTCCACAACACTCCATCAATAAGTTCAATGAACTTATTATGATAACAAACTTGTCAAAATACACAACTCGAATTCAAATGGTGACAAATCGGGTCTAATTCGACCCAACGTAAAGCATGATTAAACATTTTCATTAATTCTAAAAGTGATTCATAGTTGTAACATAACTAGGCGACGATGAAAGGCGTTCCATAAAAGAGGAAAAACATCACAATGAATGAGTATTGTGATGCCAGTGTGTTGTGTGTAGGGGTACACTTTTATCATGTCCATACTCGTATACATTTACAAAATCTTTCATTCCCAAAACCAAAATTCCGTCAGACATAATTCTATTATAACCATCTCAAGCATTCCAAAGTTCACCTCAAGGTTGGACATAGGTGATCAATCTATGCCCTTCTCTCCCTGATGAATATATGTGATCAATCTATATTCACATAAACTTTGAAATACTTGGCTCGATTACTGGCACTATGTCCTTAACTTTTAGAAGTTGTTACGAAAGACTAAAATGGACATTCCTTTTATGTGGGTGATAAGGCGTAGCTACTGGGCACGAAACATACGATAAGAAAGCAATCATAGTTCATAGTGAGATTAAGTGGATAGTAATACAATACATATTTTATCAAGTATGACTTCAACAGTCATGAGCAAGGCATCGACTGGCAGCGGTGCATGTGTCGGTCATAGAGTTAGGTTTTTGTAAAAGCGGTTAAAGTCTAGGTTTGAAAATACCAGTTCTCGATAACCAAGGCTTTGGCACCAATCATAACACCCCAAAAATGGTTTGCGTGAAGTAAGTGTTAATGGGGTATTACTTGATTGATATCACAACACAATGTATAGAACAACGGTTTAACTTGAGAAATCATATTTAATAAAGATTTATGTTTACATCTTTCAAAATATATATTGTGGAATGTAGGCCCATAAAAAGAATTTAAGTGGTCCCCAAATTATATTAGAGTCTTTTATAACCATGCCATGCCAAAGCCCAAGCACCTCCAAAGTTTAGCTATCGCCTATAATCCTAAAAATACATGCTGAAAGTGTCAACACAAAGGTTGGTTAGTTTACAGGTTTTAATACACCAAGTAGTTTCCTAAACAGGAAAATCAATTGGTTGTCAAAGTTTCAAAAGGTTTCATTATGTATGCAGCGTGTTCATGCCTTGAATGGTCCACTACTCAAGCCGATTCAGCCGAAAACTTGCCCCTACGCGTAACATGCTCTAACCTAGCATGGAAAGGTGATACTATGCACTCCGCTTAGTGGGAGTGAGGGGATGGCTCTACCCCTAATAGCGCTATCCGTAAATATCAACGGCTCGTCCCGTATAGTGGGAGTAAGTTAATAAGTAGTGTTATTCTAGGGGACTTTCACGATTGTTCTCAAGTGCCAAACATAAGCATACATATTAGTTTGCATAAAATAGCATATTACATCTCGATAAATTAAATCGATTCGAAGAATTCATAATCTCATAAATGCACAACCAATTTAGTTTTAAGTAATCATAGCATGCTTTCCACCCCAAAACGAGTAAAGCAAAGAAACGGGACTGTGAAACTCTTCTTAGAGTGTAATGACGTAAGTAACACAATGGTGTCAAGGAGTATGACAAAATAGTATAAAGAATCATAGTACAATGATACGGAAATCGGCATAATCTAATAGATATGAGCTTGTCTCATAATATGAAACGCGAATAGTAATCGATGCGTGTGAGTTTCAAAAGATAATACTTTTAGTTTTCGTGGAAGTTTAGTATCAATGTTTGTAAAAATTTAGTATGATAGTTCATGTGGTGGTATAAGTTCATAGACTCAAGACAAACGCACGCCTAAGTATAAAACAAGTAACACAAGTACAATAGGAAGTAAACACGTAAGGATCAAATAGCAATAGAAAGTAAGTGAATGGTTAAGTTTAGGCATTTACCCCATATCCCAAAATAATGAATATTTTATATTAAAACATAAGTTTTAATATAAAAAGTAAAGATAGAAAGTTTTATATTTAATAAAACTATAATTTTCGATTATTCAAAACATGTTTCAACGATAAGTAATCCTGGTTAAATAAGTTTAAATAACTTAACGGATCGAGAGTGTGAATAGTTATTGGGCTTCACAGCTCAATAGTAGTTTCATTAAAGTGTTGTCTAATCTAAATAGCCCAACGATAATCCGTTAAGGAGTAGTCTAAAATAATAAGTCCAAGTCCGTTATGTCCGATATCGTAATTCTGTCACGAGTCTAATATGTCCAAACGATATCAAATATATATAGTCCAATATATGTCAACTAAGTAGTCTAATAGTCCCAGTCCAATATTAGTAATCTTTGTCCAATATCATATACGTATGTATATATTTAGTCCGTTATATTTTTATTAAGTCTAATAGATCAAGTCCATTCTTAGTTCAATAAGGTATATAATCCCATCCATTTTTAATAAGTCCAATAGATTGTCTATAAATTTTCATGTCCCAAACCAAATAATTTAGTCCATATGTGTATACCCCGAATCAAATCTATTGTTCAAAACATTAATCAAACGTACTAAAATCCACGAAACAAAAATAACTCAATACATTAGTCAAATATTCAATATCCAATCTGCAAACATATGTCATATTCAAATGTGTACATTTCATTTTGAACATCCTATACCTGCCAACACAACGCACCCTAATAAGCTAAAATCAAACGGATACCTCAAAAATTGGATTAAGCTAGAAACATCCAAACCCCAAACGCACCCTTACGGGGCTGTAATACGTAAAATCAAACACCCCTTTGAGGTGTGGCTGCAACAGCATGCAACAAATACCCCCTTGTGTGTGGTACGCATAAATAAACAAACATACCCTTCGGGGTCTTTTATCCTATTCGACCCGAGAGTACACAAAACCCTCTCTTGAGTCACAAGTATACTGTAAACAAGAAGTTCCACATAAGTTTAAATGAACGCTTTTATATGCTACAGTGTGGGTCAAAGCAATAAAATCAAGCGTACCCTTGTCGAGCTGGTGCTTGTACCGAGACGAGACACAAATCAGACGCACCCTTCGGTGCTTCTCCTGGTTTGAACAAGAAGAAGAACAAACAAGCACACCCTTCAGGGTGGCTGTGAACCGAGAGTAGCAAATCAACCGCACCCTCTAGGGTGTTTTCTGTGGTCGTGACCCAAGACAAACAAACAAACACAGTAAACGGGTTTATCAATTACCAGGAACAATAAACAAACAAACAATAACAACAAAAGGTAACCAAGACCTACAACAAGGTCACTCAACTCGACTCAGTTGACTCAGCTGAGTCGGCTCGACTCGCTCGAGTTGAGTCGACTCAGTTTACTACTCAAACAAACATCCAATTAATAAATTAATACCACACGAATCTTTTCAAAAGAAGATGATTTTTGTTAAGTTTTAATTCACGAAAACCATACAAGCTTTTTTAATAATCAAAATGAATAAAAGTTAACGATGATAGATCTTGGTGTGTCGACTTACCAAGAAGACGGAGAGAGGAAAAAGGTGAGGAGGGACGATGGTGGCTGGCGTTAACTCGCATCAAAGCCAAACCCAAATCAACCTAGCCAAATCAACACACAAAACCATCCAAACTCCTTATCTTAGTGATGGCAGTGGTGTTATCTGGTGGTGATGGAGCGGTGGTGGTCGAATGGTGGTGATGTTCTAGCGGCGGAGGGTGGCTGAGAGAGAGATGGGAGTGTCTAAGATTGAGAAATGATCTGATCTATCCATTTGGTTTGATTTTGGAGATAAACAAAAAGATAAGAAGGAAAAATAAAGAGGCGGTGTAAGTTATAAGATTGAGGCGAGTTTGTTTTATTATTACATCATGTATCCCGTGTCCCGTTGAGCTAAAGTCTAAACGCAATACCTCATTTTGGTAATTGCGAGAAATATATTTCGAAAGCGTTTTATAATAATAATATAAAACAAAGTTATCATCTCGAAAATTAATTATCGGGATTAAACCATAACTAATGCGGTTTTGGTTACGTGTTATATGTAGTTTTCACGCTTTACGAGATAACTTCGTTAAGTAGACGGAAGTGAACGCAGCGTCCATAGATTAATAATTCGAATCGAGTGAATTAATTAACTTAGAAATTTACTGTGTTAACTACCGGTTAAAGTATTATCTTTACGTTACGAAAAGTTAAATAGTCAAAGGGTAAAATAGTCATTTTACCTTATGAAAATTTATGTCACATTAGTTGGTTGTTGTGATCGATAAAGCGATAACGTTTAATCTTAAAAAAATTTAGACGTAGAAAATGGATAAGTATTCTTACATTAGAATATTATATTAATTTAATACAAGGTGAAATTTACCGGTGGTTACACAATCTAATGTAAATGATTTACACTCAATGGTTTCTATCTTGAAAGATCATTATTAAGAATTCTCTGATTTAGTTAACCTTTTCGGCCTATTTAACTAAAATGATAATTCTCCAAAAACTCTGATTGTTTGAAAAGTATTTCTTATCTAATTTGTTCTTACGAATCCTTTCGGACTTTTATCATGATGAAAACGTTTCAAATACCTTTTAATTAGTAAACATAATGTTTGTCACACATCATGTCCCGTACTAATTCGTGCGCTAACGTTTTGGAATAAAAACATGAAGAAAATCCTTTCGGCCATTTTATTCTTTTAAATGTTTTTACCAACAAATTAAGCAAGATTAGATGTTATTTCAACAAACTCATAAAACAAGAAATGTTTTCATGCATCACATAAGATAAGATTACTCAAACAATAGTTACTTCATACACACAAGTATACCAACAAATTACTCCATAGCAGTCATCATAAAAGAACACAAGTAACAAACATTACTTTCATTAAACTTAAAGTAAAAGTAGTTCATTGCAACTAGAACAAGATATACCTATCTTAGGGTTTACAAGAACTAGATTTGTGGAACTAGAGCAACCACACTCCTCCAATCGCCTTGAATGACCCGTAACAACTCGAAAACATTAACAAATGATTGAGACTTGAACTCAACCTCCTACTGGACGTTCTACAGCTTCACTATAACTTTTAGGTTGAATAAATAAGATAGTAATAGTTTTGGTGTAAAGTCTATTACTTACAAAGTTGTGTCACACCTAGTATACTAAACTAGGACCAATATATAGCCAAGAAACCCTTAACTATCAAGCAAAAATGTTCCATAAGAGTTAATATCAAGAAATAATTGGTATCCAATGATTAAATTGAAGTAAAGCCTTCATTAAATGTAACTTTTGAAACTGCAGAACACCCCAGCCGATCGGTTAAAGATCCAACCTATCGGCTCCGTCCTTTTGACCATTATCTAACCAATCCGGTTGCGGGCTCTGACCGATCGGCTGGAGTCCATCCGTACGCTGTTTTTGTCTTTTTCTTGTTTCGGCTCGATGCATGCTTTTTCCTCGCTTGCAACACTAAGTTATTTAATAGAACTTGATATTTCTTGATATAGAATACATGAAAACTTGATACTTTCAAATTACTAAGTCCTTGCATGGTTTCAATCTTTGCTTTAATCACGGGAATCTCTAAATGTGCATAATTACTCCAATTCTTCGTCTTTTTCAACATCTTTTCCTATATTAACCTACATTCACTTGCATATACCCTTTTCCACGATTGAGTAACAAAATCATATAAATAGAACCAAATATGATGCACAAAACTTACGATAATGCAACTAAAAACATGCTCATTCTAAGTGTTATCAGTAAGCATGTGTAAGTGAATGTTTATGTAGAAGAATTATACGAAGGATATTCATATATCAAGAATTAAAATTTGATAATCCTTAGTTAACCCATAATTAATCCATTCACTAATCGTCTTGATGCAAGTAAGATAAGTGGTTTGCATCATGGTAAAGCAATATCCCATAGAGGAGAAAGTTGCATTTACGCAAAATGACCTTGTGACCTTGGCTTAAATGACCAATAACGGAGTAAACATGTTACGTGATTAGTAAAGACACAAGTTAGGACTGTGGTCATTTGAATACTTTTCTTGAAGTTCTAGTGAAAGTATGAACCTCCTAGATTTGAGGGAAAACATTTTTGCCTTGGCTAGTGGCTTTAGAAAACAAGTTTTGAGTTGGCGGTTTGTAAAACGGGAGGACTTGTTTTGGGCATCTCTCTAAGTCAAAATCTTAATACGAGTTTACCTAACATCTTAAATATCATGTACGAACATGTATTGAAAGAAGCACCTTAGCCGGGTAAGAGGAAAGTCGAATTGGAAAAACTAAAATGCACAAGCCAACCTCTAGCACTGGTCTGGCACGTCAGCCTAACGCGCCAGGTCAGGTGTTGTGTGTTTTGGTTTTTCGCTATCATTCGCGATCTTATGTGTTTGTTAATATATACTTTTCATCGATAATACATAAAAGGACTTTGCTCATAAATTGCACCAACAATCTCCTCATTTTTTATGATGACAAATATTATTTCGAAATCAAATAAAATTACTACGAAGCATTTTGAAGACCGACGTTGATAAATGCTTGCGTCTTGAACTTGCTAGCTTGAATTTCTTTGACTCTTCGACTATTGGTAATATTTAGCCTTAATTTCTTGTTCGTACGTAATTGTGAAGATATTGAGCCACTTTATATCTTCACGTCTTTACTTTCTTCTCCCCCTTTTGTCAAAGCAAAAAGGGTCTCTAAGTATGTAGTAACTAAGTATATGTAGACTTCTTCTTCAAAGCTCCCCCTAGATCGTTGCTCCCCCTTATTCTAAGGCGGGGATCCATGAGTCAAAGAGCACCACCTTTGTAGTGTCTTGGTTATACAATAAACACAAACGACAAACAACAAACTAACGCAATCACATGTACAAGTTCAACATGGGTTAGTTATCATTAAGGGACTTAAATACATGGGTTAGTTTAATAAATGCTAATCCATTCATTCCAGATTAAAGCCTCGATTTCATTCCAAATTGAGCATAAGTGTACAAAATAAGCTACAACATTTATGATTCAAGCAATATCCTAGTACTTTCATACAAGCACTATACTAGTTCTTACCACAAAAGGTTAAAATTTATTTCATTATTCATAGAATCCATCTAAAATTCCTAATTTTCTTCTACCTTTCCCTTGCTCTTGTCTCCCATTTTTACTTTGTCATCCTCCAACTTTCGATTCATACCAAAAATGGTATTGAGTAAAACTTTGAGTCCTTAATGGATAGACAAGAGCATTTCCCTTGCTTCCATTCTTGAATCTTTAAGAGCATTAACCATATGGGCCGTGTTTTCACAACACATTAAGTGCTCTCTTTCATACAATCTAAGACTCAAAGGTTTCTTAATTTTGTCCCGAATTTCATTCTCTACAATTCCTCTCAAGATATACTCAAACAAAGGTTTCTTAATTTTGTCCCGAATTTCATTCTCTACAATTTTGTCCCGAAACCGAACCGAACTGCATCGAAAATGTGGCGATGCCAATCGCGATATACGATACACACGGGACTACGAAATAAGGAAAAAATTGGGACCACTAATTGAGACGGACCGTACCAAATGAAATTCCCAAAAAACGAAAACCCTCGGTAGCGAAATTGCTACCACTAATTTATGCCCGGAAAAATCGGCGGCATTGGTCGTGATAAGGATTTAAAAGTACACTTTTGAAGGGTCATTTAAGCCCTTAATCGATCACTTTTGTACTACTTAATTTTGTTCATTTTCACCTTTAGGTCTCTGAAGGCAAATTTGAATGACACTTATTTGAATGAAAAGGCGAATATATGAAGAAATTGGCCAAAGCCAAGAATCAATACACTCAAGCTTTGCGTCACAACCATAAGATGCCATCGCGACACACTTTGTGACGACTCAAGAGCTAAATTGCTATTTTACACTTGACGGCATCGGGTTTTAAAGAGTAGGCCACAACTCAAACGACCTGATTTGGAAACCTAGAAGATGGCGGCGTCACAACCATAACGCAGAGTCGTGGCCAAGATGAAAACCTAATGGCGGCGGCATCACAAATAAAAAGTGGCCGTCACATATTGTAATTCTATATATAGAATTGAATTTCGATATTTTGGGAGGTAGTTTTGTGGAGTAAAACCTAAAGCGAACTTTGGTGTCTTGGGCGGTATCTTAGGGTTCCATACCCTATTTTACAACAAGATAAGCAATTTACTTTATTAATTCAATTATGTCTTCAATTGTTTGTGTGTATGCTTGCATGTTTTCCATGTCCGGCTAATTTACTTGTGTGTTTGCTTAGATCTACGAAACCTAGGTATTGAATATTGATTGGTTGTCTCTTATCTTAATTGTGATTGACCTAGTATTGCGATAGGTCTTTCGTTGTGTTTTTAATGCTTGAGTAATCTTTGTGAACATTAGTTTATAATCACCTAGAGTTATTGTAGGCTAAACATCCAAAGGTAACCTTAGAGTTAGTTTATGAATCCTAGAGATTTCGTAGGCAATAACCTTAAGGTAGTCTCAAAGAGTTAGGAAAAAACGCATACCCTACGACCTTAGAAGACACAACGCGTTAAGAATAAGGACGTAACAATTCAACCATCAATAGGAGATAACTAGGGAGTAATAGCATCTAGGTAAACACATTTTTAATCACCATACGAGCACACAACAATAGACATAGACTATCCTCACCTTAGCTTAGATTAGATAATTAGATAATTAGAGTAATCGGTAGAAATACCCCTCCAAATCCAATACCCCGAGATTCGTAATTTCAATTTTCTAAAAAATATAAAAAAAGATAAAAAAATAAGAGTAAACTCCAAAATACATCCCTGTGGTTTACCCTGTTTCGAACCATACAACCCTCTCGCAAAAGTTTCAACAGATACATCACTCCGTTAGTAAAAGTTAACCTATATACATCCCTCAGTTAAAATAAGGACTAAAGGTGCAAATTATTTCTCCGTTATCTCCTAACGAGATATAAAATATTTACACCGTTAGTCCTCTGGGTTAACGGTATTTGCACCGTTAGTCCTTTTTAATGTTTTCGTCCGTTTTTTTACATTTTGTCCTTTTTTTACGTTTTCGTCCGTTTTTTTTTGTTTTCTTCCGTTTTTGTCCGTTTTTTACGTTTTCGTTCGTTTTTTTTACGTTTTCGTCCGTTTTTTAACATTTTCTTCTGTTTTATTACGTTTTCGTCCGTTTTTTACGTTTTCTCCTTTTTTTTACGTTCTCATCCGTTCTTTTACATTTTCATCTACTTTTTTACGTTTTGTCCGTTTTTTACGTTTTCGTCTGTTTTTTTACGTTTTCGTCCGTTTATTCTGATTTTGTTCCTTTTTACGTTTCTTAGTTTTATCGTTTCCATGATTTTTACGCCGTCCGTTTATTTACATTTTTACGTTTCGTCCATTTTCAAGTTATCGCCGTTTTTACGTTTCGTCCGTTTTCGTTTTCTTATGTTTTTACGCATTATGTTATTTTACGTTTCGCTTATTTTTACGTTTTCGTCCTTTTTGCATTTACTTTGCTTTTTACGTTTTGTCCATTTTTTACATTTCGTCTATCTATTTACGTTTTCGTCTTTTTTTATGTTTTCGTTTGTTTTTAACGTTTTGTCTGCTTTTTTCACTTTTTATACATTTTCATACACTTTTATTCGTTTTCGTCGTCGAATAAAGGTGTATGAAAACAAATAAAAAAGTGAAAAACAGACGAAAACGTTAAAACAGATGAAAACATAAAAAAACAGAAGGAAAACGTAAAAAGATAGACGAAAATATAAAAAATGGACGAAAACGTAAAAAAACAGCGAAATGTAAAGAGAATGGACGAAAACGTAAACAAACGAATGAAAACGTAATAAACGGACGAAAACATAAAAAAGGGGCAAAAACGTAAATAAACGGACGAAAACGTAAAAAGGACAAAACGAAAGCCAGATTTAAAACGTAAAAACGGACAAAACGTAAAAGGTAGAGATTAAAATGTTAAAAGAACAGGGAAAACGAAAAAAAAGGCGAAACGTAAAAAATGGACGAAACGTAAAAAAGAAAGAAACGAAATAAAGGACGGCGTAAAAACGGACGAAAACGTAAAAAATGGGCAAAACGCAAATAAACGGACGAAACGAAAACCTAAGAAAACGAAAAAAAAGAAGACAAAAGCGTAAAAAGCAGGCGAAACGTAAAAAGCGACTAAACGTAAAAACGGAGGAAAACATAAAAAAACTGACAAAAACGTAAAAAAACGGACGAAATCTATAAAAAGAATTAACGGTGCAAATACCGTTAACCCATAGGACTAACGGTGTAAATATTTTATATCTCGTTAGGAGATAACGGAGAAATAATTTGCACCGTTAGTCCTTATTTTAACTGAGGGATGTATATAGGTTAACTTTTACTAACGGAGTGATGTATCTGTTGAAACTTTTGCGAGAGGGATGTATGGTGCGAAACAGGGTAAACTACAGGGATGTATTTTAGAGTTTCTTCCTCAACCCCAACCTTAGCGTAGTAACTTCTCACTAGCATTCCTATTCCTCTAGAGAACAATATCAATTCCCGAGGCTTACCCTAATACTACATTACAACGATTATGTTCACTGCCTAGGGTGTTGAAAAACTTGCTCGACGAAAAGGAAGTTCCTTTGACCCGAGCAGCGCGTTGTACGCCGTATCAAGTTTTAGGCGCCACGCCGGGAATCGAATAGCTAGTTAGATTTCCCCCACGTTTAGGTTCCCTTGCTTGATTCCTATCAAGTAAGATTTTTTCTCATTTTTAGCTTCCTTGTAGTCTATCCCCCTTCTTTGTGATCTTTGTTCGTAACCCCATCACTTTTCATCATGGAAGGTGATAATCAACCACCACTCAACAACCCACCACCAAATAAATCACTTTCACTCAAACCCCAACCCAATGAACAACACAACCGCTGAAGCCGGTATGTGAGTAGAAACAACGACCTTCAAGATTTGCAAAAGATATTTGACAGTACAATTAGGGATGCTGTTGAGAAAGTGGTTAGCGCCTCTGTTGTTGGCTCCATGATCAGCAGTATTTCGGATAATGGCTTAGCGGATAAAAACGTGAATAAGGAGGATAGTGCTTATTTCAATCTTTACCCCACTAAGGAAGAAGTTGCTTACCATCAATACATAATCGATAATCCCCGATCACCCATCATTAGGATATGTCCAAAGATTAGGAGAGGAAATCCTTGGAACCTCAAAATCCCTTGTATGATTGGATATAGGAATGTCGAGCATGCTTACATAGATACGGAATCTCCCATTAATGTGATGTCATCAGCTGTTTACAATGACATTATGAATGAGCGACTTAAGATTAGGAGAGACCCTAAGTATCCGGGTGGGGTTTGCAACTTTGTGGAAAGAGTCAAAGATGTACACGTCTTTATAGGGAATTTCACCTACTTAGTCGATTTTGTGGTCCTAGAAGACATCGGGTGTGTCATTGACTATAGCTTATCCCAAGTAGTGCTAGGAAGACCGTTTGTTGAAACATCTAAAATGAGCCATAACAAGTATGAAGGAACGGTTAGGTTTAAGGAAGGGGACGATAAGATCACTTATAGGATGCCTTGGAAGACAAATGGATATGGTCCTTTATCTCTTTTCGAACGAGACAACATTAGAGCTTTTGAGGAAAAAAGCGAAGACGATGTTGAAAAAGGTTTGAACTTCATGTGGGAGAAAAGGAGACTTTATTATAAGGATTTCTTAACCCTAGGGCCTAGGTATAGAGTCGATGAAAATTTTGTCAGTATGATAGAATTTTCATTGAGAATGAAAAACGAGACCACGCAGGGGCACGACTTCGAGTCTAGCTACAAGACTCATAAATAAAGAAAAGCGCTTCGTGGGAGGCAACCCATGCTTAATTGTTTGCTTGTTTGTTTGTCCTATATCTTTTATTGATTGTTTATTCTCATGTTTGAATTTGTAAAAATGCTTTATTTTGTCTTTAACCTCGTCTTAATTACATATAAAGGTATTTTACAAAAGGGATAAGTGTAGGGAGGATTACACACGTTTTCAAAAAGAACGTGAACATGAAAATTACGATTATTAAAAAGATATACATGTGTGTTTGTTTGAGTCAAATGATTGTATCGAGTCATAATGGATGTTTTGCAAGAAATATTTCCAAATTCTAAAGATATAAATTTTCCAGAAAATCGCAGACCAGTTTCTGTCAAGATAACCTGACGGCGTCAGGGTCGCAACCTGACGACGCCAGGAGGAGTAGAAACAGCTTCTAAATTTTTCTCGTTTTCTGTGCTACTTATAAAGTTTTGGAATTTTCCAAGTCTTAATTTTCCAGAAAACCTGTAAACATCTATTCCACAAGCATTATATCCTAGTTTAGTAGAGTCATATATATTGTTACCGCCGATTTTACATGAAGGTTTTGTTTGTTTTCTTCAAGTGTGCAGGTTTTATTCATCAAGAAGAAGATACATAAGATTTGGATGGAGCTTTTCACGCGTACATTCTTCTTGGAAAGAATTTAACCACTACTTCACACACGGATCCTACCGAGCTAATCAGGGGAGTATTAGTTTCTTTCGTTTTTAATTACCTTCAATTATCATAGCTTTGATACTTTCGGGAACATTGGGGACAATGTTCGGTTTAAGTGTAGGAGGAAAATAAAGCGGAACTTTGAAACTATGCTTATCCTTGACTATTTGCCTTGTCCAATATCATTTGTGTAATAAACCATGAGAAATATCGGTTAGGGTAATTTTGGCACCAAATTCAAAATTTTTCATGGCATGTAGGAGTGGGTCATTAGTCTTAATAAAGCGTCTCATGGATAGGAAGTTATATGACTAGCACAAAACCCTTTACCACTTAAATTCCACCCAAAATGTGAGGATCACACTTAGATTTGTAGGAACTAAAGCATTCCACTTTAATGCTTCGAGTGTGTATCGGTAGTATAATAGATTCTAGAACTTGTTTTGTGATGCATTCCGAGATCGCTAGTGAGACTACACTTGTGTAGTTAGGAATAACTAAATGATAGGAGGCATAAGGATAACCCTTGTTTGATACCCGTATTATAATTACTTCTTCCATATCGGTTGAGTAATTCCCCCACACCCTTGCGTTGTACTCATCTTTAGTACACGATACCCCTAGTTAACCCCTCAGAGCCTATCCTTTTCGCGGTTCTCGTGATGTTTCGGTTTTCCGGAATATCAATGAAGAGCATTGTTTACAATCCACCCCCAAATGTACACCCAAATCGCATTAGCCTACCTTGTATGCACTCACTTTTAGTGCATTATTGTTATCATACTAAACCCTTAGTTCAATTATCTAGTTGCTTGCATAAGTTGCTAAGTCGAGTTATATCCTTTGTACATAGTTTTGGGACGATTGGGACTCATGGGAAAAGTTAAATTTTATGAAGTGACGGGAAGGAACATTAAATTCAAATTCCCTTTATTTACGTACTAATGTACTCCAAGTGTTTTGATCATTTCAAATCGGGTCAAATTAGTGTTAGAGTAATAAAAACTCAAGTGTAGGGATGTGCCTATAAATCCCTATTATTTTGATGTTATCGTAGAGGATGGTAGAGTAAAAGTGTGAAAAAAAATTGAAAAAAAAGAGTGATAAAAAAAATACATACGGGCTACCATCCTACATCTATTTTTAAATTTATGTTTGTTTGTTTCAATTTATCTAGAGTTTAGAGTGTCGAGTCTTGGCTTAGCAACACCATTCTTCTCATGCTTGTAACATAAAGATTTTTGACTTGCCACCACTAAATCGACTATCCCACCAAACCCTTTGTTTCCCTACCGTAAGCCTAACGTTACAACCCTTTAAAAGACCTCTTGGATAGTTTTTCCTAGGTGCTTACGCCAAAAGCGATGGAGGATTGATCTAGTCTCAAGCCTATGGTAATCTATGTACTAGGACCGGTTAATGAGTGTTTATCTTCCATTTCCAACTTGATATATTTCATATACACCAGAGAGATGACAGTATCCAAACACTACTTGTGTGAGGTGCTAATATGTAATTTCCGTGCTTGTTATGACTTTTGAGGGGCTTATACTTGTTGTGAATTATTCTAAACTAATGCTTCATGACCCCTAACTTATAAATTAATTGGCTAAAAGCACATTTGCTTGAGGACAAGCAAATACCAAGTGTAGGGATATTTGATAAGAATTTAAAAGGTACACTTTTGAGGGGTCATTTAAGCCCTTAATCGATCACTTTTGTATCCGTTACTACTTAATTTCGTTCTTTTTCATTTTTTAGGTCTCTTGAAGGCAAATTGCTGGAATGACACTTATTCGGACGAAAAGGCGCGAATATATGAAGAAATTGGCCAAAGTCAAGAATCAAGACACTCAAGCTGCTGGAACAGAAGGTGTCGGCGTCACAGCCAAATGGCGACGCCGTCGCGACACACTTTGTGACGACTCAGTAGCCAAATTGCTATTTTACACTTGACGGCACCAGGTTTTAAAGAGTAGGGAGTCACAACTCAGAAGACCTAGATTTGGATCCCGATGGCGTCAGAAGATGAAGCCGATGGCGTCACAACCATAAGGTGACGCCGTCACAGAGTTGACGTGGCCAAGATGAAAGCCTAATGGCGGCGACCCGACGGCGTCACAGATAAAGAGTGACGACGTCGCATATTGTAACTCTATATATGGAATTCAAATTTTCAGTATTTTGGGAGGTAGTTTTGTGGAGTAAAACCTAAACCAAACTTTGGCTATCTTGGGCAGTATCTTAGGGTTCCATACCCTATTTTACAACAAGATAAGTAATTTACTTCATTAATTCAATTATGTCTTCAATTGTTTGTCTGTATGCTTGCATGTTTTCCATGTCCGACTAATTTACTTGTGTGTTTGCTTAGATCAATGAAACCTAGGTATTGAATATTGATTGGTTGTCTCTTATCTTAATTGTGATTGACCTAGTATTGCGATAGGTCATTCGTTGTGTTTTTAATGCTTGAGTAATCTTTGTGAACATTAGTTTATAATCACCTAGAGTTATTGTAGGCTAAACATCCAAGGTAACCTTAGAGTTAGTTTATGAATCCTAGAGATTTCGTAGGCAATAACCTTAAGGTAGTCTCAAAGAGTTAGGGAAAAACGCATACCCTACGACCTTAGAAGACACAACGCGTTAAGAATAAGGACGTAACAATTCAACCATCAATAGGAGATAACTAGGGAGTAATAGCATCTAGGTAAACACATTTTTAATCACCATACGAGCACACAATAATAGACATAGACTACCCTCACCTTAGCTTAGATTAGATAAATAGATAAGTAGAGTAATCGGTAGAAATACCCCCCAAATCCAATACCCCGAGATTCGTAATTTCAAGTAAGATAAGTGGTTTGATAATCCTTAGTTAACCCATAATTAATCCATTCACTAATCGTCTTGATGCAAGTAAGATAAGTGGTTTGCATCATGGTAAAGCAATATCCCATAGAGGAGAAAGTTGTATTTACGCAAAATGACCTTGTGACCTTGGCATAAATGACCAATAAGGGAGTAAACATGTTACGTGATTAGTAAAGACACAAGTTAGGACTGTGGTCATTTGAATACTTTTCTTGAAGTTCTAGTGAAAGTATGAACCTCCTAGATTTGAGGGAAAACATTTTTGCCTTGGCTAGTGGCTTTAGAAAACAAGTTTTGAGCTGGCGGTTTGTAAAATAGGAGGACTTGTTTTGGGCATCTCTCTAAGTCAAAATCTTAATACGAGTTTACCTAACATCTTAAATATCATGTACGAACATGTATTGAAAGAAGCACCTTAGTCGGGTAAGAGGAAAGTCGAATTGGAAAAACTAAAATGCTCAAGCCAGCCTCTAGCACTGGTCTGGCACGTCAGCCTAACGCGCCAAGTCAGGTGTTGTGTGTTTTGGTTTTTCGCTATCATTCGTGATCTTATGTGTTTGTTAATATATAATTTTCATCGATAATACATAAAAGGACTTTGCTCATAAATTGCACCAACAATCTCCTCATTTTTTATGATGACAAATATTATTTCGAAATCAAATAAAATTACTACGAAGCATTTTGAAGACCGACGTTGATAAATGCTTGCGTCTTGAACTTGCTAGCTTGAATTTCTTTGACTCTTCGACTATTGGTAATATTTAGCCTTAATTTCTTGTTCGTACGTAATTGTGAAGATATTGAGCCACTTTATATCTTCACGTCTTTGCTTTCTTCTCCCCCTTTTGTCAAAGCAAAAAGGGTCTTTAAGTATGTAGTAACTAAGTATATGTAGACTTCTTCTTTAAAGCTCCCCCTAGATCGTTGCTCCCCCTAGATCGTTGCTCCCCCTTATTCTAAGGCGGGGATCCATTAGTCAAAGAGCACCACCTTTGCAGTGTCTTGGTTATACAACAAACACAAACGACAAACAACAAACTAACGCAATCACATGTACAAGTTCAACATGTGTTAGTTATCATTAAGGGACTTAAATACATGGGTTAGTTCAATAAATGCTAATCCATTCATTCCAGATTAAAGCCTAGATTTCATTCCAAATTGAGCATAAGTGTACAAACTAAGCTACAATATTTATGATTCAAGCAATATCCTAGTACTTTCATACAAGCACTATACTAGTTCTTACCACAAAAGGTTAAAGTTACCACATTATTCATAGAATCCATATAAAATTCCTGATTTTCTTCTACCTTTCCCTTGCTCTTGTCACCCATTTTTACTTTGTCATCCTCCAACTTCCGATTCATACCAAAAATGGTATTGAGTAAAACTTTGAGTCCTTAATGGATAGACAAGAGCATTTCCCTTGCTTCCATTCTTGAATCTATAAGAGCATTAACCATATGGGCCGTGTTTTCACAACACATTAAGTTCTCTCTTTCATACAACCTAAGACTCAAAGGTTTCTTAATTTTGTCCCGAATTTCATTCTTTACAATTCCTCTCAAGATATACTCAAACAAAGGTTTCTTAATTTTGTCCCGAATTTCATTCTCTACAATTTTGTCCCGAAACTGAACCGGAACCGTACCAATTCCCGATATAAGATACGGTACAGGGACTACGAAATAAGGAAAAAAAATTGGGACCACTAATTCGGTACGGGACCGGTACCAAATCGGGAAATTCCCAAAAAAAAACGGGGAAAACCCGATTTTCGGTGCCGTACCGATATCCCAATCCGTTCGATGCGGTGCGGTACCACTAATTTATGCCCGGGAAAAAATCGGTACCACTAATTCGGTACGGGATTGGTACGTGATAATGATTTAAAAAGTACACTTTTGAAGGGTCATTTAAGCCCTTAATCGATCACTTTTTTATCCGTTACTACTTAATTTCGTTCCTTTTCACTTTTTAGGTCTCTTGAAGGCAAATTGCTGGAATGACACTTATTTGGATGAAATGGCGCGAATATATGAAGAAATTGGCCAAAGTCAAGAATCAAGACACTCAAGCTGCTGGAACAGAAGGTGCCGGCGTCACAGCCAAATGGCGATGTCGTCGCAACACACTTTGTGACGACTCAGTAGCCAAATTGCTATTTTACACTTGACGGCATCAGGTTTTAAAGAGTAGGACGTCACAACTCAAACGACCTAGATTTGGATCCCGACGGCGTTAGAAGATGAAGCCTGCGGCGTCACAACCATAAGGTGACGCCGTCACAGAGTTGACGTGGCCAAGATGAAAACCTAATGGCGGCGACCCGACGGCGTCACAAATAAAGAGTGACGCCGTCGCATATTGTAACTCTATATATAGAATTCGAATTTTCAGTATTTTGGGAGGTAGTTTTGTGGAGTAAAACCTAAACCGAACTTTGGCTATCTTGGGCAGTATCTTAGGGTTCCATACCCTATTTTACAACAAGATAAGTAATTTACTTCATTAATTCAATTATGTCTTCAATTGTTTGTGTGTATGCTTGCATGTTTTCCATGTCCGGCTAATTTACTTGTGTGTTTGCTTAGATCTATGAAACCTAGGTATTTAATATTGATTGGTTGTCTCTTATCTTAATTGTGATTGACCTAGTATTGCGATAGGTCTTTCGTTGTGTTTTTAATGCTTGGGTAATCTTTGTGAACATTAGTTTATAATCACCTAGAGTTATTGTAGGCTAAACATCCAAAGGTAACCTTAGAGTTAGTTTATGAATCATTGAGATTTCGTAGGCAATAACCTTAAGGTAGTCTCAAAGAGTTAGGGAAAAACGCATACCCTACGACCTTAGAAGACACAATGCGTTAAGAATAAGGACGTAACAATTCAACCATCAATAAGAGATAACTAGGGAGTAATAGCATCTAGGTAAACACATTTTTAATCACCATACGAGCACACAACAATAGATATAGACTACCCTCACCTTAGCTTAGATTAGATAATTAGATAAGTAGAGTAATCGGTAGAAATAAACCCCCAAATCCAATACCCCGAGATTCGTAATTTCAATTTTCTAAAAAATATAAAAAAAGATAGAAAATAATCTTCCTCAACCCCAACCTTAGCGTAGTAACTTCTCATTAGCATTCTTATTCCCCTAGAGAACGATATCAATTCCCGAGGCTTACCCTAATACTACACTACAACGATTAGGTTCACTGCCTAGGGTGTTGAAAAACTTGCTCGACGAAAAGGAAGTTCCTTTGACCCCGAACGCGCATTGTACGCGTATCAGTACGGGACTGGTACCACGCTCATCCCTACTATTGGGTGACTTAGATCGTGCAACTAGACGTCCTATTGTTTTAGCACTTGTTCTTTTTGGAACACTTTTCTGTTCACTCTTGACATTAAGTATTTAGAAACGCAATCATCATGAACATTATTAATTAGATATTTCTTGCACGTGAAACAAACAGTCATTACATGCATTTAAAACAGTACATTTGGCATTACATTTAGATGAAATATGTCTCTTATTATAAAGCAGAAAATTTCTAGGGTGTTCTTCTGCTTCTTCAACTTTATTCATGCATCTACTTTTAGAGACATGCAAGACTCTATTGTCCTTGTATTGCTCAAAGGTTGTAGTCTGCTACTCCTAGAGGTGCTTTATAGTCCTGTAAAAGGTGAGGCACACACATTTAAATTTACATTTTTATCATTAGATGTGATATTAGCTTTCCTAGACACTTTAGGATTATTGTTTAAGCTCACATCATTTTTTCCATATGGTTTAGATGTGGAGGAAAATATAATGTTGGTATTAATCTTATAAAGGACATGTTCTATAACTTTTTTTGTCTCGAAATATGCCTTTTCAACTTCTTTTGGTTTTTCTTTTTTGGGCAAAGTTTGTGGAGTGACTGGTTTTGTCAAGTCATTTTTCTCATTGACCGTTGGAGCAAACTATAGATAGACATTTTTGGTTTTGTAACCGGCTTTGAAGAATTTTGTTTCTCCACAGTTAATTGTTTTTCAAACTTAGTATTCACACCCTTCCATTTTTGACTTTCTAGCTGAGCTCTCAAAAATTCAATTTTCTCTTTCATGTCCTTGTGAGCACGCTCATATGACAATTTGTCATATTTTCATTCTTCCTTTTCACAATCAAGTTGGCTAAATTAGGACATGTTTTATTTTTCAAGTTTTATAAGAGCATCTTCATATTTTGAAACAATTACTGAGGTCTCATACTGTAGTTTTTCATAATCTTCAACAGAATATGTTTAAATAATAATGGACATAATATCAGTGGACAAAACTACTTCTAAGAGAGAATCATTTGATGTTTCCAAAACATTGATGTTTTCAAGAGATTCATTAGCTTTATTCACCAGGGATTTGTAGTCCTTGATGCAGGTTTTATTGACCAGGACTTAAATTTATAATGTCTCTCAATACCTATGGTCTACCCTAGTGCTCTAATGGGCAGTGTACCCGGTCGTGTGTAGTGTAGTAAACGGTAAAGCCGAGGTCGTCCCAAGAGCTATGTGTGTTGGATTATTACTAAGTCTAGTGTCACAGAATAATAGTTTCGATAGGGATTTAATTAATTGAACTACTAATGCCGAATAAAGTAAATAAAAGCAGATAAATGGTAACGAGAAATCAATAGAGGAAAGTGGTGCTAACCTAGTTAATCCTCCTAGCTAGTTATGTCCAATTACGCTCGAGAGGACAACTTACTTCCAATTACTCGGTGGGTCACAAGTCATGAAATATTTTTCACCTCGACCTCGATAATAATTTTTTTTATAAAATAAATAAATAATAAACTTTTATATTTTATTTTCTATCGTGCCTCAAGCCCAACCCGATCCAACTCCTTTCTCTTTAGGCCCTCGTTGCCTAACCTTTTTTTTTTATTTTGTAATACCAAATTATCTACACAAGTAAAAGAAAATTTTGTTCCTATGTTTCTGTGTTATCTAGGCGAGCAAAGACAAATCAAAGAAATCAACCTTTAGTATATTTTCTTAGCATAAGTGAGTATGTTGTTCACAAGAATCAATGGTCTACCAATGAGACAAGCCAAGTCATTAAATACAAAGCGCAAGTGAACATGCTAGATTCATAATAGTGAGCTCAAATATAAAAATTTGGTCCATGTACCTAGGAACTTAGATTCAAACCAAGCACACTCTATATACTTGTTCTTTTTTTTATATTGTAAACACTGGCATGTGATTTCACACAAGCAAGACACAAGCGCATTTTAATCTTGTGACAAAGTTAGCAAGTAAACCATAACAAACATGACCCTACCAGAAGCTATGATGCGTGTTTGATTACATAACACATTTTAAAAGATAAAACGATGTCCGGCTTAAACACTATAAATTGGAATTGATCAACTAACACCCTATACACTGTTTCGATATCCTCATAGTTTACAAATATCTTGTCTATTCTCTTTACTATATTGTATTCTTGATCTTATAAACACATCGCACTACGTACTTCTCCAAACGGAAAATGCTTTTGAGGTTTATCTAGCTTGCTTTTGTGTCCTCTAAAGCATGTGCTTCCATGTTTTTTTTCTGTGACCCAACGTGCATAACTAAAACACAAACATCAAACCATTGGTCATATAGTCATGCGTATGGAATGGAAATGAGGAGACAAGAACTATCCTACCCACCTAAACCTATTTTTAATAATAACCTAAACTACATTGACTTGCTTTTCCATGTTTCTTGGGATATGACTACACAAAGCATGCCCCCTTTGGCTGAGTTGAACACGCACGCTCAAGAACACAAACAACCATCTTCTTCTTTTTCTTGGAACTATGAAGATGCACATAAAATAATGGATAGGCCATATTTGGTTCTAGTATAAAACACTCCTTAGACACTAAGATAAACTACAACACTCACTTAAACAAATTCTCACTCACAATCATCTCTCACCATCTAACAAAACTCACTTCAAATCCATACATTTCGTCCACTGTGGTAAATTAGAACAAAGAAAAACAAAGTCGCAAGGTATTCAATCATTTCGTTGGGTATAAGGAAAACAAGGGGAACACTCGAGTCGTTTGATCACGTTCATTCATTTCTTTCGAACCTCGTCACCACCCTTTGGGTGCCGTAAGTTCCTTATTACTCACTTTCGTTTCACTTTTGTATCACACGTTGAACTTGTTTCTATAATCTAAGTAATCTAACTATCAATCTAATGAACATGTTATCACAAAGAAAACAAGTCGTTAAGATCAAATAAATATGTTGTATGATAACTAAAATTTATAATACGAAGGTCGTGTCATTTATAAACTCTTGGCCCTATTCTTTTAAAAATCTAAGTCTCATTACCCGGCCCGTTACGTTTAAAAATAAGCTCATAAGCCAAGAATAAGCTAGTACTATGCTTTTGTAAAAGTTAAATAAGCTAACCAAGTCAAAATATATTTTTTTGGACTAAGTTTGCAAATCTCAGATAGGTAAGTTGGCTTACGTATGCATGGGAAAAGCCTAGGGTCTATTTTGAAAACATGGGAAACTAGTAATTAAAGGTAAATAAAAGTTTTAATAAAAGTATAAACTTTGAAACTTGGGGACTAAAAGTGAAAATATAACTTTTGGATAAACCGCCATTCAAATTTGGGTACAAATTGTCACCAAAATATAAGGGCCAAACTCGTACATTTTATAACTTGAGGGTGAAAAGTATAAATTTGGAAAATGTTTGAAAACTTATAAACTTATAACGACTTTATACCAGTATTTTGACAACCTAGTGTTCATATATGAAAATTACTAAGTCGACAACTAATTAAACTTATATATATTTATAAGTATATAAATATATGAAAACACTACTAAATCTGACACAACTTAAAGTAAATAAACAAAACTCTGGTAACATCGTCATATTTATAAACCTACACTAATAACGCTCTATTGAATTTTATATTCAATGCTCTATCTTTCGGTAGTAAACCAAACAACTATCATTATTACGAGTCATGCCATCTCGTTCTTAGGTTAGGGTAGGAGCCCTTTGCTATATCACGCTCGATCTCTTTGTGCTTTATTCACCGAACGCTAAGGTGAGTTTATAGCCCTACTTTACTTTTATTACTTGCTTTATAAAACTATGGGGTGAGAAACATGCAAAACTCTTTTGGACTGGCGAAAACACTATTACGTGAAACAACCTTGAATCCCAACTATGCTACCGTTAGTTCCCTTTGGGGGCGCGATTGTTATGAATAGATCTATTGGGGATGACACCCCGTTCGAGTTTGACCGGATAGGCAAACGTCGGCGTATATCATATCGTATTGATTGAGTGTCTTGGAAATACACTTGCTGGGCTTTTATTTATCATGCTTCTAGATGCATGCACCTTTATCGTAGTTTCGGTCGCATGAACTTGGTACTAGCGTAATAGCACTTTTTGCATATAGTGTCATTCACGGAGATGCTATATGTGCAGCTGTGGTCCAACTTGAAAACTTGATTTCAAACTTAAACCTATGAACTCACCAACCTTTGTGTTGACATTTTAGCATGTTTTTCTCGGGTTTACTTATTGGCATGGGCAATGGCAAAGGCATTCGTTGAAGACGGCATCCAAGTGTTTCAAATATTTTAATACAACTTTTAATGGGACAACATATATTTTATGGGCTTTACTTCGCACTTTGAAACAATGATGTAAAACTATTTTCTTAAATTAATCTATATTTTGAAAATGGAATAGAATTTCCATTCTTTATTACCACATGTTGTGTATATTGATTTAGAAATAATTGTGAAATTTTGGGGTGTTACAGTAATGCTAGATTCATAATAGTGAGTGCCCGCAGGAACAAAACAATTCTTAAGTTCATCATAACGATAGGTGGCTAGCACAAGTAGAAAGGTGCTTAGCCGCTCATAGGGTCAGTTGGTCATATCATGCAAATCAATTCAATGAACTATGCATTCTTAGAAATAATTGTACTTAAGGTACGCAAACAAAACAATTGAATTGAAAGTAAAGAAATATCAAAACGCTAATGAAAGTAAAAGAAATATCGTAATGGAGTGACTTCTCCTTGGAAACACTCCGTATGCTCCCCTAGACCCGCCTTGAGCTTTTCCCACATTCTTAGAGTGTTGTGTGTGGAATGGGATGATTAGAAATCTTTGGAATTGCGGGTATTTAGATGCGGATCCGGGTTACGGCGTAACCAATATAGGAGTTACGCCAGAACCTTCTATTTCTTCGTAAAATGCACTAGATCTCGCTAGTTATGGCGTAACCTAATGAGTGGTTATGTTGTAGTCTTCATTAAACTTGGTTACGTCGTAAGAGATGCGAGAGTTACAACAGTAAGTATCGGTGGCGTGGAACCTCTTTGACCTAATGTAGTTACGTCGTAACCACGGGAGGAGTTACGCCAGTAACCTTCGATAAGTTGGCATCGAGTCACGCAATAGTTACTACGTAATGTGAGAGATGAGTTACACCGTAACTTCTTCAAAATAGCATACCGTGATAAATCTTTAGATATGTTTCCGCCCGCATCTCTTTAGCTCCAATGCTCGTAATTTACTTGAAAGTGGAAAACAATGGAAAACAAGTGTAAATCCATATAAATGATATAAATAACGAGCATTAATGGGGAAATTGACACTTAATATTCGTGACTATTTGATGTTATCAAATATCCCCACTGAACTCTACTTGCCCTCAAGTAGACCTTATTAGATAGATTCATAAAAGATATCTCCCATAACTTTGGAAAATATGAGTTTACAAATCCCTTATGCTAGAATAAAACAAAGCCGAACACCTCACGAAAGGGGAACAAACACTCAAATCTCTCAACTATTCTAAGTGTCAATTTCGGGGTGATCACCAATCGCATAGTCATAGCATGTATTCTATCATAAGCTTGGCGATTACACAAATCTCCACCACTAGAGTTATGGGCTAAACAATTCTCAAGGCAATATGGGTAGACACGACAGAGGTTAAGGGTGACTCGTCATTACTAACATGTCACGTGAAGTGGACAAAATCAATGATACATGACCAAATCCATGGCCAAGACACCAAAGATTGCTCACGCATCACCTAGACACGCTTCATGACTAAAAGGGTAGGATAAGACATAGGATATATAATTGGTGTAAAATAAAAACAAGGTGTAGTCTAAATCTATAACCAAGTCATCACCACTTACCGTCCGCCCAAAGTTCAAGCTTAGACGTCAAGAAACCGGATCATGAAATGCAAGGTAGATGTGTCATTAGAGGACGTCGTGATGGGCACACTACCTTTTCTCCAACTGTTGGCATAACTACCAACTCTAATCTTCAAATGTGACCGAGGTGGCCTCCTCGATACTAAATCAATAAAGCTCATACTACAGTGCTTATAACATTGCACTTTACAATAACATAATCATAACAACCTTTTTTTCGAATCATAACAATAAATACTAACATAATATCCCCCCACTTGAGATGAGCAATGGGAATTCGAGGGGTCTTCAATGATCTTCAGAAATGTTGTCGATGAAAGCGTGATTTCCGAACCTTTCCACTCGAATCTTGAACTTAGGCAAATGATGACTTTCCAATCATAAATAAAGACTACAGGGTAGGCTAAGGTGTATAGGTGTATCGAAAAAATATATTGGGTGAATAAAATGAAAGGAATGGCTCAGAAGGGTGTATCTAGGGGTATCTTGCACTAAAGATGAGTGCAACAAAATGGTTTCACATGGGGGTCGAAAAGTCGAGGTGACTAATCGATAGACTCACAATGGTAGGCTGTTTGGGTGATAATCCTATAATATTGCCTTCTAAAACTGAAAAGTCCAAATACATCGAGCTAACTCAACATACATCGTCTATGGTCTCGAAATGATGCAAAGGCCAAGTTCTAAAGTTTACAAGCTACCGGTACACCCATAATTTGGTGGATTTGGGATGAAATATTAGAAACGGATAAGGCTAATCTCACCATATAATATCAAGGGTTGTATATGCTCGGCTAAGGTCTAATCTAGTTAGGTTAAGAAAAACATGTCAAAATTTTAAAAATGGCATAAATTTTCAAAATAAACTAGAAAAATGAGGGCGAAATAAAGTTCAAGAGATAATTCTACTCCCGTCCCCCCACTTGAATTGTACAAAGTCCCTTTTGTACTAGGCATTTAAATAAAGGTGAAGAGAAAGGTAGAATTAGAGCGAGAACTTCCCTGAAATTTGCTCCATTAAGAAGAAGGCCCACGAAAAAGAAACGTGCCTTCGTATAAGCGTCGTGAACAAACTTCAATCCCTGAAATCAAAATACCGACAAGCATAATTCTAAAAAATAAAAAAAATGAAAAATAAAAAACCTAACTCACTTTCGTAGGAATCACGGTTGCATTTAGCGAATGAAACAAGCCTTTTAAACCACTTGGTGTCCCAAGTGGACGAGTGAAGTCTCGTGAGGGTTTACAGGAACACACTCCACAAAGTTCATTTAAAACTAATACAAGGTTATTGTGTTTTAAAATGAAAGAATTAAGCAGAGGAAAGTTACGTCGTAACTCTTTTGAGGAGTTACCAGAATCGCAAAACCTGGAATGAGTTGCAAAGCGAGTAGTTACGGCGTAACCATCGAGATGGTATTACGCCGTAATTGGTAATGCGTCAAGAATTTCGCTACTAAAAGGTTGGTTATGGCGTAATCACCAAGATGAGTTACGCCGTAACTCGCTCGTATCAAGAATCGCAGTGAGAATTAGTTCCTTGTTTCGCAATACTAGTTAGAAAACACAAAACCCAATGTAAAAGGAAATAAAACAAAAGAAAGGGATAATTCGGGTTGTCTCCTGAAAGAGCACTTTTCTTTATTTACGAGTCTTTAAGTTAGACTCAGAGCCGCAGGGCTTCTATGGGGGCCTTTGGACTTTGCCCACTTCCACCATTCGTTGGCACTCGTTCATCCAATTGTCGAGCCTTTTTTTCCTTGTAGAATTATTGATGCCATTTGTTCCAAACTTATGTGAAAGCCATTTATCACATGATTCTCCTCGGTCATCATATTTAGTAATAATACTATTAGTAATGATGATGTTGGATCTTGTACCGTCTATTGTGTCAGTGAGATGATTGCACTTATACTGCTTAACCAGTCCCTTAATGATTTTTGAGTTTCCAAATTTTATTTTGTACCAATCTTCCAATGCTAACTCAACATCATGTTTTTCTCCCTTATGAGGGTATATCCATTCATTAGCCTTTCTTTCACATTTTTAAGGACGAGTAAACGGTGGCCATGTTGTCACTGATTCGCTACCTTCGGTTGACATCGAGTTGCAAAAATGTTTGTTTGGATCCGGAGTTTCCTCAATGCTTTGGACAACATTATCATGTTTCTGCTTACAATTATCAATATTCTCTTTACTATCATTAGTAATAGGATTAGAGTGTAGAGTGGGATCCAACAATTGAACATTAACAATGTCAACATTATTAGAAATTTCAATTTTTGGTCTTAAATGCTCTTTCATACTAGAAGTTATTCGTTCACTTTCAGTTCCCAAAGAAATTTGTTTTTCAAAAACCTTAATCTGAGCCTTACAAGTGGCCAGAAAAGGTCTTCCAACAATTAAGTTGTAAGCCTCCCGCTTTCCTATGTCAATAACCACAAAATCGGTAGGAAAAAGCACATTGTTCACAATTCCCCTCGGTACAGCCTTAAAGGAATCATCCATTTCAATCATAATAGTTGTTTCTTTTAAATTGGTAAGTTTGATTCTTTCAAATAAAGTAGTAGAGATAAGGTTTACCCCCTCCCCTAAATCAGCTAACGCGGGAATCTTAATGTTACCAATAGTGCATGGAGAAGAAAACTTTCCGGTATTGTTTGTTTTTGAAGTTGGCTTGGCGGGGACCTCGTCATCTTCGATTTATCATCCTCTCTTAGGTAGTTAATCCCGGAAAGATCATTAGTGATAGAGTATGTGCACCGCTCTTTCTTTGCTTTATCTTGCGCAAATATGGCCTTGCAGGTAATGGCTTTAGCATTACTTGTTTCAAGGTTTTTAGCCAATTGCCCAATTTGCGATTCGAGGTTCTTAATCGCAGCATCTTGGTTACGTAGGTTAATATTGGTGTCCTCGTTTACTTTGACCATCCACTCCTTGAGTCTATCTTGCTTTTTTGTAGATTCTTCGATGTGTCGGTGCATTATTTCCTCAAGGCTAGGTTTAGGAGGGTTATTATTGATTCTTGTGTAGAACCCAGGGGATTTTTCTTGATATCTAGGTCCGTTATTATTATAGCTGTTGAAAGGGAATTCTCTTCCATAGTTAACTTCTCCGATCCTTTTAACTTCTTCGTTGGAGGAACATTCTTTAGAAGGTGGAGTTCCGTTTCGCTCAACTTGAATGAAATGCACATTTTCCTTGAGCTTCTTCATTTCTCTTCCAAGGCTTTCTAATTTGTTGTTTATTGCTGCAAGGCCTTCCATATCATCAATCTTGCTTTTGTTGCTTCCCCCATTGTGCCATTTGTGAGAGTGGTCTGCCATTTTTTGAATAGTTTCTAAAGCCAGAGTGGGTATCATACTAGGAATCGGCCCTTGAGAATCAATCATTTGTCTTGATGAGATGTTCAATCCCTTGTAGAAGACGTTCACCTTGTGTTGGCTGTTGAGATCATGAGTGGGGCATTTGTATAACAATTCATTATAGCTTTCCCAAGCTTGGTATAAAGTTTCATCACCCTCTTACTTGAAGTTATGAATTTCTTCCAATTGCTTAGCCGTCTTTGATGGAGGACAATATCTCTGAATGAAATACTTTTTTAAGATAGGCCAAGTGTTGACAGTCCCAGCAGGTAATCGATCAACCCATCTTTTTGTAGCTCCCGTAAGAGAAATAGGGAATACTCGTAACATATTAGCATCGTGTGAGACTCTGGGAATCTTGAATAGGCTCACAATGTATTCGACATTGTCTACATGTTCATGGGCATCATCGGTGATACTTCCAGATAAGGGATTTGCTCGCAATTCCATCATGAATTGAGGTTTGATTTCGAATTGAGCATCTTCTGCTATAGCTGGCCTAACAATCCCTTGTCCTTGTTCTTCTCTTGTCAACGCCAAATATTCCTCAAGAGTGAGGTCATCGATGTTAACAACTTCCATGGTACTTGAAAACTTGAAATATGATTGTGAGAAAAGATTAAAACGAAATGAAAGACTTAATATCAATCCTAATATAACTCTCCGGCAGCGGCGCCAAAAACTTGATGCAAGTTTCACTGACCAGGTCTTAAATTTATAATGTCTCGCAATACCTATGGTCTACCCTAGTGCACTAACAGGCAGTGTACCCGGTCGTGTGTAGTGTAGTAAACGGTAAAGCCGAGGTCGTCCCAAGAGCTATGTGTGTTGGATTATTACTAAGTCTAGTGTTACAGAATAATAGTTTCGATAGGGATTTAATTAATTGAACTACTAATGCAGAATAAAGTAAATAAAAGCAGATAAATGGTAAAGAGAAATCAATAGAGGAAAGTGGTGCTAACCTAGTTAATACTCCTAGCTAGTTATGTCTACGTCTACTTACTTCCAATTACTTCAGGTGGGTTCAAATTCGAGAGGACAACATTTGGCCAATTCGCCCTAACCTATCAGCAAAGATGCCACCACAGGAGAAATCAAGCGCACCGTCATAAGTCCAGTTGTTCCTGGTCCCCTAAGCCAAGTCATTAAGTACCGCTACATGCTAGATTCATAATAGTGAGTGCCCGGCCGTTAGGAACTTAGACACTACACCCCAATTCTTAAGTTCATCCAAACGATAGGTGATCGGTTGGTCAAATCGCACAAGTAGAAAGGGTCGTCATTGGTCATATCTTACCCTTCCAGTCTCGATCCGCTCACCTAGGGTCGGTTGGTCATATCTCCTAGGCAATTGGCCTCTTCCGCCATTCAAAACTATCGAACCAAGGGGGCTACCAATGAACTATGCATGCATACACTTAAAAATAATTATACGAAGTAAAGTAAACATAAACAAAACAATTAAGAAATCATAACTCAGGCTAGCACCAAAAGGTGCTTAGTCGCTCATATTAATAATGCAAATCAACTCAATATTCAAAGGTACGAAATACATGAATTGAAAGTAAAGAAATATAAAACGCTAATGCTTATCGTAATGAAGTGACTTCTCCTCGAAACGACTCCGTATGCTCCCCTAGACCTGCCTTGAGCTTTTCCCACGTTCTCAGTGTTGTGTGTGGAATGGGATGATTAGAAATGCTTTGGAATTGTGGGGTATTTATAGGCAAGATCCGGGTTACGGCGTAACCAATATAGGAGTTACTGTTGTAACCTTCTATTTCTTCGTAAAATGCACTAGATCTGCTGGTTACGGTAACCTAATGAGTGGTTATGCCGTAGTCTTCATTAAACTCGGTTACGTCGTAAGAGATGCGATGAGTTACGGCGTAAGTATCGCCGGCTTGGAACCTCTTTTGACCTAATGTAGTTACGTCAGAACCACGGGAGGAGTTACGCCGTAACCTTCGAATAAGTTGGCATCTCGAGTCACGCAATAATTACGGTGTAATGTGAGAGATGAGTTACGCCGTAATTTCTTCAAAATAGCATACTGTGATAAATCTTTAGATATGTTTCCAGTTCCGCGTCTCTTTAGCTCCAATGCTCGTAATTTACCTGAAAGTGAAAAACAATGGAAAATGTCACACCCCCAAATTACATGTTTTGCAGCGGAATGGAATTCCTGGGGATTGACTGTCATAGCATCACAATCACAGTTATATTGAACGACCTAAAGTGTCGTTTAAAAACACATCGTTTGATATTTAATTAAAACATTCAGAGTTACAAGATAGGTCCCAAAAGTTGATAAAGTTTGCGGAAATATGATCATTACAAACCAAACGATGTTTTGAAAGAAAACCATAATATACAATGAGACGCGTCGACGCCGCGACTCTAAGAGGGTTCCTTATTCGTGCCATGATGCGAATGTCTTAGTTACCTGAAAATACATTGCTAAAACGGTCAACAATAATGTTGGTGAGAAATCATAGGTTTATGAAAATGATTTATACGAATACACAAGTATAGACCAGGTATGACAATCATGCTACACAAAAATGTTACAATTGCTATAAGTCCATGACACCGAAACTAGATCGATCATGATGTTTCCCCAACAGTGTTTGCCAAACAACTCAAATAATGATATTAAATGAAATGCATCCGCTTAACCGTTGGAATCCACCAACCCGGATGGAGGAGTCACCTCGATAGATCTATCCACTCACCCTCGCTTCTATGAAATTAACGGTTCATGTTATATAATGGGGACATTCAATTGGCATGAGGTAACTTAAGCAATGTAAATGAATTTGATATACTTGGGATCGTAATAAAATGATGTGCAATGTATTCTCCCGTAAGTTTGAAAATAAGTATAAATGTATACAACGGGGCTATGAAAACTCACTTGATGAATTGATGCGATGACAAAAGTGAGTACACCGAAATGTAACGTGAATCTCGAAACTGACCCATGTGAATGATATGATATGTAATAAGTTATGATGTAATGTTATGCATGCAATTCGGATGATATTTATACCACTTATGAATTTTTGAAAATAATGCTTTTTGTCGAAAAATAATCTTTTAACGTCTTGACCATTTTTAAATTACTTCACATGTATTTACATTGAAATGATATCCGACGATAATCATTTAGTGATTTATTAAGAGAATATAACTTTTCGTCGTAAAATAATGTCGTTGAAATTTCCATGAAAGTGACTAAAACGGCCTCTAAAAGCTAGTCGTAAAATGGTGCACGTCGAGCGTTAGGAAACGAACTCAACGGTTTTTGGAAGCTCGTATCATTATCTCAAAGTTTTAGTACATAAGTTTCCATCCTAGAGGTCTCGATCACAAAGAAAATATATAGGTTAAGTATGGTACTTTAGTCCAAAGTATAGTTTAAGGTTGGTTTTCGACCAAGTTTGAGTAACCGTAATTAATTCATTACAACTCCGCTAGACAAACGGTCGGACATTTCGAAAAATATGCTTGGCGAACTTACTTTTATTAGAAAACATCACTTTATAAAAAGTTCTACATCAATGTTAAAAACAACCTTCAACATGGTCTCTAGTTTTGCCGTAATACTTGTCTATTAGAACTAATATAGTTTTTCTTATATAATAAAATTACGGCAACTTTGTGAAAACGTGTATAATTTAATCGTTACAAGTCCGTTTTCTATGTTTTATATGTCCTAAGCTTCGTATCAAAGTATACTAATATATTTTTGATAAGTCAAAATAATTTACAACGCCTAAGCTTCATTTTTGACTCATACAAAATAGACATAACATGCTGAAATTTTCAGAATTTATAGTTTTCGTCGCTTAACTTGAAAAATTCATAACTTCTTCGTTATAGCTCCGTTTTAATCCGTTCAAGCGGCCACGTTTTCGTTTTAAAGTGTATTTTCTAAATCTCTTGGCCAAAATTTTTATTTACTGTCTAAATTTCCAGATTTTGAAAATAAGGACAGACTCTTTTTAAAACGTGTCGAAATGAGTTTTTCTCGCGCCAAATCTATTCTAACCCATTCAAAACAACTCCGAAGCTATTCTAATCCTACCATACACCTTATTAGGGTGTCATGGGTTCCTAGGCATCACCAAGAGTGATATATTACAAGGAATAATTATAGGATGACTTATTTATATATAACTCTTAAAAACAATGTAAAAGTGGTACAAACATCATATGACTTGCATGTTTTCTCAAATATGATGAAATGAATATGAAAATGAGAATTAAATATGATCATGAATATGAAAAGCTTACAAGTAACTTGATGAGGTTTATGAGAACAAAAGATTTTTCCTAATCACCCAAGGTTTATATTGCAAAACCTTAAACAAGAGTGATACTAGAGTATATAAAACTTGATTAGAGAAAAAAATATGGTCTCCTTCTTGGTCCCCTTGGTTGGCCGGTTCTAGAGAGAAGAGAGGAAGAAAATGATTTTTTGATCTTTTTACTTGTGGATAAATGAAATGAATGTGTTTAGATATTATTAAGAGTATAATACTATATACTTTGAAAGATATTTGCATCCCAAATGACTCACCCCCTTGTCGACAAGGGGGTGTTAGTTACTTGAAGATAAGTGATCACTTGTAAAGTTACTTGAAGATAAGTGATATTTTTAATTATGTATTATGTAATATTTTGTAAAGTTACTTGAAGATAAGTGATCACTTGTAGACACATTTGAGTATATAGGGTAGCGTTAGTTAAAAATAAATTTTCACGGGTCAAGATAAAATATATTGAGGTCATAAAAATTATAAAAATACATTTCTTGCAAAATTTGAGTGAAATAATAATTATCGTGTAACATTTAAGAAAACCGTCGTAATTATATAAATATAACAATTTATATACAAAATAAATTTAAAACACTGGGTAAACTCATAATATTATTTTATAAACTTAATATGAGTATAAAAATATATCGGGATAATTTTTGGAAGTATCAGATCAATTGTTCAAAATAATTAATTACGCGACAACGTTTATTTAATATGAAAATTATACGTTTAATGTAAAATGCAAAACCATGCATGAACTAATATGATGATAATGATGCTAATGATATGTAGACTAAACCTAGTCTATATGAAATGTCTTCGATGATTGGTTCATGAATTCACAGCTAAACCATTAAGGTTACGCGAATTTGATACTTGTAAACATAGTTTACGATAAATGATGAAATAATGAAGCATGAGAAGAAATTTTCTCCGGAAATGAATAGTGTTTCGTGAATAGTAATACTTGAAATATGTTCTCAAAATATTACTTTGACTCCAAAAATGGTGAATAGTAAAATTTTGAATAGTGACCGGTGAATAGTAAATTCCCGAGATGAATAGTAAATTTTGAGAAATGACCTGAAAGTACGAGTTGTCACATTCGCCCATCCAAAAAGGAATTTAGTCCCTGAATTCAGTCCTTGTTGGGTCCTACAAAGTGTTGTTAGTGAAAAGATGAGGATATTTGAGGCGATCGATCTTCCGCTCCCAAGTAAACTCGGGACCTCTCAGAATTCCAAAGAACCTTCACGATAGAAATACGACTTTGTTTCAACTGCTTGACCTCGCGGTCCATAATTTCGCAGTTCCTCCACGAAATTGAGTTTATCGTCGAGTTGAATTTCTTCCAATGGAATAACGAGTGATTCGTCCGAAAGACATTTCTTCGTGTTTGAAACGTGAAACATGTTGTGTACGTGACCAAGTTCGATGGTAGATCAAGTCGATAAGCTGTGGCCGACTCGCTCAAAATTTTGAATGGCCCAATGTACCTCGGGTTCAACTTCCGCATTTTCCAAACGCACCACGCCTTTCCAAGGCGATACTTTCAACATCACTTTGTCGCCAACTTGAAATTCTAATGGTTTGCGTCTAACATCCGCGTAACTTTTCCGCCGGCCGCGCTCGAGTCTATCTCGATTTGGACTATCTTTTCGTTGTTTCCGTACCATTTACGGACCGGTGAGTTGTGCGTCTCCAACCTCGCCCAACAAACGGTGATCGACACTTTCGACCATAGAGTGCTTCAATGGTGCCGCTTTTATCTTGATGTGATAACTATTGTTGTACGAGAATTGATCAATGGCAAATGGTTAGCCCAACCATTTCCAAAATCAATCACACATGCTCTCAAAGATATCTTCTAATGTTTGAATTGTCCTTTCACTTTGACCATCGGTTTGTGGATGATATGTTGTGCTCATCTCTAATTTGGTTCCAAATGAATCTTGTAATGATTTTTAAGTTTGAAGTGAATCGACTATCTCTGTCAGAAATGATGGAAATTGGTGCTCCATGCCTCGAGACTATTTCCTTGACATAAAGTCTAGTGAGTTGTTCCATGGAATAAGTCTCTCTAATTGGTATGAAATGGGCTGATTTGGTAAGACGATCAACGATTACCCATATAGCGTCGTAACCTCCCGATGTCTTTGGAAGTTTCGTGACAAAGTCCATCGTAATGCGTTCCCATTTCCATTGAGGAATTTCTGGTTGTTGGAGTAATCCTGAAGGTTTCTGATATTCGACTTTTACCTTAGAACAAGTAAGACATCGGCTAACATACGTGGCAATTTCCGCTTTCATGTTCGGCCACCAATAAAGTTTCTTGAGATCCTGATACATCTTATCAGAACCTGGGTGAATAGAATACTTTGACTTATGCGACTCATGCATAATCAATTCTCGTATCCCGCCATAAAATGGTACCCACATTCTATCTTTGAAGCATAATACTCCATCTGCTCTTTTTACAAAGCCATTTGCATTTTCGGGCATACCATAAAGTTTTTCACTTGGTCGGTTTTCCTCCTTGAGTGCCTCGATCTGTGCCTCAAGTATTTTTGATGGTAAAGGTGAACTGATCGTCATTCCTAATGATCGTACTCTTAAAGGTTTAGGTCTATCTTTCCGGCTAAGAGCATCACCACAACATTGGCTTTTCCCGGTGATACTTGATTTCACAATCATAATCGCCGAGTAATTCCAACCAACGACGTTGCCTCATGTTAAGTTCCTTCTGATCAAGAACATATTGTAAACTCTTGTGGTCCGTAAACACTGTGCACTTTGTACCGTAAAGGTAGTGTCTCCAAATCTTGAGTGCAAAAACTACGGCCCCCAACTCAAGATCATGAGTGGTGTAATTCTTCTCATGGACCTTAAGTTGTCGAGAAGCATATGCTATCACCTTCTCGTTTTGCATTAGAACAGATCCAAGCCCTTTATGTTAAGCATCGCAGTATACTACGAAGTTCTTAATTCCTTCGGGTAGTGCCAAAATTGGCGCACTGCAAAGCTTTTGCTTCAACAACTGAAAAGTAGCTTCTTGTTTCTTTCCCCATTCGTACTTCTTGTTTTTCTGTGTCAACTTAGTCAAAGCTTTAGCTATCTTTGAAAAACCTTCATTGAATCTTCGGTAATACCCGGCGAGTCCTAGAAATTGTCGGATTTCTGTAGGATTTGTTGGAGTAGCCTAATCTTTTACGGCTTCAATCTTTGCAGGGTCTACTTGTAATCCTTGACTATCAATGACATGACCAAGAAATTGTACTTTACGGTTCCAAAAATCACACTTCGAAAATTTGGCATACAACTTCTCATTCTTGAGTAGTCTTAAAATCGTTCTTAAATGCCCTTCGTGCTCTTCTTTGCTCTTTGAGTAAATCAATATGTCATCGATAAACACTATAACAAACTTGTCCAAATACGGTTTACATACCCTATTCATGATATCCATGAATACTGCAGGTGCATTAGTTAATCCGAATGGCATTACTTGAAACTCATAATGACCATAACGTGTTCTAAATGCCGTTTTCGGGATGTCCTCCTCCCGCACTCTAAGTTGATGGTAACCTGACCTTAGATCAATCTTTGAGTAGATACTAGAGCCTTGCAACTGATCGTACAAGTCGTCAATTCTGGGGAGTGGGTAACGATTCTTCACCGTTAACTTGTTCAGCTCTCTATAATCTATACACATTCTGAAGGATCCATCTTTCTTCTTCACAAACAAGACCGGTGCTCCCCAAGGCGAGGAACTTGGCCTAATGAATCCTTTGTCTAAAAGTTCTTGCAACTGGTTAGACAACTCTTGCATCTCTGATGGTGCTAATCGGTAAGGTGCTCGCGCAATTGGTGCAGCTCCGGGCACTAAGTCAATATGAAATTCTACTTGACGTGCCGGTGGAAGTCCTAGTAAGTCTTCGGGAAAGACTTCAGGAAATTCTCGAGCAATCGGTACATCCTCAAGTCGCTTCTCCTCCGACTTCTTCTCGGTTATATGTGCTAAGAAAGCAAAACAACCTTTCTTTATGTACTTCTCCGTTTTGATGCATGATATAATACTGAGTCTAGTTCCACTTCGTTCCCCACGAATGATCAAAGTTTCGCCGTTGTTAGGAAGATGAACAACTTTTTCATCACAAATAATTCTTGCACGATGTTTGGATAACCAATCCATTCCGATGATGACGTCGAAACTACCAAGTTCTACGGGCATAAGGTCTATATTGAAGGGATGATTTAGAAAATTGAGTGTATAACCACGGACAATGGTGTCGGTGCTAATTAAGTTACCATTAGCTAATTCAATGTTGTATGATGTGTCTAATGTGGTTGGTTTGATATTGAGTAAAGGTGCAAATGTAGTGGACACAAAACTCTTATCGGCTCCCGAATCAAATAAAACTGATGCATAACGATTATTGATAAGGAACGTACCCGTGACGACATTCGGGTCCTCCCTAGCTTCTCCACCTCCTATGACATAGGCTCTTCCTTGTGCCATTCCACCTTGATTCTTGTTTCCTTGGTTCTTTCCCTTTGGACACCCAGTCTTGTAGTGTCCCCTTTCTCCACAACCAAAACATGTCACTTGTTGTTTCTGATTTTCCCCCGTAACTGGCATCTTGCATTCCCTAGTTTGATGTCCCACTTTCTTACAATTCCCACATGGATCTGGACAACGTCCCTGTTTGTGATGACTTTAACACTTCTCACACTTAGGCAAAATCCCCGTGTACCCCTTTTTCTCCGTTGGGCCTGCAACATAGGCCTTTGCAACTTCTTGTTTCTTAGGTGGTCGTTGAGTAACATTTCCACCTCTGTTGGTGTCCCACTTTCGTTTGTTGTTGTTATTGTTGTTATAGTTGGTGTAATTGTTTCGGTTCCTGTTGTAATTGAAACGGTTGTTGGTATTGTTGTTGTTTCGGTTGATGTTGGCGATGTTGCTTCTCTTTACTACTTGAGCCATGAGCTTTTGCGACACTCGAATGGATTCCTCAATCGTTTGCGGATCAAAAGAAATCACGTCTCCTTGAATAATCTTAGGAAGTCCCCCGATGAAAGCCTCCAGTAGCTTCTCGTTATCCGAAACCATAGATGGGCATAACGCGGCTAATTCTTGAAACCTCCGAATGTAAGTATCAATGTCATACCCATTAGTTACCAGTTCATAGAATTCGGTCTCCAACTTTTTCACCTCCGTACGATGACAATACTTCCTTGTTAGCAAACTCTTGAATTGCTCCCAGGTGATCTTGAAAGCATTTTCCATTCCCATCGGCTGAGCATATGAATTCCACCACGACATTGCCCCATCCAGTAGTGTACTCGTAGCAAACTTAACCTTGCTATCCTCCGGGCAATTACATAACAAAACACGGATTCCATTTTCTCGAACCATCTAACCATGGCGGTTGCCCCTTCAACCTTTGAACTTAGTGGGATCTCCACTTTTGAAATCCTTATACGAACAACTCCTAACCCCGGACCCTCCCGCAATACATGCAGAAGAAGAAGTCTAGTGGCCTCGGCGGTTGCATGACCTCAAGCAGCCACCGCCACCGATGCTCTCTCGGTCCTTAATGCATTGGCTATGCTATCGTTCACATACTTACGCATAGCGACTTGAGTCAATTCGTGTGTGGTTTTCTTTGGCGCCATTACTCTTCAAAACCATAAGATGAAACAATTATGAGAACTCGTAGTAGAAACAAACATTATACATATATATCCACAACCACAACATGTATAATATAAATGAAATCACAACGGAACAACCACGAAATATCACAACACACGTGGATAATATACATGAAAATTTCGGCCTTCGTGGACCGATATCATAGATAGTAAAACCATTCGTACATAGTAGAGTCAATACTTGATATTTTTGTTTGTACAACAACCAAAAGACAACAAGTTATTTAAACTATGTCACACACCTTGTGACTAGGATAACAGTAGTAAAACTATACATGATAAGAGTCTACACTAGGCACCTCCTGGTGCTCCGCCAGCTCGATCCTGAAGATCTCGGACCTGTGTAGTCAAGCTCGCAATCAAATCCCTCAACTCGCTAATCTGACCCTGTGCGGTAACCATGCTCTCACGAGCAAATGTCAACTCCACATGCATGATCAAGCTCGCCCCGGCCATCTCGGCTCTATCATATAACTCTGCATCTCTCGCCTCAACTCAACAATGCGCTCCCGGTTCTCTAACTGTCTAGATTCTAAACCCTGGTGTGCCATATCAATCGAAACTCTACCTATCACGAGGCCTTCAACCTCCTCCTCAATGGTCTCCATTCGATCTAATGACAGTTCCTCCAACTGTCCTAACATCCTGTCAATCTGAACCTGTTGGTTATCTATACGTGCCCCTAATGTCTCAGTGGAAGGTTGTCTAGCAGTAGCAGCCTTTGAGCTCTCACCTATCTCGAACCTAGCTGGTGGTTCGGGCTCTATAGAGGGTGATGCAGGGATGTCAAAACGCACGCTTTTGAGCGGCAAGTCTAATGTAGGTATAGGTTCCCAAGATAGTATGATGAAGATGATGATGATAATAGTGGTGATGGTGGATGAATCGGGCCATGTGTAGGGCTAACAGTGGGGTAGGTGCGACCGCGCCTCCTCAAAGGGTTCGGTCTCGGTGTCAGTCACTATAAGCGGTAGATCTGAAGTAGAGCCAATAGAAGATACAACTACAGTGTGTGATAAGGCATCGTTCATGTTGGTGTCGGATGAGACATCCTCCATGTTCGTGTCAGATGATATAGGGATAGGGTCGGAATCTGAAGACATCTCTGTGACAACCGTTGTAAAATAAAAGTAAATAACCCGAATAAAATGTATATGAATCCGCATGTAAAGTGAATATGCACTCATGATGAAATGATGAGATGCTATGATGATGTAGTTATAGTCTAGGGTCAAAGATGCAACCTAGTTCTCTATAATCAAGCTCGATGCCAATCTGTCACACCCCAAATTACTGTTTTGCAATGGAATGGAATTTCGGGATTGACCGTCATAGCATCACAATCACAGTTATATTGAACGACCTAAAGTGTCGTTTAAAACACATCGTTTGATATTTAATTAAAACATTCGAGTTACAAGATAGGTCCCAAAAGTTGATAAAGTTTGGAAATATGATCATTACAAACCAAACGATGTTTTGAAAGAAAACCATAATATACAATGAGACGCGCCGACGCCGCGAATTTATGAGGGTTCCTTATTCGTGCCATGATGCGAATGTCTTAGTTACCGAAAATACATTGCTAAAGCGGTCAACAATAATGTTGGTGAGAAATCATAGGTTTATGAAAATGATTTATACGAATACACAAGTATAGACCGGTATGACAATCATGCCACACAAAATGTTACAATTGCTATAAGTCCATGACACCGAAACTAGACCGATCATGATGTTCGCTTCAAGAGTGTTTGCCAAACAACTCAAATAATGATATTAAATGAAATGCATCCGTTTAACGGTTGGAATCCACCAACCCGGATGGAGGAGTCACCCTCGATAGATCTATCCACTCACCCTCGCTTCTATGAAATTAACGGTTCATGTTATATAATGGGGACATTCAATTGGCATGAGGTAACTTAAGCAATGTAAATGAATTTGATATACTTGGGATCGTAATAAAAATGATGTGCAATGTATTCTCCCCCGTAAGTTTGAAAATAAGTATAAATGTATACAACGGGGCTATGAAAACTCACTTGATGAATTGATGCGATGACAAAAGTGAGTACACCGAAATGTAACGTGAATCTTGAAACTGACCTATGTGAATGATATGATATGTAATAAGTTATGATGTAATGTTATGCATGCAATTCGGATGATATTTATACCACTTATGAATTTTTGAAAATAATGCTTTTTGTCGAAAAATAATCTTTTAACGCCTTGACCATTTTTAAATTACTTCACATGTATTTACGTTGAAATGATATCCGACGATAATCATTTAGTGATTTATTAAGAGAATATAACTTTTCGTCGTAAAATAATGTCGTTGAAATTTCCATGAAAGTGATTAAAACGGCCTCTAAAAGCTAGTCGTAAAATGGTGCACGTCGAGCGTTAGGAAACGAACTCAACGGTTTTGGAAGCTCGATCATTATCTCAAAGTTTTAGTACATAAGTTTCCATCCTAGAGGTCTCGATCACAAAGAAAAGATATAGGTTAAGTATGGTACTTTAGTCCAAAGTATAGTTTAAGGTTGGTTTTCGACCAAGTTTGAGTAACCGTAATTAATTCATTACAACTCCGCTAGACAAACGGTCGGACATTTCGAAAAATATGCTTGGCGAACTTACTTTTATTAGAAGACATCACTTTATAAAAAGTTCTACATCAATGTTAAAAACAACCTTCAACATGGTCTCTAGTTTTGCCGTAATACTTGTCTATTAGAACTAATATAGTTTTTCTTATATAATAAAATTACGGCAACTTTGTGAAAACGTGTATAATTTAATCGTTACAAGTCCGTTTTCTATGTTTTATATGTCCTAAGCTTCGTATCAAAGTATACTAATATATTTTTGATAAGTCAAAATAATTTACAACGCCTAAGCTTCATTTTTGACTCGTACAAAATAGACATAACATCTTTGAAATTTTCGAATTTATAGTTTTCGCCGCTAACTTGAAAAATTCATAACTTCTTCGTTATAGCTCCGCTTTAATCCGCTCAAGCGCCACGTTTTCGTTTTAAAGTGTATTTTCTAAATCTCTAGGCCAAAAATTTTTATTTACTGTCGAAATTTCCAGATTTTGAAAATAAGGACAGACCCTTTTTAAAACGTGTCGAAATGAGTTTTTCTCGCGCCAAATCTATTCTAACCCATTCAAAACAACTCCGAAGCTATTCTAATCCTACCATACACCTTCTTAGGGTGTCATGGGTTCCTAGGCATCACCAAGAGTGATATATTACAAGGAATAATTATAGGATGACTTATTTATATATAACTCTTAAAAACAATGTAAAAGTGGTACAAACATCATATGACTTGCATGTTTTCTCAAATATGATGAAATGAATATGAAAATGAATATGAAATATGATCATGAATATGAAAAGCTTACAAGTAACTTGATGAGGTTTATGAGAACAAATGATTTTTCCTAATCACCCAAGGTTTATATTGCAAAACCTTAAACAAGAGTGATACTAGAGTATATAAAACTTGATTAGAGAAAAAAATATGGTCTCCTTCTTGGTCCCCTTAGTTGGCCGGTTCTAGAGAGAAGAGAGGAAGAAAATGATTTTTGATCTTTTTACTTGTAGATAAATGAAATGAATGTGTTTAGATATTATTAAGAGTATAATACTATATACTTTGAAAGATATTTGCATCCCAAATGACTCACCCTCCCCCCCCCCCCTTGTCGACAAGGGGGTGTTAGTCATTGTTAATATAATTTTTTTATTATGTATTATGTAATATTTTGTAAAGTTACTTGAAGATAAGTGATCACTTGTAGACACATTTGAGTATATAGGGTAGCGTTAGTTAAAAATAAATTTTCACGGGTCAAGATAAAATATATTGAGGTCATAAAAATTATAAAAATACATTTCTTGCAAAATTTGAGTGAAATAATAATTATCGTGTAATATTTAAGAAAATCGTCGTAATTATATAAATATAACAATTTATATACAAAATAAATTTAAAACACTGGGTAAACTCATAATATTATTTTATAAACTTAATATGAGTATAAAAATATATCGGGATAATTTTTGGAAGTATCGGATCAATTGTTCAAAATAATTAATTACACGATAACGTTTATTTAATATGAAAATTATACGTTAAATGTAAAATGCAAAACCATGCATGAACTAATATGATGATAATGATATGTAGACTAAACCTAGTCTATATGAAATGTCCTCGATGATTGGTTCATGAATTCACAGCTAAACCATTAAGGTTACGCGAATTTGATACTTGTAAACCTAGTTTACGATAAATGATGAAATAATGAAGCATGAGAAGAAATTTTCTCCGAAAATGAATAGTGTTTCGTGAATAGTAATATTTGAAATATGTTCTCAAAATATTACTTTGACTCAAAAAACGGTGAATAGTAAAATTTTGAATAGTGACCGGTGAATAGTAAATTCCCGAGATGAATAGTAAAATTTGAGAAATGACTTGAAAGTACGAGTTGTCACAGAAAACAAGCATAAATCCATATAAATGATATAAATAACGAGCATTAATGGGGGAAATTGACACTTAATATTCAGGACTATTTGATGTTATCAGTCCTTGACAAAGTCAACTGTTTCCTTTAAAAATTCTTGTTCAAAATGAGTTACCCTCGCATAGATTTTACTCAGTGGAGGAGCAATTTTTCTTTCAAACATCTTTTTCATTTCAACATGATAACTTGAATTCCAAGTGTTAACACTCAAACTGGTTTTTGATTCGACAATCCATTGAAGTTGCTCAATTCTGGTTTTAACGTCATCAAGAAATCCTCTTGCAACACTAGTGTGAAAAGTATTTCCTGGAAACATTTGTTCCATTTTCGAAAGTTTTTTTGAGACAACTACTGGTTTTGAAATTTGTTTTGAGACACTTGGGTTTTTTTTGGAAAAACTTGAGTTGTAAGATTGTTCTTTTGTTTTCTGTTTTTGTGGAACAAAAATAACTTCAAAGAATTTGTTAAGCTTGGTATAATCTATTGATTTTATTTCTGAGTTCTTTTGTTTCATTTTTGATCTACTCTCTTAAGCAAGTTCTATCGTTTCCTCATAATCCAGAACAATGAAAGGATCATGCTTATCTAACAAAACATTACCATTATGCAAAACATTCTATTCTTGCTGAGCTTTCTTGAGTACCAAAGGGTTTTCACCGCCGAGAGCCATTTTCTTTGTTGTATGATAAAACGGATCTGGATTATTCATAAGCATGTGACTTTTTTTTGTCTCGAATGACTCGTTTTAAGAAGAAAAATTTCCAATTCTGTGATTTAGTCATGTTTCTCAGTGATCTCATCAAGAAGTTTATTTTCACGTTCTGAAAAATCAACTTTCAACTGTTTCTTTTCCTTTTCAAGATCAAAGCACGTTGTTTTTTTATTTAGAAAGTTGGTTTTTGATATCAGAAATTTCCTCATTTAAAGATTTTATTTTCATGTGAGAATTGACATCAAGTGTGTCAAACTTAATTGGGAAAATGACGCAAATGCCGCCGGCGCTCTGAGGCTAATCACTTTCCGGACCACTTTTATTTTTTATTTCAAAATGGAACAAGGGCAACCGTTGTCATTGGGCAACTCACCGACATTGTGACAAGTGTCCCGTATGTGTAAGGTATTGTTTTTTGGGCAACGAAAATTCGCTGGGCAACTGTATATTTTAAAAGGGTTGTTTAGTCATTTTACATTACATAGAAAGTACACATTTGAATAGTGAAAGTACAGTACATTTCTGTTCAAATTCCAATAGCCACTCACACAAAAACATCCATAGTTACCGTTTTTCTCTATTTTTGCTTCTCGCACAAAAGCATTCTTACTTACTGTTTTCACAAATCAAATCGTCTTCTTCATCATCCCCTCTCTTCCTTGTAATGTCAGATATGTCACCATCTAGAAAGCTACATTGTTGATTGCAAACCACATTCGATTGATCAAGTTTTTTTTTTAAATGTGGCCAAATATGGTATGTAAATATTCTTCTCGTTGTTTATTACATATGATTATTTCCAATTGGTTCTATATTATAATAAATCTTTGTTGTTATTCGATTAATACCTATGTTAGATAGGTGTTAATTCCATTTTATAATCCATTGCTCCTTTTTTATGTCTGTCTGATTCGTAATTATGTAGGTTATAATACGTTAGATGTCGTTAGTTAGGTATGTAACATAACTTGGTTCATTAAAAATTTTAGTGGCAGTTTGTAGACTAATAAAGAGTGGTTTATATGCATCATCTATGCAATTGTTTACGACGTTGGTATAGATTCCTTCTATAAATTTGAATTATTTTGGTTTTTGTTGACCCTTTTAGGACTATGAAGCTAAGTTAATCATTACGAGTAAACTGAACTACTTTTTGTAATTATGTAGGGTAAAATACATCTGTTCCGTTTACCACTCTTCTACAGCTTGTTTAGAGGCTTCTTCCTGCTTTGCCCTTTCCTTTTCTTTAGCATTTACTTCCATATGTAATCTTTTAGCAAATTGTTCATCAAAATCTATCTGCTCCTCTGTACTTTCAGACACCAAAGTTGGCTCTGCAATCCCTTTACCCTTTCCAATATCAAGTTCAGTAACTACAGCTTTCTGCACAGGTTCACCAATGTTTAGACTCTTAGCAATAGGTCCAGGTGCAGGGATAGGGTGAGATTGCTTTAGGTTGAGCAATTGTATGGCAATCTCATTCTCATCCTCTTTTGGTTTTGGTGTTGGTGTTATTGCGGTGGTTATAATTGTAGTAGTGGTTGCCTCTGCAGTGAAAATGTTTGAACTGGCAGTGGGTAGAATAATAGCAGCATTGGTTGCATCAGTGGTTACTGCAATACTAGCAGTGGATGCAGCAACACTGGCAGTGGTTGCCTGCACCACTTCCTTCTCCTTTTCTTCAACTGCAGCCTTTAAAGAATCATCTATTACTGCTTCTTTACCTTCCATGTGAGCCACCAAATAACCTTCACCTTTGTCTCCACTATCCAAATCCTAATCTACCAATGCCTCCCCTGAATTTGTTCTCTCACTCCTCCCTTGTTTGGATGCATCCTCCAAACTTTGATTCCCAGAGGAGCTTGCTTTCTTTCCCGTTTTCTTCGCTTTCCTGAATGCAGTGACCCTTGTCCTTCTTAGTCTCTCCAAATCACTTACCCTGTGCTTCAACCTCCTGATTGTTTCAGCCTTAGTAGTTGTCAAATTTTGAAGACCAGTGATATTTGACTCCATAGTTATGCATCTATCCATCAATTCAAGAATGAGTTTAATAGTATCCTCACCACTTCGACTTGTGTAAACTGATCTGAGAGGTGTATATTGGACATGTCATCATGTACAAAGTCATTGCATTGGACAACAATACCACATGATTTCTCTATTCGGTGGACGCCTTGCATCAAAGGTCAACCCAACCTTGTTTTCTCTTTCCAGCTAGCACTTAATGCATATCATTTCACAACCGGTTTCCTCAGCCATGGTGAAACTTGTTTGATGTTATAAAGAAAACAATAGCATTCACGGATTATATAAGAACGTCTACTAGCATAACAATCTATATTTTTTCTCTTCATTTATTATACTCGAATGGTGTGCCATACTAGTTGGTAGGAGAATTTAATTGAAGAGTAACACACACTCTTTCTAACTTATTCAATTAACTTGTGAGTAGTTAAATAAAAGGTCAGCCAACATTTAAATTTACCCGTTTGGCTTTCTTATTATGAAGGATAGCGACATTAAATACCCACATTTACACACACACCTACCCAATTAATCAGCTTCGTTCACTACTGCCAGTATAACATGCCTATATTGTACATGACGGTTGTAACGTTAAGCATCCCTATATTTGTAATAGCGGAAGAACCTTAGAAAACATGTAGTAACAACACGTTTATATTATTTGGCCTTCAAAGACTAGCAAGACTAACATGTAATAGCTGTTTTTTAAGTATTTATTCTGAAACCTTAGACAACATATAGTAACAACACGTTTATATTATATGGTCTTCAGCACTAGCAGTCCTAACTTGAACAAGCGGTTTTAGTCTATAGTGTGACAGTCGTAATATACAAGAAGGACCTAGAATGCCAAACACATAAACCTTTTTACCCCACACACCACTTATCATTTTATGGTCCCAACCACACATCAGTTATCCTTATCGTCCCAACAATCAACATCCTCACATTCCTTCTTATACCCTAGGTCACTTTCATCGAAGAATCCAAATAAAAAAATTGTTGTCCTTTTCTTCTTTTTAGAAACAAATCCGTGTTTTTGTACTCTCCGTATGTACTTTGTTACCTTATTCGCTCATATATTTATAGAGTACATGAATATAAATAATCTGTGACTTTATATTTTATATTCTATTATTAAATATTTATTTAATTAAAAGTTATTGAAATTGTTATTAGGGTTTATATTTTATAGGTATGGTCAGTATACCCCTTTAAGTCTAGTGCTTGATTCTAATTGTTATTAGGGTTTATGTTTTACAGGACATGGCGGAAACCAAAGAAGTCATATTTAAAGTTCACCACAACGGGAAATTTGAATTTCAGCCACTCCACTATGTAGGCGGTCTCCTTGCTGATGTCTGGTGTTTTAGCTCCACCAGGGGTGCATTTACCAGGGTGCTTAATCATGTTTTTAATGATATTGGAGGGGAAAAATGGGCTTTATTTTATGGTGCACCAAATAAGGCACTCGAAGATGGTTTAACATTGTTGCACACAGACAATGACGTTCGACGAATGTATGACCTTGCGGATGAGAATGGATCCATGGACGTCTACATTGTGCACAAGCAACAAGCTTTGTCACAATTTTATTTCAAAAACATGGTATGGCAGGAAGAGGACGCTGGCATGCGTTGCGGTAGTGCAACACCTTTCAAAAGAAGGAAGCTAACAAAGCGTGTTTCTATCACAAAAACTGAAAGAGGGTTCGAGATCAGAGAAAAAGGGGGTAGTGCACAAGGAAATGAAAGACTGTTGCAAAAGGAGGTGTGGAACTCCAAACCTGGATATGCCCGAGAAGGAAAAGAGAAAATCTTTTATTTAATCCATGAACCCTTCTATTAATAGTTCTATTTTAATTGATGTCTTACTCACTCTAGAAAATCACTCAGACATTTCTTTTAGCCAATAAGAATAAGGCAACAAATGCCTTACAACCAATCATATCGCAGCACAACACAACACATGCCTTAGATGCATGGTTGCACTTGTTACGAATGTTTGTTGCCTTTAAAAAAATATGAGTTTATGCCGCCAACCATGAGATAGTGCTTCTATGCCCAACTTAGTGTTGTTAGGATTATGTTGTTAAGTCTATCATTTATGATCATATGGTTAAGAATTATGGTTGCCCGATTGTACAAGAAGTATTGCCCAATTATGGCATTTACTTGTCCAAATTTGAAATTGGACGGTGGCCTGAGGTACAAACGAAATTGCCCAATAACATAAACTAGATTGTCAGAATTTTCGTGTGTAGATAATAGATGATGATAACGGTTGCGTTTGCTCATTATAACAGCATAATTGGGGATAAATACGCTCAAAAATACTAACAACTGCTACAAGTGTTAAAACTATTGCTTTGAAAGTACAAATTAATTTCGATTCAAATGGGGATAAAAAAATAAAGAGTTACAATTGCTAGCGCAAAACATAGTTTAGACCCACAGACAGCATAATTCGCAACCCCTAACAATCTGTTGCAATCAATTTCGAAATAAACAACAATGGTGCCCAAGTCTTCTGTTGCAACTCACAACATGGTTGCGTTTTTGGAAAAACCAAAGGAGGCTACAAGGTTTGAACAAATTTTCAAGTATGTTCATATGTAAATACGCAACCACTGCTATAGGATACGCAACCACTGCTAGTGCCGCTGAAACCACCGCTAGTGTCAACGCAAATATCAACTTTGTTTGTGTTTTCCAAATCATTTATATTCAAAAAGTCCCTAAAGTAGAAAATGGTATTTGCGAATTAAAAGGTTGACTAGTTGGAGTTCAAATTTTAAAAGTGAAATTTAAAGCGCCGATATGAATGTTTGACTTCAGTTTGTCAAACGTGCATAAGCAACATTTCCAAAAGCAACAACATATGTGGAAGCTACATTTTACCAAAAAAAAGTATATACAGACATAGCAAATTTTCTGTACAAAAACTTAATTGACATAGGGCATTCAACCCATACATAAAAAGACAACCACTATGTGAATAAACCCATAAATTCAAACTGTTTATAATTACGGATAAGGCTTATCCAAATACCAAAAAAGGATAGAAAATCTGCAAGTAAATATTCACGTTCCTTCCCTAGAAATTTTATGACAAAACTAGCAGGAAAAATAGATGCCCAGGGTAGGAGCCTAGGCACGTGCCTACCCACAAAATAGTAAATGAAAATTAATGATAACGCGTGCAAGAACAGTAAAATCCTCGCTATAAATATGCGAGGTAAATAAAGGGGAAAGTATAGAAAAAACAAAAAAAGAACCATTCCTCCACCAACAAAAATAGTTCGACATGTACATCACGCAACAGACAAATTTTAGAAACACCAAAGATAGTTCAACCTCAACGAAATGATGAAACGGTTCTTAGTGCTGTTGTGTATGGGCGTGTTTCTGGTGCCCTTGGGTAGGTGCTACTATTACTATTCTGGGCCTGAATAGGCACATAGTCGTTTACTGCTGCTGGTAGTTAACTTACAACTCCTAGTTAAATTGTACTAGTGTTGAATGATAAAGCTGTTTTTTGTAAGTGTGAATAGTCACTAGTTGGTAGTTATTAGTAGATTGTAGAATACGACTTGTACGACTAGAAGGACTCCTTGGTTTATAAAAGTAGTCCAAAGGAAAAGAAGTTGCCCTCATTACAACAGCTTAGTTGCCAAATTCATTTTGGAAACAACGCTAGTTGCCCAGATGAAATAAAATGGATAATGGGATTACAGAACAGAGGAAATAGTAAATGCGTTGACATAAAACGTTCCATACAGACAACCTACTACATATTACGATTACTACATAATTATAAGTTTAATGGTTACATATTATATAACCACTTGATATATAGACACACCAAACTTTCTGTACAAAAATTTGATTGACACAGGGTATTCAACCCACGCATAAAACTACAACCACTAAAACAAGTCTACAATGGCTGTGACGGAAGATCGGGGGAGTTTCAACAGCTTCCTAGCGAACTTCCAATTCTTCTTGATATTATCATAACCATCGTCCACCAAATCGCTGGCCTTGATATACATTTTTTTAGCGACGTGGAACAAGCAAGTATAAACTTTATTATGTGTAATTCATTCTCTGATCTAGGAAAGGATCGAAAAAGCACAGTCTTAATCTGCCCATGGCTGAATGTGGTTGTGTCAAAATCTAATGAAACTTGTTCCAAAGGTAAAACACTAAGCGTGTGTGCAGCCTGGAAAATCAAATAGTATTGAGATACAAAAACATGCCAATTAACGGATTTTTATTTGATACGTATGAAATAAAGTATTACACTTACTCTAGTTTCCAGCATTTTCAAGTTTGGAGATCCGCGAATCATTTGGAAGATGAGTGACACGATAACAGTATTGCCAAAATCAACTCCTTTTAGATTCAAATTAACGAGGGATACAAACGGCAAAGGGAAATTCATCCTGGAATTACCATCACGCATCAACTACAACAGGTCGACTTTTGGGTTAGTTTTAAAGATTAAATGTCATTAGAGTTACACATATCTTTAACATTGTAAAATTAGAAGTGTGAAACTCAAAACGGTCTTACCTTGCAATCGTCAAAATCCAATGTAAGGGTCTCAAGAGATGCAAGTCTTGTCAGGTGAAAGATATCGGATGCTATGATTGTGGTGACAGCATTCGAAATACCGAATGCCAAATGTAACTTCTTCAAATTCCTAAGACTTGCAAGATTCCATAGTCTCATCCCGTTTGTACTCTCAACATCCATTCTAAGAGACTCAAGTAAGGGACAACCAACAATTAAATCCCAAACTGTACCGGTTAGAAAATTGACTAAACACAATTCTAAGCTCAAGAATTTGGAAAAGTAGTAAAAACACCAAACTCGGAAAAGCACAACAATGAATTTCTAGATGTTTCAATTCCATACGAGAGTAAAGTTGGGATGGAAATGTAACTGGTTGTCCATACCAGTTTCTAATTGTCAGGTCCTCAATTTCTTGTAGTGCCAAAAACATAAGCCAATCACGAATCTCTTCATAATTCAAGTCGTCCATTCCAGACAACGGTTTGGGATCTACAGAGAAGACAAACTTTTTCATGGGACCCGTAAGCTGATTTAATAGTCTAGTAACATGCCTCCCATCAAACTTATATGTTAAATACTAAAATAAATCCTCATCAATTATGACTTCGGTGAGCAAAGTCCACTTAAACCTCCAGTTTGTAGATAAAGTAGAGGTGCTCACCGCTTCTTTTATTGGCAACCGATTCAAAATGTTACCGATCACTATATCTAGCATGTTGTTAATATAATCTCTCATATTGGTGTTAACATTAGCTCGAAACGACATGGTTTTCAAGAAAATTTTGTTGGTTTTTTGAATTCTCGACAGGAGCCTTTAGATGAGGGTTTTTGATTTGCAATTGATGGTCAGAACGGGGGTGTGTTATTATGATCATTAAATGTGGTTGTTGGGTTGGTTCATTGATTCGCGCGCCCAAGGTACAAGGTTTTCAAATTTGGTCCCTAAAATAGTACGTAGTGGAATATTTTAGTAAGGCATGGTAATATGCAGTGGCAGAGTTAAATTCATATGAGTTGATTATTTTGAGCTATATGCGACATTTCTAAACGTAAAAAATGCTACATTGCTTTTAAGCTCAATTACTTAAATTAAATATCTCAAATTATAAAATGAATTGGTTGTATACTTACAACTGCTAGTTATTTTTACTATCGCTATTTATTTTTACTACTGCTAGTAAAACTGAATTGGTTGTATACTTACAACTGCTAGTAATATGCTTACAACTGCTAGCTATTTTAACTACTACTAGTGATAGAAGACATCAATGAAATGATGCCACATTCGTTATTGCTGTTGTGTATGGCCGTGTTTGAGCTGGCCGTGTGTAGGTGCTGCTGATACCATTCTGGTGCCCTTGTATAGGTGTTGCTCTTACTATTCTGGGCCTGAATAGGCACATAGTCGTTTAGTGCTGCTAGTATTAAACTTACATTTGCTAGTTATATTGTACTAGTGTTGAATGGTAAATATGTTTTTTGTAAGTGTGCATAGTCACTAGTTGGTAGTTATTACAAGATTGTAGAATACGAATTGTAACAACTAGAAGGACTCCTTGGTTTATAAAAGTAGTCCATAGGGAAAAGAAGTTGCCCTACGTACAACAATTAGTTGCCAAATTGATTTTTGGAAACAACTGCTAGTTGCCCAAATTAAACAAACATGTATAATGGGATTACAGAACAAAGGAAATAGTAAATACGTTGACATACAACGTTTCATATAGACAACCTACTACATATTACGGTTACTACATAATTATAAGTTTAATGGTTACATATTATAACCACTTGATTTATAACATTCAATGAGTACGCAGAAAAAGCTAACCACTCCATGCTTCCTTCCCATACAGACAGCGTACTAAAACCACAAAGCTTCATTCCCATTAAGCATGATCCCTAACTTCTGCCGAACAAACCTATAGAACATGAATATAATGGTAAGTTAAAATAAAACATGAATAGAATGGTAAGTTAAAAATAAAACATACTATACACAGCACGGTCTGGCTAATTTAACAAAAGAAGATATTCTTTGTATGGGGCGATGTAGAAAGATCCTGCATCTCCTAACATTCCCATGCAGACAAATAGTTCAAGTTCTTTGTTGTACACAAATACCGAGTGACCCAAATGATTGCCGCTATACGCTTCCACTATTGGAGCCTGATCCTTTGTAAACCCAAGCAAACGAACCGAAAATAAGGTAGGGATGGCGAATAGGCTTCTAAATAATCTTATAGAAGAACCATTAACGTCCAACAACCATCCGCAAAACAATGGAATATCTTCACCAATGATCATCCCAGAAATCACTAGAGAGGTTCTAAGATCGAAAACATTGAATGGAACTGGGAGTTCATTTTTTCAAATCTGCGGTAGGTCTATAACTTTAAACTGGCTGGTTGCCAAATCAAAAGAAATCAACATATAAATCTTGTAAATAACACCATCCTCATTAGTTAACTTTTCACTCCCAGTCCAATAGATAAAACGACCTACAACTACATGACTTTTACGTTTCAATTTGATAGTTTCACGAGGGGGGTAGAAATTTTCAAGGCGTGTCCACCTTAATGAGTTCAAAGAAAAGACAGACACATACCAGAAACCACTTTGGAAAATAGGATAGACCTTCACGATCGTCGGGTCAAGAGTGTCCGGACGGACGCCAAAACCAAAACAAATCTTTTGACATTCAATTTGATGCGTGTAAAGCGGGACAAATACTGTAAGTGATTTTTGATTGCCGGGTTCGAATAATGACATTAGATTAGAACCATAGACAAAACACGAAGACCATTAGAATTGCCAAGCGCAATCATAGATGAAAGCATTAAATCAGTATGAAGTGGCGTAGCGATTAGCTGTTCATCTAAAGCTAACATAAAACCTTCGTGACCCATATCGAATGTTAGCGTAAAAAAACACTCATCATGACGACGAACACCGTAATTAAAGATGAAGCTTCCACAATCTATACTAGTTGAACATCTAGTTGAACATCCAGTGGGATATTGTCAAAAATTTTGTTAAACAAAAGCAGAAAGATTGGGATAAAGATATGAAGTGAATAGACCAAAAAAAGAAAGAAATATTTTGTTAAACAAAATAAGAAAGATTTGTATTGAAGAAAGAGACTGAGAATAGAAACATTAAAGGACATGTACCGTGATGTACTTTTGGGCAACCAAATATTATATTATGCTATATACCAAATATTAATAAAGTATACATAACCAATATAGAAGTGGTTTGCAAACCATAGGCCTTTTTGTGTATGTGCACGGATATTTTCAAAAGAAATGCCGTTGAGTTAAAAAAAATATAATAATCGACTAATATATAACACAAGTAAAAATACCTATAGGAAAAGTTGAAAGAAAAAGACTTCACAAGTGAACATTTGACAATAATTATGGGTCAAACGGACATTAAGGATCATACCCTGAAAGACGGCTATCAATTTGTGTATTCAACCTTGTGCTTCCAGAAATATTCAAGCATCCGTTCACGGTAAGCTAACGCTGTTTGAAGAGGGTCGTCTACTTCCAGAGGCTGGTTACGGAGCAATCTGTACAAAATAATGCACACCCATACACCGTAATCGCCATATAAGTCTGATTGTTGTGGGACTTTTGGACACTGGTATGTGATTATATAATCCCCCGGTGATATGCCCTTACTATGCAGTACCCCAGACTTTGTTAGGTACAATTTAAGCTGTCTTTGTAACTTTCTCTTCAAACCTCGCCACCACCGTGCACCTCTTTCGGCTGACCCAAGAGAGTCATAAAGGTAAAAAACGCCAGTGCGGATATGGAGCACAGCGAGTACCCAGTGATTTCTAGTTTTATTCACGGGAAACTACACCTAATATATAAACCAAATGCAGAATATTATAAGCTGTTTATAACTGTAGTGTTGTACGGTAAGAGTCTGCCAAACTGACCTTTTCAACATCTCGATAAGCCACATGGTATGTTGTGCCATTTGAATAAATGGTAGGCATTTTCCATCTATGATATGCCAAAGCCCATGCATCGGCTAGTAAGCGACCACATCAAATCAACCCATACATCCCTTTTAGACTGAAAATAGTAGATATAAACATCAACAGCTACTTGAAAAGCTTAAGATAAGATATAAAAGCTTAAAGGTTAGAAGTACTTGTATGCTAGAGAAAATCAATTCAAACAATACCTTAAAATATCATAGAAAAGAAGTCCTAACAAGCTATAGTTGCTCCATTTGCAAATCAATGTCTCACATTCAGAACACCATTCCTCCAAAATATATCTAGAGTATAAAACAAGATATAATAATTTAGATATAATAATCAATACCAAGCCTGATTCACATGTTTTTTAGCAGAACATAATTGCATCAAATTAATAAATTTACAAAACCTGAATTTCAGTTTAGGGGTGATAACCCTAATTTTGACTTTCATCAAGGGAACAACCACAAATGCAAATTTAACTAAAATTACAGATTAAATCGAAGATAAAAGACATTAAGTAGATAATAATAAAAGATTGTGTTTGGATACAAGCAATTTTGAGAGGATTCATTTTTGACACTTAAGTAGATAATAACAAAAGATTTCTTCAGGTGATTTAAATTACCTGTAACAAGAACAGGCCAATGCACAAGAAGGTTCAATTGTGTGGTGGTGCCGCCGGATGGTGGTGGCGTGTGTGGTGGTGCCACCAGATGGTGGTGGCGTCGGGTTGTTGGGTGGTTGTGGTGGTGTTAGTTGTGATGGTTTATGTGGAGGACAAGAGGTGTGTGAGTCTGTGTTTTGTGTGGCTGTTTGATTTTTTTAAATTTAAAATGTAAAATGACCAAAGTATCCTCGTGTATAAATACAAGTTGCCAAAAAATATAAAGATGCCCAAAAAACAATACAAGTTGCCCAAAAAACAATACCTTACAATACATGACATATACTTTCAAAATACGTACTTGTTTCATAAGTTGTCGACCACATGGCAGCCCCTGGTTGGGTCCAAGAAAATCGGTGGGCAACCGATCTAGTTTCAAATTAAAAAAAGGCGTGGTCCAAAAAGTGATAAGCCTCAGGGCGCCTGGTCTATTTGCCTCATTTTCCCAACTTAATTTGTAATTGTTTTTCTCTAAAAACGGAATTTTGATAACCAATTTGTAATTCAGACTCTCATTTTTTTTTGTTAAACTCAAAAGCTTTATCATTTTCATTATACCTCTTAAACTCAACTGTTAACTTGACATTCGTGGATTTGACCTTGTAATTGATTAGTTTAACTTTCTCAATCTCTATACTACATGTTTTAAGCAATGATTCAAAGTAACTACGGGGTTGCTCATCATTAACTACATTCTGGGTGACCAAGTCGCATTTAGGATTTATATCTAGAGTTTCAGGATCAATATTGCAATCTGCTTCTATATATATGTGTCATTAATAGATTCGAGAGACTCAGAATGCTGTGTCTTATGAGTAAACATAGTGAGGATATCATTATTATAAGATGTGTTGTAGTTGTGTACCTTTGAGAGATACTCGGTGTCATAGACAGGAGGTGTTTTTGACTTACTGTCATATGAAGAAACTTGGAGATTAGCCATGAAGATACAGTTCACATTGGCTTCTTCTCGATCCTCTTCACAATCTACTAGTGCTAAGTAATCATGTTCTTCAGCGGAGAGTTGTATTCCAACTTCTTCTTTCTGCACCAACAACTAAGCTTCCTGAAAGTATCCGGCACCCCGTTTCTTGGGTCCAATAGTGCACTTCCTTGCCAAATTTCCTACACCCTGACAGTTGCAACACTTTATCTGATTACCTTGATTCATATTTCCATAATTCCCAACTGCTAGAGATGCAACATTCCCAATCTAATTAACCACATTCTGATTCCTGACATTTGACCCCTCTGATTCCCAACAAAATGCCCTGCATTTTGTCTTTGATTCCCCACTGGTATACCCTGAGCATATCCTTGCTGATTCCCAGTAACTACAACCATTTATCCTACTTGACCCATGTTCATACCCACTTGAGCAACCTTCCTATTGCGAGTATTAAATGAAATCCTTTGGTTGTTGTTAGTTAGTGATGCAGGTTTTACTGACCAGGTTTTAATATTTATAAGTTTTCGTTATACCTATGGTCTACCCTAATGCACTAATGGGCAGTGTACCCGATAATGTGTAGTGTAGTATTTGGTAAAACTGAGGTCATCCCAAGAGCTATGTGTGCGGATTTTAACTAAATCTAGGTCTCACAGTTTTTAATAGAATTTAAGGTGGAAATGATTAACTACTAATAAAACAAGAAAATAGGAAAGCAAATAGAGGCGAGGGTTGTGATCAATAGGGGAGAAGTTTGCTAACAAGAAAAGGTTCCACTAGAGATGTCAAGTGACCCCGTCGAAAGTCCAGTTGTTCTTAGTCCCCTAAGCCAAGTCATTAAGTACCTCTACAAGCAAGATTTGTAACAATGAGTGCCCGGGCGCTAGCATCTTAAACACTCATCCCCGACTTCTTAAGTTCATCCAAACGGTAGGTGATCAGTTGGTCAAATCGCACAAGCAAAAAGGGTCGTCGGTTGGTCATATCTCACCCTTCCCACTCAGTCTACCTACTTAGGGTCAGTTGGTCATATCTCCTAAGTAATTAGCCACTACCGCCATTCAAACCTATCGAAACAAGGGGTAGCTACCAACAACCTATTCAATACACTAGAAATAATTATGCGGAAGCAATGTAAACATAAACAAAGTAATTATGGAATCATAACTAGGCTAGCACCAGATGTGCTTAGCCGCTCATATTAACTAAAACAATTGATCCAATGTTTAACATTACAAAATACATGAATTGAAAGTAAAGAAAAGATAAAATGCTAATGCTTATCGTAGGGGAGTGATTTCTCCCATGGAGATGGCTCCATATGCTCCCTAAGATCTGCCTTCTACCTTCTACTCACGTTCACAGATGTTGTGTGTGAAATGGGATGATTTGAAATGCTAGAATTTGAGGGGTATTTATAGGCCAGATCTGGTTACGGCGTAACTAATGTTAAGAGTTACGCCATAGCACCATTATCTTCGATATTTGCATCGAAAATGCTGGTTACGGCGTAACATCTGGAAAGATTTAAACCGTATCTTCAATAAATCCTGGTTAGGCCGTAAATGAGACAATAGTTACGGAGTAACTTGCAGCGGCGCGGAACCTCATTTGACCTAGTTGGTTACGTCGTAATCTTTGGAAGGAGTTACGTCGTAATCTTCAGTTGAGTTGGTTTTCTGAGCCACGCTTCTGTTATGGCATAATGTGAAAGGGAGTTACGCCATAACATCTTCAAAATGAGCATACTATGATATATCTTCAATAAACTCTCCAAATCCACATCTCATTAGCTCCAATGCTTGTAATTTACCTGAATGTGAAATATAGAGGAAAACAAGCATAAATCCATAATGATATAAAATACGAGCATTATCAGAGGAAATTGACACTTAATATTTAGGACTATTTGATGTTATCAGTTAGTTTGGTATAACGGACGTTGAATGCCTTGGACAACATAGAAAAAACATCGGACGAAGTAATAGCACCCTCATCATAGTATGTATTATATCATAAGCTTGGCGGTTACACAAATCTCCACCACTAGAGTTAAGGACTAAACAATTCTTGAAGGCAATATGGGTAGACACGACAAAGGTTAAGGGTGATTTGTCATTACTAACATGTCATGACGAAGTGGACAAAATCAATGATACATGACCAAATCCATGGCCAAGACACCAAAGATTGCTCGTTGCATCAGCTAGACATGCTTCGTGACTAAAGGGTAGGATAAGACATGGGATAAAATTGGTGTAAATTAAAATTAAGCAAATAGTCTAAATCTACAACTAAGTCATCACAACTTAACGTTTGCTCAAAGTTCAAGTTTCGAAGTTAAGAAACCGGATCATAATATAACCAGGTAGATGTGCCATTAGAGGACGTCATGATGGGCACACTTCCAACTTCATTCTTCAAATGTGACCGAGGTGGCCTCCTCGATACTAAATCTATAGTAAGCTCATAACAATAGTGCTTATAACATCGCACTTTACAATCTATATGAATAATAATAACTATTATATATATATATATATATATATATATATATATATATATATATATATATATATATATATATATATATATATATATATATATATCGTCGACGAAAGCGTGATTTCGAACTTTTCCACTGAACCTTGAACTTAGGCAAATAATGACTTCCCAATTACAAGTAAAGACTACAGGGTAGGCTAAGGTGTAATGGTGTATCGAAACAATATGTTGGGTTACCAAAATGAAAGGGATGGCTCAGAAGGGCAAAATAAAGTTCAAGAGACAATTTTACTCCCGTCCCCCCACTTGAAAAGCCCCTTTTGTACTAAGCGTTAAATAAAGGTGAAGAGAAAAGTAGAATTAGAGCGAGAACTTTCCTGAAAATTGCTCCAAAAAGAAAGAAGGCCCACGAAAAGAGTAGTGCCTTCGCATAAGCATCCACGAGCAAACTTCAATCCTTGAAATCACACTACCGACAAGCATAATTCTAAAAAAAGAAAAAATGAAAAAGAAACCCAACTCACTTTCGTAGGAATCACGGTTGCATTTAGCGTATGAAACAAGCCTTTTGAACCACTTGGTGTCCCAAGTGGATGATTGTAGTCTCGTGAGGGCTTACAAGGAACATACCCACAAAGTCCATTTAAAAACTAATACAAGGTTATTGTGTTTAAAATAAAAGAAGTGTCACAGAGGGTAGTTACGTCGTAACTCTTATAAGGAGTTACACCATAATTAAGCAAAACCTGGAAGACGCTACAGGAGTGTAGCTACGGCGTAACCATTGGATGGGATTACGCCGTAATTGGTATTGCTCTGAAGTAATGCTGCAAAAAGTATGTTACGGCGTAACCATAACAATGAGTTATGCCGTAACTATGGATAGATCAGGTCCTCGTTCAGCATAGTGCATCAACTTTTCCCCGAAATCCTGCAAATATGGTTAAAAATACAAAACCCAACAGAAAGGAAATAAAACAAATGAAAGGGATAATTCGGGTTGTCTCCCGAAAGAGCACTTTTCTTTATTTACGAGTCTTTAAGTTAGACTCAGAGCCTTGGGACTTTATGGTGGCCTTCGGACATGGCTAACTTCCTCCATTACTTGGCGGCAATCATTCATCCAATCGATAAAAACTCTTTATTTGGTTGTGTTGCCGATGCTACATGTACCAAATTTTTGCGAGAGCCACTCATTGAATGATAAACACGACTTTCCGTAGTCGTCACCTTCTGTTATTGGATCAATCATTGCACTTATGTTTGATCTTTCATCATTGGTCATAAGGTGATAGTTATCATAATTACATTTTAGTTGTTTCATCAATCTCGTATTGATGTTCGAGTCTCCAAATCTCACCTTGTACCAATCATCAAAGGATAAATTTCCAAATTTTATATCATGTCTCTCAATCTCGTGAGGGCACGTCCATTCATCCACCCTTATATTTCCATCACAAAATTAAAAGGGTTACACGAGGGCCGTTCTTTCACTGATTCGTCATTCTCCGTCATTATAGGGATGCAATGGTGCTTGTTAGGATCCGGAGCTTCTTTAATAACCTAATTCGGGATAATTCTTCCCTGTTCCTGTTCACAACTATCAAAATTCTCCCCACGGTTGTTAGTTCTTAGATTATAACATAGAGGTGGGTCGAGCGACGGAATATTGACAACATCAACTTTATTTGAAATTTCTAATATTGGATTCACATGTTCCTTCATGCTGAAAGAGATTCGTTCCTTTTCAGTTCCCAAAGAAATTTGTTTTTCAAAGACCTTTATATGTGCTCGACAAGTGGCCAGAAAAAGCCTTCAAACAATTAAGTTGTAAGTATCCCGTTTCCCCATGTCAATAACCACAAAATCAGTGGGAAAATAGAATTTCCCAATTTTAAAGAGAACATTGTTAACCATTCCTCTAGGTATAACTTTAAAGGAATCAGCCATTTCAATCATCATTGTTGTTTCTTTTAAATTGGTAAATTTAATTTTATCAAACAATGAGGTAGAAATAAGGTTTACCCCAGCCCCCAAATCAGCTAAAGCGGGAATTTTAAGATTACCGATAGTGCATGGTAGAAGAAAACTTTCCTGATAGTGTTCCTTCTCAGGAAGTTGGCTTGGCAGGTCCTCGTCGTCTTCAGATTTGTCATCTTCTTTTAAGTAGATAATCCTGGAAAGATCATTGGTGACAGAAGAGGTGCATTGTTCTTCCTTCGGTTTATCTTGTGCAAATATGGTTTTGCAAGCAATGGCTTTGTCACTAATGGTTTCAAGATTTTTAGCTAATTGCCCAATTTGGGTTTCGAGGTTTTTAATCGCGGCATCTTGGTTCCGCAATTTCATGTTGGTGTCTTCTTTTACCTTGATCATCCATTCATTGAGTCTATCACTTTTCTTTGTAGATTCTTTGATATGTTTATTCATTATTTCTTTGAGGTTTGGTCTAGGAGGATTGTTGTTGATTCTAGTATAGAACCCTGGGGATTTTTCCCGGTACCTGGCCCCATTACCATTGTATCCGTTAAACGGATTTCCACTTCCATATTTTACTTCTTCAATCCTATTAACTTCCTCGTTAGATGAGCATTCCTTGGCAGGGAGAGTGTTATTGTGTTCATTTCGTCCAACTTGTATGGAATGCACATTCTCCTTGAGCTTTTTCATGTCTCTTCCAAGACTTTCTAATTTGTCGTTTATTGCTGCAAGGCCTTCCACATTTCCACTCTTACTTCGATTGCTCCCTCCATTGTGCCATTTGTGAGAGTGGTCAGCCATCTTTTGAATAGTTTCAAGAGCCATAGTTGGAGTCATTCTAGGTATTGGTCCTTGAGAATTGATCATTTTCCTTGAGGAGATGTTCAAACCCTTGTAAAAGACGTTCACTTTTTGCTGGCTATTGAGGTTGTGAGTAGGGCACTTGTATAGTAATTGGTTGTACCTTTCAAATGCTTGGTACAACGTTTCATCACTCTCCTGCTTGAAGTTATGGATTTCTTCTAATTGCTTTGCAGTCCTAGATGGAGGACAATACCTCTGAATGAAATATTTTTTAAGGAGTGCCCAAGTGTTAACTGTCCCAGATGTAATCGATCAACCCATCTTTTAGCAGCTCCAGTGAGAGAGATAGGGAACACCTGTAACATGACAGCATCGTTTGAGACTCTTGGAATTTTGAATAGGCTGACAATGTATTCTACGTTGTCCACATGCTCGTGAGCATCATCGGTAATGCTTCCCGAGAAAGGGTTTGCACGCAACTCCCTCATAAATTGAGGTTTGATTTCGAATTGAGCATCTTCGGCGATGGCCGGCCTAACGATCCCCGGTCCTTGTTCTTCTCTTGTCAACGCCAGATATTCCTCAAGAGTGAGGTCATCAATGTTAACAACTTGCATGGTACCTGAAACTTGAAAAGAGATCGTGAGAATTTGAGAAAATTTAAAACAAAAATGAAAGATTTAATAAAAATCCTAATATAAATCCCCGGCAGCGGCGCCAAAAATTTGATGCAGGTTTTACTAACCAGGTTTTAATATTTATAAGTTCTCGTTATACCTATGGTCTACCCTAATGCACTAACGGGCAGTGTACCCAATCGTGTGTAGTGTAGTATTCGGTAAAACCGAGGTCGTCCCAAGAGCTATGTGTGCGGATTTTAACTAAGTCTAGGTGTCACAGTTTTTAATAGAATTTAAGGTGGAAATGATTAACTATTAATAAAACAAGAAAATAGGAAAGAAAATAGAGGCGAGGGTTGTGATCAATAGGGGAGAAGTGTGCTAACCTAGTTATTCATCCTATCAAGCTAAGTTCATGTTTAATTACTTCCAATTACTTCAAGTGGGGTCAAAGTCGCTAGGACATCATTTGGTCAGTTCGTCCTAACCTATCAACACAAGGTTCCACTAGAGATGTCAAGTGACCCGTCGAAAGTCCAGGTGTTCTTAGTCCCTTAAGCCAAGTCATTAAGTACCTCTACAAGCAAGATTTGTAACAATGAGTGCTCGGGCGCTAGCATCTTAAACACTCATCCCCGACTTCTTAAGTTCATCCAAACGGTAGGTGATCAGTTGGTCAAATCACACAAGCAAAAAGGGTCATCAGTTGGTCATATCTTTCCATTCCCACTTAGTCTACCTACTTAGGGTTAGTTGGTCATATCTCCTAAGTAACTAGCCACTACCGCCATTCAAAACTGCCGAAACAAGGGTAGCTACCAACAAACTATGCAAGCATACACTAGAAATAATTATGTGGAAGCAATGTAAACATAAACAAAGCAATTAAGGAATCATAACTAGGCTAGAACCAGAGGTGCTTAGCCGCTCATATTAACTAAAACAATTAATCCAATGTTTAACATTACGAAATACATGAATTGAAAGTAAAGAAAAGATAAAATGCTAATGCTTATCGTAGGGGAGTGATTTATCCTTGGAGATGGCTCCGTATGCTCCCTAAGATCTTCCTTCAACCTTCTACTCACGTTCACAGATGTTGTGTGTGAAATGGGATGATTTGAAATGCTGGAATTCGAGGGGTATTTATAGGCCAGATCTGGTTACGGCGTAACTAATGTTCAGAGTTACGCCGTAACACCATTATCTTCGATATTTGCACTGAAAATGCTGGTTACGGCGTAACATCTGGAAAGAGTTACGCCGTATCTTCAATAAATCCTGGTTACGCCATAAATGAGACAATAGTTACGGCGTAACTTGCAGCGGCACGGAACCTCATTTGACCTAGTTAGTTACGTCGTAATCTTTGGAAGGAGTTACGCCGTAATCTTCAGTTGAGTTGGTTTTCTGAGCCACGCTTCTGTTACGGCGTAATGTGAGAGGGGAGTTATGCCGTAACATCTTCAAAATGAGCATACTATGATATATCTTCAATAAACTCTCCAAATCCGCGTCTCTTTAGCTCTAATGCTCATAATTTACCTGAAAGTTAAATGTAGAGGAAAACAAGTGTAAATCCATATAAATGATATAAAATACAAGCATTATCGGGGGAAATTGACACTTAATATTCAGGACTATTTGATGTTATCAATTAGTTTGTTATAACGGACGTTGAATGCCTTGGACAACATAGAAAAAGCTTCAAACAAAGTAATAGTACCCTCATCATAGTCATTATCAGTGTTCTCAGGTATTTTTATTGTAGTATATGTTGTTGTGGGATCGGTTGTTGTAGAGTCTGTTATTGTCGAAGTGGTTGTTGCATGTAGTTGTGAGTGTATGATGATGGTTTATGTGAGTTGTACACTGGAAGAGGTGTTGGTGTGTTAGCAATCAGTGTTAGAGGATCATGATTCTTTGTCATTCTTTCCTTCCTTACATCATTAGCTTCAGCTTGGTTTTGCTTCAGAAAATCATACAGCTGATCAAAATTTACCGCATGCAAGTCCTTGGTTTGGTTGACTATTGTGACATAACACCCCCATTCCTCTTGAAAATTGTTGATGAACTCAATGTTGCTCATGATGTGTGTTAGATTCATCTTTTTTCTAGTAAGCTCATTCATCAAAGTGCAAAACCGATCATAGTAGGATTCAATGGATTCTCCTGGAGTAGACGTGAACTTCTCAAGCTTATTCTCCATATCTTGTTTCCTAATTTTAGTTGTTATGATTTAGTAAATCCATTACTTAAAGTGCCGGTCACCTCAAGTATGTATACTCGTTAGAATGCTCGTAGTCGTAGTAAGTCAGTGATAGTAATTAGATTACTTAGTAACACCGTGGAGGATGGATGGGTCTTTACCCACTGTATGCCTGATCCACAGCCTAAAGTAGGCGTGCTATGCTTGTACCCTATAAATACCCTTTGCCCTCCATGGCAAAGGGTTGGAGCTTTCATAATTCATTTTTCTTTGTCTCTCTAAGCTTCCCATCCTCTCTCACTTTCTCTCTCTAAACCTTACGCCTAACATATGTGCTTATGATGTGTTTGTGATAAACCAAGATACTACAAATGGTATCAAGAGCCATGGTTTGATCATCCATCTCTCATGTTCTTGGTTTGATAGTTGTTGTTGGGTTAAGGTTTGGTTTTTACGCGTAGTATTTGGTATACGCGTGGTATTTGCGTATAGGTTTTTGGTAAGCTTAAAAGCACAGAATTTTACACTTAAAAATTCAAGATTCTTATGGGTTAAGGTTTATTAGGTGTTAAAATTTCATTTTCTTGCAAAAAGTTTCAAACTTTACGAGTTTTTCTTGGTTTATAAACGTGTTTGGATACGAGCATACTATCCTACGCGTAAGAGTGAAACGTGGTTTTGATCTTCATGTCTTGTTGTTTTGGTGTTTTTAAGGTTGTTTCATCATTATAATCTGGTTTGCTAAACGGTTTTGATCATAAAAATCACGGTTGGCATATTTTGTACTTCTTACGCATAAGAAAACCCTAATCTTACGCGTAAGGTGTTCTTCAAGTGATCTTCAAATCTGTTGGTTTACTCAGTGTTTTCTTGCTTGGATAAGCCTGAAAATACTTCGACTTTGGATATCTCTTACACTGTTTTAAGTGTGAAAGATTTTTTGGGTAAAACCCTAATTTTAGGCATAAGCTTAAAGCTTACGAGTAAAAATCCTTACGCATAAGCCTTCTTCTACGCATAATCTTGTCTTACGCCTAAGGAAAACTTACGCATAAGGTTCTTACTTCTAAGCCTTGGTTTACGCCTAAACTTAAGCCTTTATCCTAAAATTCTCACGCGTAAGCTTTAGACTACGCAGTAAGCTCGCTCACGCGTAAGCCTGTGTCTACGCATAAGTTAGTGTTTACGCCTAAGTCGTTGTCTCACGCGTAAGCTTGCGGTTCACGATAAGTGTATAAGTTTTACGGTTTCTCTCTTGATTTTGTAAAATCCGTGAAAGAATCTATTTCCGGTTAAATCAAAGATTTGTAAAATCTCGTTGAATTTAAACATGTCTTCCGTTCTTCGATGATGTGCAAGTCTGCAGGATCGATACTGTCCTCCCATGCTTGATAGAACCAACTATGAGTCTTGGTCACAAAGAATCGAGGCATACTACTTAGGAAAGGAAAATGGGGTTAACATCCTTAAGTCAATTGATGAAGGACCATATCAAATTGAGACTACCGAGACGTCTAGAAAGCTGCTGCGATGGTTACGTGACATTAGGACCGGATAGACCAAAGACATATGATGAGCTTTCGATAAGGAGAAGAAGAGATACGATGCGAGACATCGAGCTTCAAACATTGTTCTCAAGGTCTACCAAAAGACATCTACAAGTCGATCAATCGCAACATCAAGCAAAGGCGGTTTGGGATAACGTTAAGATGCTTCTATCTCGGTTCGAATCGACTCAAGAAGATAGGGAGTCTCGGTGTATGATGACTTTGAGAACTTTGAAATGATACCGGGGAAAGTGTGATGAATATCATGTCGGGTTTCACAAACGGTGAATGATATGAGGAATATCAAATGACAATGCCGAATATTGACTAAATTCAAAGTTTGTGAACAACATGACTCCCAAATGGAACAAATTTGTCACAACAATCAAACTCAACAAAGGATTGAAGAACACCAATTATGAGCAATCAGATGCTTATTTGCTTCAAAATGAGAAACATGCGAGATTTGAGCGAATGATCATGGAAAAGTTCAAAACCAATCCGGAGAAGCAAGCTCTTCAAATGATTCTACCGCATTCTACACTAATGTAGGGATCACTACCAAAGCATCACAAGTTATACCTATTGGAAATGGTAACCACAAGCTCATTCACGATCCAGGTATAAGCCACCCGATTACGGACGGTCATGGAACACTTTATCAATCAAGTGGCTCTTATGGTCAACAAAACTTGAATCTCACCCCACACACTAACAATTATCTCGAAGCGCATCAAATCGTCAAAATCATGCTCCGTGAAAGACGGAAAGATTGTGGTGCAAAATATGCAGGAAGATGTAATGCTTACCTTCCACACAATGAACAAGGGAATGTAGATCTTTGGTCTTGGTGTTGGTGGTGGATATGTGGGAAATCAGAATCGTGGAAGGAATATGGTTCAAGGTCAAGTAAAACCAATCAAGTGCTACAACTGTGGTGGAGAAGGGCACATTGCTAGGAACCGCACTCAACCAAAACGTCCTCAAAATGCGAATACTTGAGGACAAGATGTTCTTGGTTCAAGCACAAGACAATGGAGCTATGTTGAATGAAGAGGAGTGTTGTTCTTGATCGATGGGAATGCTAAGACATACGATCTTGATGTGGACGAACAACCAGTGCATGGTGCTGCTCAAAACAATCCCAACGCCTTTCAAGTTGCAGACTGTGATGCATTTGACTCGGACATTGATGATGAACCATATGCACAGACTATCTTCATGGCTAATATCTCTCCAATGGCCTCTTCACCTCAACGGGCCAATCCCTCCAAGGAATCCATCATTAAAGAGGTACTTAAACTATATGATGAAGTTGATATGCAAAATATTCACCATGAAGTACAATCTACTAAAGTCATTGAATCAGATATTGAAAATATGGGAAATAGCAATGTTGTCCCATATGAACAATATGTGAAGCAAGATGACAGTCTTATTGTACCAAGTGATGAATCTTCTGCAATTAACACTGAATGCATGCCTGATGAATACACTGCATTTGTGCCTGATGATTCCTTGACCACTAAACTTAATACCTATAAGGATCAAGTTGCCATATATGAACAGCGTGCTAAGTTTGAACTGACCACTCATGAGCAGGAGATGGATATCCAAATGCGTACACTTATCAGAAAAAGCAATTTTAGGGAAGAAGTACTAAAACAAGAGTTAAATTCCTTACAAGAAAAGCTTAATAAAGCGCTAGCAAAACAAGAACTTCAAGAAAATGTGAAAGTGCTTAGCAGAATTCAATGCTAAGGAATCAAAACTTTTAACCGAATCTTCCAACCTAAAACTTTGAAAACAAACTTGAAAATAAGTTGTACGTACAAGGAAACACCCTTGATCGCTCACATGATCACTAAGCATAGAGTCTTAAGCGATAAGCATAGTATCCCCATTGTAGAGGAACCTAATCATGAGTATGCTAAAAAGGCAAAAACTGCTCAAAAGGTTGTCTATGATGGTGATGGGATCCTCAAGCCTAGACAAAAACCTACCTGCATTGAGTGCACCGAGGAAGATAGAGAATTAGAAGATGCCACTAAGGAAAAATTAAATGATAAGCTTAAAGATCCCTGGTGCATTAAATATAACATCACGTTTAAATCCCATGATTACACTAAGGAAAATTGGATCTCCTTGAACAAGTTTAAGCCTTAGATGCTATTAACACCTGAACAAGTGTTCTGGAAAAAGGATATGGATAAACAAAAGGCATATAACCTTGTTAAAAAGAACCCTCCTGTAGGAAATTATCCCAAGCAACTGTGTATCCTCCAAATACACCAATGCATTTAGTGCCTAGAACACTTCCCACTAAGAGCAAGACCTTAATCAGCCTTTATGTAGTTTACCAACTATTTGTTGATTTTGAGAAACGTGTAAAGGGAATCACACCCTCTTGGGATAATCGAAGGGAAAGGGTTTGAGCAAACTAAAGAATGCTATTTAACTGAGGTCATGCCTTTCTTTAAACAATTAAAAGGTCAATTTGAGAGTCTTAAAAAGGGGATAGACACAGAGATTAAAGAAATGGAAAATGAATTTGATGCAATGATAGTTGAGATCAATAATTATGAACGGGAACTTAAATATAATGAAATCGAAAGGAAAAATCTGCATATCTTAAATGAGAACTTGATTTCTCAATGTGTTGCTCAAGATGTTTTTTACATTGCTACGAATTCTTCTATTACTGCATCCCAATTTCATGAATTATCTATTGCTTTGAAAGTTTCCCATGATCGTGTCATTGAGCTTGAAACAACAAATTCAAAATTGCATGAGAAAATAGAACAGGATGACCATGATAACCTGGTTAAACATTTTTCTAAATTAGAAGTTGAACATTTTGCTTTGCAATTAAAATATCAACATCTCAAAGAAAATGTTAAAACCTCAAATGTCAAGACATCCTCTGATGCTCCTGAGTTTGATGCAGTTTTTGAAATTAGCAAACGTGATGAACAAATTCGAGCTCATTATAACACGATCAAAAGATTGAAAGCCCAAATTTCACAACCGAAAGGTGAAAAGAAGGATGTGTTGGTTCCCATATGCCTCCACCTTTAGATTCTCGAATTTCCAACTTCAAAACATTATTGATAACTTGCAAAAGGAAAATGATTGTTTTAAAGTGAAATCTCAAAGGTTAATGATCAAAACAAAGAGTTATGTGATTCATTTAAAGTTAATCATGATAAACAAATTGAAAAGATAACTTCTTTACTTAACGATATTGAGAATCAAGCGTGAGGTGAAAGGAAAGTTGCCAATCCCAATTGCAAATATTATGTTCCTAAGGTTTCGCTTGTGATAATAATGCTAGATATGTTATATATTCCCCCGCCCATTAGGAATAATGAACTTGCACATAAAGCATATCTCTCATACCTTAAGGAAAGTTTGAAGGGTCTCCGTGAGTTAGTTGAAGATGAAAGATTAGAAAAACCTTTTGATAGTACCATAGCCTATGCCTGCATGGATGCCAAAAGATCTCAAGAACTCTTAGAGTACGTAATTGTCACAAGTCCAAAATCTAGCAATAGGCCAGATAGAATAGTTGCACCCAGTTCTATGCCTAAGGATAAGAATGTGACTTTTAATGTGCCTCACAAAATGTCAGATCCCAGCATTTCTAGACCACCAATGCAAAGTGTAGTATCACCAACTAATATTCCTGTTGTTCCTTCTACAGGAGTAATCAGCAATACTAAGGTTAGCGGGTCAAAGCCTTCAGGCAATACAATGCGAAATAGGATCTTGCCAGCCAAAAGTGTTGAAGAGAAGAAAGTAGAAGAACACCGTAGGAAGAATAAGTTTGAGATGAATAAAACGAATCGTGTTGATTCTAGTATTAGCTATAAGCGCATCGTAATTAATTCGATCACGCTTTTGCAAAACATGTAAGGATTGTTTGATTTCTGGTCTTAATCATAAATGTATTGTGAATGAGGTGATAAATGTTGGTAACACTCCAGTCAATATTATAAAAAATGCTAGATAGGTTAAGGAGATCTGGAAGCCTAAGGTTAGCAATTGTTGGAAGCCTACAGGAAGAAAATTTAGCAATGTGGGTTATCAATGGAAACCTACGGGTCGGAAATTCAAATTGAATGAATCTTGTCCTAAAATGTCTAGATCTATGCCCTCTAAAAAATGGAAGCCTACTGGTAGATTCATACCTTTAAGAAGTGCTCACACTACAAATAGGTCCACTGTCACTACTAGTGTTGCATCCAATACTAATGAGGTCATATCTTCTATTTCTGATGTGGGTGCTCCAATACTTGTACTAACCAAACGGAACCCATTCGCTCATGGGGTTCCAAATTATCCAGTTATCCATTCTTGTCTGTGTTCAAATGCAGGTCGTACAAATTGTCCTTTGGTATTTGGACTCAGGCTGCTCAAAGCATATGACTGGAGATCGCTCGCGGCTCATGAACTTCGTGAGTAAATTTATCAGGACAATTAGATTCGGAAACGACCACTTTGGAGAATTACGGGTTATGGAGATTATGTAGTTGGAGACAGTGTAATTTCCTGGGTTTATTACGTTGAAGGTCTTGGTCATAACTTATTTTCTGCCGGTCAATTATGTGATTCTGATCTAGAAGTGGCCTTTAGAAAGCATACTTGCTTCGTTAGAGAGCTTGATGGTGTGGAACTCTTAAGAGGAACACGTGGATCAAACTTATACACCATCTCTATCGAAGATATGATGAAGTCTTCTCCAATCTGCTTGCTGATAACGCTACACGCGTCGTTCGGGGTCAAAGGAACTTCCTTTTCGTTGAGCAAGTTTTTCAACACCCTAGGCAGTGAACCTAATCGTTGTAGTGTAGTATTAAGGTAAGCCACATGTATTGATATCGTTCTCTAGGGAATAGGAATGCTAGTGAGAAGTTACTACGCTAAGGTTGTGGTTGAGGAAGATTATTTTTTTATCTTTTAATAATTTTTTAAGGAAAGGAAAGGTACGAATCTCGGGGTTTGAATTTGGGGGTTTGGTATTGCTACCGATTACTCTACTTATCTAATCTAAGGTGTATGTAGTCTATGTCTAATTAATGTGTGCTCGTATGATAGTTTAAAGATGTGTTTACTTAGGTTTTACTACTCCTTAATTATCTCCTATTGGTGGTTGAATTGTCACGTCCTTATTCCTAGTTGCGTTGTGTGTCTAAGGTTGTAGGGTATGCTTTTCTCCCTAACTCTTTGAACTTACCAAAGGGTCTCGTCTACAAAACCCACTAGGGATAATAAACTCTTACTCTAAGGCACTCTTTGGATGGTTTAGCTTACAACTACTCAAGGAGTCATATTCTAAGGTTCACAAAGATTTAATCAAGCATTAAGTACACAACGAATGACCTATAGCATTACTAGATCATTAATCAACTAAGATAAGAATCAACCAATCAATATTCAATAATTAAGTTTCATATTCCCTAATCAAACACACAAGTAAATTATCCGGACATGGAGAACATGCAAGCATACACAAATAATCAAAGACATAATTGTATTAATGAAGTAAAACACTTATCTTGGTGTAAGATAGGGTTTGGAACCCTAAAATACTGTACAAGACAGCCTTGGTTCGGTTTAGCTTTTTTTACTCCAAAAGACTACACACCTAATACTGAAAAATTCGGATTCTATATATAATATTACACATGCGACGGCGTCACTTTATGTTTTGTGACGCCGTCGTGTCGCCGTCATTAGGGTTTCGTCTTGGCCACGTTAGACTTGCGATGGCGTCACCTTATTCTTGTGATGCCGTCCTCTTCAGCTTCTGATGCCGTCTGGATTACATCTAGGCCGTCTGAGTTGCGACGGCCTACTCTTTTATAACTTGACGTCGTCACTTGAAAATGGGAGTTTTGGCTTCGTCGTCACAAAGATCCTCCGACGGCGTCACAATTAACACCGACGCCGTCACCTTATGTTTTCGAAGCTTTGAGTGTCTCGATTCGACTTTGGCCATTTTCTTCAGATAATCGCGCCTTTTCGTCCAAATAAGTGCCATTCCAGCATTTTGCCTTCAAGAGACCTAAAAGTGAAAAGGAACGATATTAAGCAATAACGGATACAAAGTGATCAAATAAGGGCTTAAACGACCCTCAAAAGGTACCTTTAAAACCTTATCAAATATCCCTACACTTGGTATTTGCTTGTCCTCAAGCAAATGTGCTTTTAGCCAATTAATTTATAAGTTAGAGATCATGAAGCATTGGTTTAAAAAGTCCACAACACATATAAGCCCTGCAAAATTCATAACAAGCACGTAAATTACATACTAGCACCTCACATAGGGTGTTTGGATACTCACATCTCTCTCGGGTGTATATGAAATATAACAAATTGGAAATGGAAGATAAACACTCATTAACCGGTCCTAGTACATAGATTACCATAGGCTTGAGAATAGATCAAACCTCCGTCGCTTTGGCGTAAGCACCTAAGAAAGACTATCAAAGAGGTCTTTAAAGGGTTGTAATGTTAGGCTTACGGTAGGGAAACAAAGGGTTTGGTGGGATAGGCTATATAGTGGTGGCAAGTCAAAAATCTCTTATGTTACAAGCATACGAAGAATGGCGTTGCTAAGCCAAGACTCGACACTCTAAACTCTAGCTAACTGAAATCAACAAACATAAAATTAAAGGATAGATGTAGGATGGTAGCCCGTATGTTTTTATTTTTATTTTTTTTTCTTCAAACACTTTTTTTTTCATACACTTTTACTCTACCATCCTCTATGGTAACATCAAAATGATAGGGATTTATAGGCACATCCCTACACTTGAGTTTTTATTACTCTAACACTAATTTGACCCGAATTGAAAAGATCAAAACACTTGGGGTACATTATTACGCAAACAAAGGGAATTTGAATTTAACGTTCCTTTCCCGTCATTTCATAAACTTTAACTTTTCCCATGAATCCCAATCGTCCCAAAACTGTATACAAAGGATATGACTCGACTTAGCAACTCATGCAAGCAACTAGATAATTGAACTAATGGTTTAAGATGATAACAATAATGCACTAAAAGTGAGTGCATACAAGGTAGGCTAAGGCGATTTGGGTGTACATTTGGGGGTGGGGTGTAAACAATGCTCTTCATTGATATTCCGGAAAAACCAAACATCACGAGAACCGTGAAAAGGATAGGCTCTGAGGGGTTAACTAGGGGTATCGTGTACTAAAGATGAGTACAATGCAAAGGGTGTGGAGGAATTAATCAACCGATGTGGAAGAAGTAATTACATTACGGGTATCAAACAAGGGTTATCCTAATGCCTCTTATCATTTAGTTATTCCTAACTACACAAGTGTAGTCTTACTAGCGATCTCGGAATGCATCACAAAGCAAGTTCTAGAATCTAATATACTACCGGTTTACACTCTAAGCATTAAAGATGAATGCTTTAATTCCTACTAATCTAAGGGTGATCCTCACATTTTGGGTGGAATTTAGGTGGTAAAGGGTTTTTGTGCTAGTCATATAACTTCCTATCCGTGAGACGCTTTTGTTAAGACTAATGGCCCACTCCTATATGTCATGAAAAATTTTAAATTTGGTGCTAAAATTACCCTAACCGACATTTTCTCATGGTTTATTACACAAATACAATTGGATAAAGCAAATAATCAAGGATAAGCATAGTTTCAAAGTTCCGTTTATTTTCCTCCTACACTTAAACCGAAAATTGTCTCCAATGTTCCCGAAAGTATCAAAGTTATGATAATTGGAAGGTAATTAAAAACGAAAGAAACTAGTACTCCCCTGATTAGCTCGGTAGGATCCGTGTGTGAAGTAGTGGTTAAATTCTTTCCAAGAAGAATTTATGCGTGAAAAGCTCCTTCCAATCTTATGTAACTTCTTCTTGATAAATTAAACCTGCACACTTGAAGAAACAAATGAAACCTTCGCGTAAAATCGGCGGTAATAATATATAAGACTCGATTTAAACTAGGATATAATGCTTGTGGAATGGATGTTTACAAAATTTCTGGAAAATTAAGACACAGAAAATTCCAAAATTTTTAAGTAGCTCGAAAACGAGAAAAAGTAATCGGTTGTTTTACTCCTTCGACGCGTCGTTCGAGTTGCGATCTGACGCCGTCGGTTATCTCGACAAAAGCGGTGCGATTTTACGGAAAAATTCTAGAAAACTTACATCTTTAGAATCGAAAAAATTTCGCAGAACCATCCATTATGACTCGATACAAGCATTTGACTCGAACAAACACACAAATATATCTTTTAATGAATTGTTATTCTCATGTTCACGCTTCCTTGAAAACGTGTGTAATCCTCCCTACACTTATCCCTTATGTAAAATACCTTTATATGCAATTAAGACGAGGTTAAAACAAAATAAAGCATTTTACAAATTTAAACATGAGAATAAACAATCGATAAAAGATATATGACACTAACAAGCATACAATTAAGCATGGGTTGCCTCCACGAAGCGCTTTTCTTTATTTAAGAGTCTTGTAGCTAGACTCGTAGTCGTGCTCCTACGTTACTTCATTACCGCCACCTTGACGGTCTCTAATGGGGGATTCCATGTTGTAGAAATGCCCTATAATGCACTTCTCTAAGAGTTCATCCTCTCCCCAATCGGTCCTTAATTCCGGTCCTAGGCTCAAGCAATCCTTATAGAATCCGAAAATCTTAGCCATAACATAATCTACACCTTTCTCCCTATCCTCATCATTCCTATAATAGACCGACAGTTTAAGTTCCTTTTCATCATTAGAGAGTGATGAAAACTTCTCAATCTCAAACGACATTTGGTAAGCTATGTCATCGGTCTCATCCTTGAATCGCACTACTCCTAACGAGGGATTATAGGTCATCCCGGTGCTTTCTATGAAAGGTTTTCCTAGAATAACATGGGACAAGCTAGGGTCTATGGCGTGCTAATATCATCCACAATTATGAAGTCCGTAGGAAACGTGAAACTACCTACATAAACGGGCAATCCCTTAATTCTTCCGAGAAAATTGCAACTAACATTAGGATCATTGGGGTCTTGCCTAGTTGGAATAGGCTTCTTCAATATCCAATTGTAGTAGGTGCTAGTCATTATGTTGATTGGGGACTTGCGATCAATGTAGGCCTTTGCCACAAAAAGGTGTCCTATGCAACATGGTATGTTAAGATTCCAAGGGTTCCCAAACTTGATTCTAGGGCTTTTCCTAACATACATGTGATGGAGGTCACGCACTAAGTGAGGGTGGTGAGATAGTTCTTCTTTCGTAGGAAACTTATTGAAATAGTTATTGTCTACTTCATCTACTTCCTCAGTTGTTTCATTATTCTCAAGTGTATGATCCTCTTCGTCATTTGTTCCATTAGGTTTAACTAAGGCGATGGTATTGACGAATTGAACGTGCTTAGCTAGCTTACTTGGGTCCTTAATCTATACACCGGAAGGTTCGGGAGTTGAGATAGCATTAACCTTCCTATCACTATTAGTTATGGCTTTCAAAAGGTTGTCTATCCTTCTATCCATTTCGGCTTGTTGTTGGTTAAAGCGGTCCGAGAGCTTAGCTATTTGGGATTCTTGGGATGCAACAAGGTTTTGCAACATCCTTCGATGTTTTGTTGGTTAGGACCGTTAGGTGGGGCCATGAAAATCATTGGAAGTGAATTCCTTAGTTTGTCCCGATGAAGTTGGGCTTGCCTTTCCATTCCTCTCGGTTTCATTAAAATTCCTAGGTCCGGGTATTGTAGGGAATCTTCCTCCCTTTCCATTAATACGTGAGGATGCGTAGTCAACGGAAGCATGTTTGGGGGATCGAGTGCTAGTGCGCGTGTTATGAGGATCACAAAACGGCTCACACGAAGAAGAAACTTTGTTCACATGGTGTGAAGATTTAGGATTTTCGTAGGAACTCATTAGGAATTTTACTTGATCTTCAAGTTCAATCATCCTACGGTCGGAAGGAGGCAAGGAGATTGCCTTAACGGTTTTGGGCACTCACGGGGTCATCCCAACTTCGTTGTCATAGAGGCGAGGTCCTCTATCATACCCCATGATTCTTCCGCGGTGAGTTCACTAAGTTTTCCACCGCCGCTTGGTCAATGGATCGCTTGGTGGGAAGTTGACATGATCATAGAAAATTTGGACTTGGAGCCAAAGATCAATGCCGTGATGAGGACTTTATGAAGTAAGTCCTTGAATTGAGTCCATGCTTCTAGAGAGATTCACCTTGACGTTGTTGGAACATCAAGATGTCATTCCTAAGCTTAGTGGTTCTCCCGTGGGAAAAATTGAGCAAGGAAGCGAGAGGTAAGATCATCCCAACTTGAGATGGAGCCGTGGGAAGTCGCTCAAGCCAATTACTAGCTTGGTCCCGTAGAGAGAATTGGAAGAGACGCAGCGCGTGGTCTCCCTAGTAGTAGCATCAAGGTCGATGGAATCGACAATTTTGAGGAAATCCTCAGATGTCGATTTGGATCTTGAACGAAGTCCATGGAATGCACATCCGTTTTGCACCAACCGGATGGTGTCGGATCGCAGGGCCGTAGTTTGGGCTTGGTCGGGAAGCTCAATGGTGTTCCAATAGCCTGAGTGGCTTGGTATCGAGTATTCACCAAGAGTACGGGCTCTTGGCGGGTCAATTGGTGGTGGGTTGATGAATGGTGGGTGGTTATCACCTTCCATGATGAAAAGTGATGGGGCTACGAACAAAGGTCACGAAGAAGGGGGATACACTAAGAGGAAGCTAAAAATGAGAAAAAAAAAATAAAAAAAAGTTTACTTGATAGGAATCAAGTAAAGAAACCTAAACGAGTTGGACTACTAACTAGCTATTCTATTCCCTAAGCGCGCCAAAACTTGATAACGCTACACGCGCCGTCGGGGTCAAAGGAACTTCCTTTTCGTCGAGCAAGTTTTCAACACCCCAGGCAAGGAACCTAATCGTTGTAGTGTAGTATTAGGGTAAGCCACGGGTATTGATATCGTTTTCTGGGGAGCAGGAATGCTAGTGAGAAGTTACTACGCTAAGGTTGTGGTTGAGGAAGATTATTTTTTATCTTTTTATAATTTTTTAAGGAAAGGAAAGGTACGAATCTCGGGGTTTGAATTTGGGGGGTTTGGTATTGCTACCGATTACTCTACTTATCTAATTATCTAATCTAAGGTGTATGTAGTCTATGTCTAATTAATGTGTGCTCGTATGATAGTTTAAAGATGTGTTTACTTATGTTTTACTAATCCTTAATTAATTCCTATTGGTGGTTGAATTGTCACGTCCTTATTCCTAGTTGCGTTGTGTGTCTAAGGTTGTAGGGTATGCTTTTCTCCCTAACTCTTTGAACTTACCAAAGGGTCTCGTCTACAAAACCCACTAAGGATAATAAACTCTTACTCTAAGGCACTCTTTGGATGGTTTAGCTTACAACTACTCAAGGAGTCATATTCTAAGGTTCACAAAGATTTAATCAAGCATTAAGTACACAACGAATGACCTATAGCATTACTAGATCATTAATCAACTAAGATAAGAATCAACCAATCAATATTCAATAATTAAGTTTCATATTCCCTAAGCAAACACACAAGTAAATTAGCCGGACATGGAGAACATGCAAGCATACACACAAATAATCAAAGACATAATTGTATTAATGAAGTAAAACACTTATCTTGGTGTAAGATAGGGTTTGGAACCCTAAAATATTGTATAAGACAACCTTGGTTCGGTTTAGGTTTTTACTCCAAAAGACTACACACCTAATCTTGAAAAATTCGGATTCTATATATAATATTACACATGCGACGGCATCACTTTATGTTTTGTGACGCGTCGTGTCGCCGTCATTAGGGTTTCGTCTTGGCCACGTTAGACTTGCGACGGCGTCACCTTATGCTTGTGACGTCCGTCTTGACTTCGACACCCGTCGGATTACATCTAGGCCGTGCGAGTTGCGACGGCCTACTCTTTTATAACTTGACGTCGTCACTTGAAAATGGGAGTTTTGGCTTACGTCCGTCACAAAGATCCTCCGACGGCGTCACAATTAACACCGGCGCCGCCACCTTATGTTTTCAGACTTTGAGTGTCTCGATTCGACTTTGGCCATTTTCTTCGTATAATCGTGCCTTTTCGTCCAAATAAGTGTCATTCCAGCATTTTGCCTTCAAGAGACCTAAAAAGTGAAAAGGAACGATATTAAGCAATAACGGATACAAAAGTGATCAAATAAGGGCTTAAACGACCCCTCAAAAAGGTACCTTTTAAAACCTTATCACTTGCTGTCAAAGGCCTCTAAAACAAAGTCATGGTTATGGCATCGTCGTCTCAATCACTTGAACTTCGGCACCATTAATAATCTTTCTAGAAAGGACCTAGTAAGAGGCTTACCCAGATTGAAATATGAGAAATATCATCTATGTTCAGCATGCCAATTGGGTAAAAGCAAGAAATATACCCACAAACCCAAACCTGCTAACTCTGTTATAGAAGTTCTTCACACCATTCATATGGATTTGTGCGGACCAATGAGAGTACAAACGATTAACGGAAAGAAATATGTGTTAGTAGTTGTTGATGACTACTCACGGTTTACTTGGGTTAAGTTTTTGAGGACAAAGGATGAAACTCGACATCATCATTAAACTTGTTAAGCAGTTGCGGTCCGCTTAATAAAACAATCGTAATCATCCTCACGAGATAATGGGCCGAATTTTTCAACAAAGAACTTAGTCAGTTCTATGAAAGCATTGGGATTAGCCATCAAAGAAGTGTTCCTCGCACTCCTCAACAGAACGGTGTAGTTGAAAGACGAAATCGAACTATTGTAGAAGCGCTAGAACTATGCTAATTTACTCAAAGGTTCCAATGTTTCTCTGGGCTAAAGCCATTGCCACTGCCTGCTACACCCAAAATCGTTCTCTCATCCACACCTCTCATGGAAAAACTCCATACGAACTTGTCCACAATCGAAAACCTGATCTTTCTTTCCTTCGTGTGTTCGGTACTTTGTGCTATCCAACGAATGATGGTTAAGATTTAGGTAAATTAAGAGCTAAGGCGGACATTGGAGTTTTTGTAGGCTATGCATCAAATAGGAAAGGATACCGAATCTACAACAAAAGAACCCGAGATATCATGGAAACTATTCACGTCACGTTCGATGAGCTGTCTGAGCATATGGCTCTGGACAATCCAGCCGGACCCGCACCTCAATCATTATCAAAAGTCCCATCGGCCTCTCTTGTACAATCTCACCCCGCATTGCTCCATATGTACCTCCATCGAAGAAGATTTGAAGAAGTTGTTTGATCCAATGTTTGATGAATACTATAAACCTCATGAGAACTACACTTCTTCAACATCAACAGTGGTGGCTTCTGAACCAATCGTCACAGAGAATCCATATGTCTCAATGTCTCTTTCTCCAGAAGCACCAGCTGCCGATCACTCATCATCATCTTCAGACCCTCAATTATCAGTTGTACATCATGGAATTGGTAATTTTGATGGAGATAACCCTTTTGCAACTCCCGAAGATGCTCCGTTTGAAAACATATTTGCCCTTGAACCATCTTCATCAGGGGATCCAAACTCTGCTACATCAATCCCTCAACAACAACCACACGAGCACTTTAGAAAATGGACACATGACCATCCATTAGACAACATCATTGGGAATCCTTCTCGACCTGTATCCACTCGAAAACAACTAGCAACAGATGCCTTATGGTGCTTCTTCAACTCAGTACTCTCTAAGTTCAAACCAAAAGATGTTAAAACTGCAATGTCCGAGGACAGCTGGTTTAATGCAATGCAAGAAGAAATTCATGAGTTCGATCGACTAGACGTATGGGAATTAGTACCCGTTCCAGACTGTGCTATGATCATTGCTCTCAAGTGGATCTTCAAAGTGAATCTTGATGAGCACGGTGATGTTTTGAAAAATAAGGCAAGGTTAGTTGCTAAAGGATATCGTCAAGAAGAAGGTATCGACTTTGAGGAATCTTTTGCTCTGTTGTAGGTATCGAGGCTATCGAATCTTCTTGGCTAATTTGCTAGCAAAAACATGGTTGTTTATCAAATGGATGTAAAAGCGCCTTTCTTAATGGAGATCCGAAAGAAGTGGTTTACGTCGATCGACCAGAGGGCTTTGTGAATCCGAACATCCTACTCATGTCTATCGCTTGAAAAAGGCCCTTTACGGTTTGAAGCAAGCTCCTAGAGCATGGTATGATACGCTATCGAAGTTTCTTCTATCTAATGGATTCAAAGAAAGGAGCGATTGATCCGACATTGTTCACCAGAAGGTCAGGCAAACACTTAATCCATGTCCAAATCTATGTTGATGATATTATCTTTGCCTCGACCGACCCTAATGAATGTGACCGATTTTCAAAAGAAATGGGCTCCAAATTTCAAATGTCGATGATGGGACAAATGTCATTTTTCTAGGGATTACAAATTTCACAAAGTCCCGGAGGCATTTTCATAAATCAATCTAAGTACGCAAACGAAATTTTAAAGAAATTTAGATTTAACGCCAGTGACCCTGTTGACACACCTATGGTGGGCGTATAAAAGCGGATGAGGACCACTTAGGGATCATAGTAGATCAAGCGAAATATCGTAGTATGATTGGATCCCGATGTACCTCATGACCGATGAGACCGAGACATTTTGTTCGATGTATGCATATGTGCAAGATACCAAGCTAAGCCTACTAAAAGCACCTTGAAGCGGTTAAGCGGGTCTTCGGTATCTCCAAGGAACCATTAACATGGGACTTTGGTACCGAAGGACACCGATATGTCACTAACGGCCTATGCGATCTCGACCATGCATGATGTCAAGATACACGTCAAGCACGTCGGTGGTGCTCAATTTTAGGTGATAAGCTTGTGAGTGGTCTTCAAAGAAACAAATGAGCACTTCCATATCCTCTACGTAGGTGAATACATAGCCATGTCATCTTGTTGTGCTCAAATCTTATGGATGAGATCCCAATTATCGACTATGGCTTTGTATTCAACAAAGTACCTTTGTCTTGTGATAACAAAAGTGCCATTGCTCTCTCGCAACAATGTTCAACACTCTAGAGCAAAGCACATCGACATTCGACATCACTTCATCGGGAACAAGTTGAAAATGGTGTGGTTGAACTATACTCGTGAGGACCGAATATCGCCTAGAGACATCTTCACCAAAGCTCTTTCTCCAGAACGTTTTAAGTTTATTCTTCCACGACTAGGCTTAAAGAGCCTTCAACCAGAAACGCTCAAACGTCTTCAGGAAGAAGACGAGGAGTAAAGGTGTTCGTCTCTATCTATTCTTTGTATATATCTTTTCAAAAACCAAAATACAAAAATATAAAACCAAAAAAAAAAAAAAAATATTGAAAATTTTCAAAAATATTGTTTCTTTATCTTGTTTTTTTTTGTGGTTCGATAACATCTACGGATCTTGTTTTGTCACTCAAAGAATGACACGGGTCTTTAGATGGAGTTCGAACGGATATTAATTAAAAAAAAAAAAAAAAAAAAAAAAAAAACGGATGGAGAAAATGTTGGTTTATTGTCATTTCAGCAAGAACCTGTTTTTAAAGAAAGAACAGAGCCATGCTTAATCTTAAATTTTCAAACCTCATGCTCTGATTCAAAAAACAAACGTTTGTCACCAAAAGACAAATGTTTCTTTCCAAATATTTTTCCTTCTAATGATTCTTCTGAAAAATATTTGCCATCTAATGAAAACAAAATTGCTTTGAAAATACAACGGACTCAAATTTTTGAAAATCATCAGGGCTTATCAGTTGTCAAAATCTCTATCCATCAATCAACAACTTATGTCATTGATTGAGAGGGAGAATGATTTCAATCAAATCAAAAAGAGTATTTTTCAAAAAATTGACACTTAAACGAGCAAGGTCTACTCTTGAATAATAAAAAAAAACAATGTTTTACAAATGTTGTATACAATTGGTACAAGACCTTGGTTATTGGTATGTTTTCAAAAGATATTCATGCATGTTTAAACAATGGAGTTTAAAGTCTCAAAAATCTGATTCTCATAAGTTGAAATGTTTTTCAAAAGCAAGTCACAATTCTCCTCAAATGTTTTCAAAACTAATTTAAATCAAAAGAGATCACAAATCTCAATGGATTTGAAAATTGTGATCGGGGGAGAATTTATGATTTAAATTGGATATGAACTGATAATTCAACAAGTGGTTAGAAATATAACAACAAGCTCTCCTCCCTACATGTGCCAAACGATTTCAAATTTTCCATGCACATGTTAAGGGGGAGCATCTATCTTAAACCAAAAAGGATTGAAACTTGTTTGATTTATCTCAAAGTGCAGGTTCCTTCTAATATGTGCAAACTCTTTCAAATCTTGATGCACATATTAAGGGGGAGCAATCTTATGAAAACCTCATCCTTCCCCAATATGCTTTATCTACTTGAATTGATCGGGAAGTGATGATGATCATTTTAGAAAATGTTAATCAAAAGATTGGATCTTTCTTTCTCAATCTAAGACTTCAAAAGTCCTCTTGCCTCCATGTGCTAAATTAATTTAAAATACTTGAAGCACATGTTGAGGGAGAGCATTTCTAAAATATCAAAAACAATTAAGATACAAAATGCTTTGATTATATATCACAAGTATCTTGATTGAATTTTCAAATGGTTTTCAATTGGTTTCAAGACGGAAGAACAATACCAAAAGACCGACCAACTTTACTTTATGCATTGAGATATAAGGATGATAAGGTTAGGTATTGGTTCCCACGATCCGCCAGAACCGGAGGGATCTTCCCAGGGACAATCCACTAGATAGTGTAGAGTCCTTAGGAATGTTGAAAAAAAAGGAGAAAAATGAGAATTTGGGAAGAGTGCGGACTGAGACAGAGCTAGCACTGGAATAAACCCAACAAGGTTCTAGTTATGAAGTCTCGGTAAGCACTGAAGGGGTTGAAGAATGAAAAAGAAATAAATATGAAAAAGGTGAAAAGAAATAGCCCTCCAATATTTCAACCTTAGAGCAGAAACCGGGTTAATACATATGCTACTGGTGGTTACTAAGGTAACACTGGTAATGAAGACAAGACGTCATGGACCCAGTGACGCACTGCACAAAACTTCCCAAGCTACTCAAGTTCCTCTTAAAAGGACTTGTTTCATTCTCACGGGGAACCTACATAATCTATCGACTTTCTCTTAGAGATTGTTGATATTGAAGAAGGAGACCCTCTCCCTAGTCTCCGGCATAGGAGACCAAATGTGCACTATTGAGTCTAGAGCCACGATATCATCAATAAATCTCATTAGGACACATTATTCTTGAAGACTTACTATTTCACACAATGTGGAAAGTAAGAATATATTTTGAGAGTCCTACGCATTATCTTTGTGGTATTGCCAAGACTTGTTGTGTCATATGGACTTCATCAATGGAGTGTTTCAATATTGAATCATTCCTTGTCCAGGAATATGGATTGACGGATATCTTTGAAAAAATGGTCGGTGTGCTCAAAACTCTTTTCTTTAGCACGTCGACTGTGTATTATGTTTTTTTTTCAAAAACAAAAGGGTATTTATGACTGAAAATTGATTTTCTATAAAACCTTCGTTGTATTGCAAAACCCTTTATACTAAATACACGATTGCTTACAAATCATTTTCATCAATCGTTAATCTCAATTTTTGGTTCACTCACTCCGTGTTGTCTTCTTTGAGACGTTCCGGTTTGAGAACGGCTAGAGCACCGCGAAACCCATCAAGGAAATTCTTGATTATACGATCACAGCAACTTGTCTCGATCAACGGGAACCGTGGGACGTGTACCTTAATTCAACAAAAGTGATCAAAGACACTTTTGTGCTTTTTATTGCTAACTGTTATATGCAGGAACACCCGACGGATGCAGCTGATCAGAATTGAGGGGTCAATCCAAAGCCGCATGCTCACACATCGCTTTCACATCCAAAAGAAATCATGATAAGTGCATATCTTTATCAACTGGTTCTGATATTGTTCAATCCATGCTTCTGCTACTCTGATACACATATCCTAATCAACAAATGCTTCCGCAACTCTGATGAGAAGATATCATGATCCAAAAAGTGAGCATGTCGGTCCAAAAGTCACAACATCACATAATGGCGATACATCAAAAAGGATGAGTCAGAGATTTACTGTGGCTAATGATCTCAAAATTGGCTCAAAACTCAACATCACGTGGATCAGTTAAAGACCTCCACTTGAAATAACAAAAAATGCGGAACATGAAGAATCAAAGACTACGAGCTAAAGAACAAAAGTGCTTAATAAAAGAAACAAGAACAACGAAATGTTATATCTGTTTGTAATCAATGTAAGTTGAGGTTACCTCCCTTAGGGGGAGATTGTTAGGATTTAGTAAATCCAGTACTTAAAGTGTCGGTCACCTCAAGTATGTATACTCGTTAGAATGCTCATAATCGTAGTAAGTCAATGATAGTAATTAGATTACTTAGTAACACCGTGGAGGACGGACGAGTATTTACCCACTGTATGCCTAATCCACAGCCTAAAGTAGGCATGCTATGCTTGTACCCTATAAATACTCTTTTCCCTCCAAGGCAAAGGGTTGGAGCTTTCATAATTCATTTTTCTTTGTCTCTCTAAGCTTCCCATCCTCTCCCACTTTCTCTCTCTAAACCGTATGCCTAACATATGTGCTTATGATGTGTTTGTGATAAACCAAGATACTACATTAGTTCAATGGCATAACCTTTTAACTTGTTCTAACATTGCATTTGCACTTTCATAGCTATCCACATCAACATAAATCTCTCGTGACAATCCCAGTTGGATTATGTTTATTGCAAGATTATCAGCTTCAATTTGGAGTTTATCTTCCTCATTGTATTCTGCTTATGTTTGATCACGAAGATGAGGTAGGACTGGAGGTGTACGGTTCGGGTCTCCTGGGTCTTGGATTTTTCATGCCTTAAAGGTCCTTCCATAATGGATTTGATCATGAGTTTCCATTAGGCTTGGTCTTGAGATAATGAAGCATACGACTTGACCATTGAAAGTACCAACCTTTTTCAAGCATAGGAGAACGTTTCTCATTACCAGCTTCATAAATGTCTTGTTGAGTCGACATTGTGTAAAAGCTGATCTTGGATTGATGATGTGTTATTAGTTTTAAAATTAATTGTCAAATGATATTTCTCGAAAGCTTTAAATACTTAAAAGTTAAAGTTTCTTGAAGTTGAAAAGTTCTCAAAATTTTAAGTTTTAGGTTGTTAGGTTTCTTTTCCACAAAAGTCTAAATTTACTCGAAATTTCGGGTTACTCGAAAGTTTGGAAATTACTTGAAAGGTGCCAAATTTCTCAAAAGTTTATACGTTACTCGAAACTGGTATATGGTGTTGAAATTTCTCGAACCTGCCTATTTTAGGTTGAAAAGGTTCTTTCCTAAAAATCCTGAAAATTACTCGAAATTTCACAAAATTATTCGAAATACCCAGATTACTTGAAACTTAGACTTATTTGAAACTAGCATGTCACTAAGTTAGTGGAATCTCAACTACTATGTTAATAAAAATAAGCCGTAAAAATTTTTATTTATATTTTACGATCTTCTAATGTTTTGTCGATAACAAACGTAAAATCATTTTAACGAAACAAATAAAATACGTAAATAGTTTGAGCCAATAGTTTTCTAACACACTTACGTTTTCACATAAAACACTAAAACAAATATAAGTGATTTTATGATTTAGAAATACATATGTACAATAACTAGTGTTTACATATTTGGGCATACATATACATAACTAGTGTATACTAAAATGGGTAAAAACTACAAATGGTATTGACCCATAACCCATGGTATTACCCAAACCCACTTGACTAGGTACATTGCACCCATGAGATACATTGTATCTAATAAAAGACCAATGGATCAACCCATAACCCATGACCCATGATCCATAACCAAAATATCCATGGGCAAAGAGAAGCGTCCCATGGATCCCTAGCTTTACGCTAGACGGATCCCTTGTGGGAGGGATCCGTGGAGTCCGGGGAACAGTAGGCATTTTTCATCTATAAATAGAGAGCCATTTCTTTATTGTTTCTCACCCCTTTCTAACATACTTTCCCTTTGAGTTAAAAACTCTCTAACCCCATATCCAAGAGATCTATGTTTGTAGTTTTGTTTTTGTGTGATCCTCTAGGTTCCTCTTAAAGGTGAGATCACCACCTTTGAAGTTAAGCAAGCTCAAGTCCATGAGTTGCCGTGCTTCCTCATCATCAAGACTACTGAAGTCTTCTTGTTGATGATTTTTTTATTTTCCCTAAGAAGTGTAGTGTTGAAGACATTTGTGAAAGGTGTCTCAAGTGTCAAGATGAAGATATTAGTGAATGGTATCTATCGTCCTTATCATAAGAACTTGTGGTAGGTGCTTAGAAGTCAAGACTAGAGGCATTAGTGAAGAGTGCCTAGAAGTCAAGACACAAGACCTTAGTGAAGGGTGTCTTGAAGATCGAGTCAAAGGCATTAGTATAAGGTGCCTAAGGTATACATTCGATATGGTGTGATTCGATGTACTAGATAGATTAGTATTGGGTCAAAGGATATTGATATCGTTGTTGATGTTGATATAAAGAGTTGATCTCCTTTGGGGTTAGGTGATTGGTGTAGTGTTGGGTAGTAGTTCCTCCATTGTAATGGAACTCGGTATCTAGCCTAGTACCGGATAAAGGATAGGCAACGTTGTGGTAGGTGTGGTTCACCTTGGTGTGAAAGAACCCGGTGGTTAGCCTAGCACCGGATAAAGGGTAGGCGATGTTGTGTTAGGATTGGTTCACCTTGGTGTGAAAAAACCCGGTGGTTAGCCTAGCACCGGATAAAGGGTAGGCGATGTTGTGTTAGGATTGGTTCACCTTGGTGTGAAAGAACCCGGTAGTTAGCCTAGTACCGGAAAAAGAGTAGGCGACGTTGTGAAGGTTTCTCCACCATAAGGAGTCGGTGTTGTGTAGTGTTTACGAATTCTCGAGTAGGTGACTCGGGGAGTGGAGTAGGGCAAGGAAGGTATCCTTGTAGCCGAACCACTATAAATACTCACGTTTTGGTTTTGTGCTTCTTACTCTTTATCTTTTCATTACATATTTATATGTCTAGGTGTTTGATCATCAATATCCAACACACATCCAAATAGGTTGACATAAGTCGATCTAAATAGTTTAAAACGAGTTTTAATTGGTAAAACTATTCAACACCCCCCCCCCTTATAGTTTTCCACAATTGGCATTTGAGCTTCGTTACCAAGTTTCTTAGAGTATATTTTACTTTAAAAACTTGATACGATCCATGGTTAATTGAAAACTACAAAGAAGGTCTTTTATAAAAATAAACACCATGGCTTTTAAAAACCCTTTTGTTGGATGTTGATTAGATGGCAACATTTGTTTATTTTATTTTACTATTCATTTAATTGCACTAATCCTCATTGGCATGTTGATTAATTAAAGCTCACACCTATCAAGCCATAGGAATTGCTTGGTAACAAGAATACCTTCCTTAAGAAGGTATCTTAAGCACAAAGGAGCTGGAATTGTCTTCTGACATTTGTTGTGTCATTTGTAAAGACATTCCTAAGTGCATTTGAGGTATGACTTTCCACTTATCTTTAAATAATATTAGCTTGATAAATAAGTATGCTTACCTAGGTATTTATTTGAGTATCTTTTGTGTATATACATATATTACATGTAGCTTCATTAGGAAGCTTTTTCTCACATACGTGTTGCGTTTTCGTATAAAGTAGTGGTATATAAAACTTGTATCTTATTTTCACTTAATCCAAAAATCATATCTTTCTTATAATAAAACAAAACACAAATCACAAAAATTCCTCCTTCCCCATAAATAAACCATCCTTCGTCCACCCTATCAAATCCCCAATTTTTCAAATCTTCGAATTTCAAAAATTACCTCTCATTCAAAACTTCATCTTCCTCTCCATTTCATCTCATCCGAATCAAAGAAGGTTCATCATCAACATGGTTTACATCGCCCTTGTGCTCATCGCCTTAACACTCATCGCTCTTGCGTTTCCTATGATGAAGTTCTCATACGGAGACATATACTTTGTGTTGTTAATCTACACTTGGGTTATATACCCAATCCTTTGTATCATTCTTAGCATTGAAATGAAATATTACTAATAGTCTAGTTTATCTAGGTTATTATTATCATAATGTGTTTATCATCTCTTGTGTTTTATATCTTTCGTATTCTCTCGTATTATATTAGAAACCATGAATGCATGATAAAAGAAAAAGTAGGTTAAAACACATATCTTGGTATAAAACTATAAGATCTAAAAACTTATGTCTTTTTATCAAAATATGCTTCTGCTTCTACAGATCCACGGATCCCTGTAGGTATATTAGCCGGATCCCTTTTGTAAGGGAACCGTACTACTCGATAACAGTTTTTCATGCAAAATAAAAACCACTTTCTTTCTAAAAGTCAAGTTCCACTAGAATGTCAAACATTAAGTGAGTTAAGTTTCATGGTTGATCAAAATCATTGTTAATAAAAATAAAAACGTTAGGTAGTCATCGGTTGACCACAAAACATCACTTTCTATTAACTCATCTTTTCTCTAGGTTCCACTATGTCGCACGAATATGAGTTTTCACTCACTAGCTTCTACACTCCAAAAATCTCCCTTGAGCCCAACACACCTAGCAATCATGTCGTGGGTTCAATAATCTCAAAAACCGTCACTTCCACGAAGGACGTATTGTAGACACCCCTCTACAATTCGAAGAAGGTATCAATACCTCCTTCCGAGTCATAGGACTAGAATGTCTTCTCGATATTAACGAGAAAATATGTCCAAGGTTCATATTGGAATTCTTCCGTCAAGTCGAACTCGTTCGTAACCAGGATCGTTCTCTATCCTTTTGGTTTTGGATCAAAAACCAAAAGTTTGTTTTAACCCTTGGGCAATTTGCTCACATCCTCCGGATTCCAAATCATGGACAATGTGCCTTCACCAAATATTGGTCTCTTGATTCTCTCTTCAACTTTCGTGAAGAAAATAGTCCATATTGTTCTCACATACCTTCCCCGGAAGACTTGATTCGCATGATATACAAACCCCATCACTCCGATCCAAACATTATCCATACACGGGATATCCGAGAAGAGTACAAGCCTCTTGCACTCATCCTACGTGAAAATGTTTGGAGCCTTAGGGGAAATCGAGAAATCCTCCCTGCTTGTTGGGCTCACATAATGTATTGTTTGCTAACACAACAACCATACAATCTCGCCTACTTCTTTGCAAGGCGAATTATGAATCTTCAAGGCTCCAAGAATAAACTCATCCCTTATGGAATGTTCTTGACGCGCCTTTATCATAACATCATGTACCTCCATCCTCAAAATACATATCTCATGAAGACCTTCTTCATTCCCGAATCGGAAAACACACATCAACCATTTGATGATCCATCTAGCGACAACGCTCAAAGAATTTAGCTTTCTTTAAAAAATAGGATCAATCCGTAGTATCCATGTTTTATCAATGTAATACAATTTCCTTCAATAAAACATCTTACATTTGAGATCTTAGTGTTAGAACCTCCTTAACTAACCTTAAAATATGATGCATTGTCAAAGACATTCGCATACCTTTTGTAAAGGTCCTGCTTAGCAGATAATCATTGTATTTAAAACATGTCTTTTGAACACTTCACATTAAGCTAAGACATAGTGCCTTAAGAAAAATTAAGTTCTTATCAAAATTGAGTGGATTTTCCGCACTCACACATAACACATTTAGATCACACTAGAAACATCCGTAGATCTATCACCTCACCAAAACTCATTACTCTTCCGCTCCTAGAATCATACATGATTTCTTACATGATCCCTCAAATTCTAGCCCTAGGAAATCCCTTAAGTATGGTCAAATTGATCATAATCATCTTTACCTCAAAATTGGTCAAAATTGATCAAATTCTAGTTTTTCCATCTTAAAGCCTTTAGGATATTCTCCATAACATTATCCTAAGTCACTATCTGATCTCTAGGATCATTTAGCTCCATTTGACACTCTCAAAATCTTTAGTGTCATCTTTGTCATTCATTGGTACTCTTGAAAGTTCCAATTTCTTCCATAAAAGGCAATCATTAGCTACATCACTCATCACCCTTAAGTACTTAAGCACCTCTTCATTTAAGACACCTAGATGAACTGAAACACTCATGAAAAAAATAGATTTTAGACCTTACAAACATCATTGCTATCCTTTCTTAGCTGCTGAGAGACGGATCCCTAGGATTAGCCTAGGCGGATCCCTCAAAGGAGGGAACCGTGGGATCCGGGTGATAGTTTATGTCAACTCTAGCTAAAACAATTATTTCAAGCTCATTTTGCTAACTCAAACACTCCATCTCATCTTAAATGAGTTCCTAGATCAGTACAACTCTTAAGTTGACTCTTGTGCATGTTAATCATCACATTCCAATGAATCTTAGTGGCTTAAGTCTTGAATGCACTTGCCAAATCCTTTGCTTTATAAAACACATTGTTAGGACTCCTAAAGTCTTCATCTTCATCCTATTTTCAGCACTTAGAAATCTATACAAACACTTAAAATCATCTCATCATGAGGAAAGCTCCAAGTAGTAACTCATCCACCAAAGAACCACCCAAGAAAATTGCTCGTGTTGTACACGAAATATCTTCGACCGAATCATCTCCGGTCAAGTCTACAAATGCAAGGATCTCTCCTCCACCAAATCAACAAATAAAATCAATCCCTAAAAGGATAGTTGCTACAAAACTACCTATGCCAAGCACCACCATACCTCATAAACCAAACAATCCTATTTCCACTAAACCATCACCCTTGGTGCCTAGAGCTATCTCAATCAAAACTCCATTCTCATCACCACACCTCTATAATTTAGAGGATTTGCCTCCTAGGCCGTCTCATCCTCCTCCACCGGCAACATTCTCCTCATTAGGAGGAATAATGATACAAAATCAAGGTGTTGAGTCAACACTAGCTCCGGCTTCCTTTTCGCCGTCACCATCAAATAATCCCATTTGGATTATGAGAAATTATCAAAGTCAACCCCCCGACCATATGGAAGTTGACACTTCTTTACCACCACCATCATTCTTGGTCGAGCCATCTCCAAATGCGCCTCCACCAATCCCTCCGTCGTTTGAGGCTCCCCAACCTGCTTCACTTGATCCTTCGCATCAAGCTATTTCATTTCTACCTAGCCATGACAAAGATTGTTATCATTGTCAACATGTTGAAAGTTTGATACATGAAGTACGAGAAGATCAATGTTTCATGTTCTATCACCTCCTCGAACGTTTCGACGAGATAAAACCTAAACAAACTTGAGCTAGAGGATTTTTAGTGGTGTCCTAGTATCAAGCGTTACTTAGATAAGTCTAGTAATTCCAAGTCATGTATCGTTCCTTTTTTTAGTTTTTAGAGTCATGTATATCATACCTCTAGTTTTATTAACTGAAATTACATCTTACTTGCAATATTTCTGAGTATATGATTATGGTGTATAATACATAACTCATTTTGATGATAACATTATTTGTTGTATCATCATTGCTGAAATTAATCATCAGCCAGACGGATCCCTTTAATTTGCCTAGACGAATCCCTACAAGGATGGAACCGTGGGATCCGTGAGACAGAAAACTATTTTTCTACTAACTTGAATCATTTGTGTAGGAAATTATGTATTATACTTGCTTTCTAACTCTTGTTTTGTAGTTATTCAATTTACACATAAAGACTTTGACACCATAAAGCTAGGGGGAGCTTTATGTCAAAACAATACATTGCAAAATCACTTGCAATATTATAGTTACATTTCATGACGTCCCCTTGCAAAGTTGCAATCATAAAGGGGGAGCGTATTCGTCACATAGACAAAATCGTTTGCAAACTTAGTTGCAAATGAACTAATTTAGTATCTTTCTCTTTGACGCCCTCACATAGAGATGGACTCGTAAAGGGGGAGTTAAGACGAGATCTTTTCCACCTACTTGCTCTCAAATTTTTTTCTTTTCAAATGTTTTTCTTAAAACAATGTGTTAGTTCCTTTCCGAAGCTCTTTTTGTTTCGACAAAAAGGGGGAGAAGAAAGTAAAAACTGCTAATTCAAATTTTTACGAATTTTAATTTTTCCTTAAAATAATTTTATGTTTTGTCATCAACAAAAAGGGGAAGATTGTTAATACAAATAAGCCGTAAAAACGTTTATTTATATTTTACGATCTTCTAATGTTTTGTCGATAACAAACGTAAAATCATTTTAATGAAACAAATAAAATACGTAAATAAATTGAGCCAATAGTTTTCTAACACACTTACATTTCACATAAAACACTAAAACAAGTAGAAGTGATTTTATGATTTAGAAATACATATGTACAGTAACTAGTGTTTACATATTTGGGCATACATATACATAACTAGTGTATACTAAAATGGGTAAAAACTACAAATGGTATTGACCCATAACCCATGGTATTACCCAAACCCACTTGACTAGGTACATTGCACCCATAAAATACATTGTATCTAATAAAAGACCCATGGATCAACCCATGACCCATGATCCATAACCAAAATACCCATGGGCAAAGAGGAGCGTCCCACGGATCCCTAGCTTTACGCTAGACGGATCCCTTGTGGGAGGGATCCGTGGGATCCGGGGAACAGTAGGCATTTTTCCTCTATAAATAGAGAGCCATTTCTTCATTGTTTCTCACCCCTTTATAACATACTTTCCCTTTGAGTTAAAAACTCTCTAACCCCAGATCCAAGAGATCTATGTTTGTAGTTTTGTTTTTGTGTGATCCTCTAGGTTCCTCTAAAAGGCGAGATCACCACCTTTGAAGTCAAGCAAGTTCAAGTCCATGAGTTGCCATGCTTCCTCATCATCAAGACTACTGCAGTCTTCTTGTTGATGATTGTTTTCTTTCCTAAGAAGTGTAGTATTGAAGACATTTGTGAAAGGTGTCTCAAGTGTCAAGACGAAGATATTAGTGAAGGGTATATATCGTCCTTATCATAAGCACTTGCGGTAGGTGCTTAGAAGTCAAGACTATAGGCATTAGTGAAGAGTGCCTAGAAGTCAAGACACAAGACATTAGTGAAGGGTGTCTTGAAGATCGAGTCAAAGGCATTAGTATAAGGTGCCTAAAGTGTACATTCGATATGGTGTGATTCGATGTACTAGATAGATTATTATTGGGTTAAAGGATATTGATATCGTTGTTGATGTTGATATAAGGGTTGATCTCCTTTGGGGTTAGGTGATTGGTGTAGTGTTGGGTAGTAGTTCCTCCATTGTAATGGAACTCGGTATCTAGCCTAGTACCGGATAAAGGGTAGGCAACGTTGTGGTAGGTGTGGTTCACCTTGGTGTGAAAGAACCCGGTGGTTAGCCTAGCACCGGATAAAGGGTAGGCGTTGTTGTGTTAGGATTGTCTCACCTTGGTGTAAAAGAACTCGGTGGTTAGCCTAGCACCGGATAAAGGGTAGGCGATGTTGTGTTAGGATTGGTTCACCTTGGTGTGAAAGAACCCGGTGGTTAGCCTAGTACCGGAAAAAGAGTAGGCGACGTTGTGAAGGTTTCTCCACCATAAGGAGTCGGTGTTGTGTAGTGTTTACGAACTCTCGAGTAGGTGACTCGGGGAGTGAAGTAGGGAAAGGAAGGTGTCCTTGTAGCCGAACCACTATAAATACTCGCGTTGTGGTTTTGTGCTTCTTACTCTTTATCTTTTCATTACATATTTATATGTCTATGTGTTTGATCATCAATATCCAACACACATCCAAATAGGTTGACATAAGTCGATCTAAATTGTTTAAAACGAGTTTTAATTGGTAAAACTATTCAACCCCCTTCTAGTTTTCCACATACTATAAGTTCTCGAAACAGCCACGTAGGATTACTCGAAATTATTTTGTATCTTGAAAGATCTAAATTACTCGAAAGTTTCTCGAAACTGACATGTTACTAAGTTAATTGAACCTCAACTATCAAGTATTGCCACATAGATTTTGAGAAAATATGAAGATTTTGAGAAAAATCGAAATTAACAATGTTTTGAGAAAAATTCTGGAACAATGAACTTCCAATAATCCTTAAAAGACACTACTTTTGTGATTGTTTTTAGGTTTCTCAGATGAATCACTGGGTAAACACTTATACTACCATAAAAATCAAACCTTTATCCATTCTAATAGCTAGAACAAAGATTCAACCTATGAACTTTCTCAAAAGTCTTACCCGGTTTTGTACTACCTTCAAAAACTACCCAAACACAAATCTAACCTAACTAATCTAACCAAAAACTATCATATGGCTCCTGATGCCAATTGTAGGTACTCATATATGATCAACTTAAACACTCAAACATGGTGACTTGATGGTGGTGGTGGTGTATTCATGAGATAAAGAGGAGAGGGAGAAAGACAGAAAAGGATAAGGGTTTCTATTTCACACATTAGTTACACCTTCAAGCACACACACAAGTGAGGGCATTTGGATGTATTATACAATCCCAACACCTTCCCTTAATGGGCTTGGGCTTAGGTTTGATTCGTGGGCTAGACTTAGGATACTTACACTATTAGAATAAAATGTATAACCTATTAGCTTAAATCCTTTAGCTCGATACTAGACTATTACATATTTTATGACAATGTTAGGTTCCTAACAGTAGAATGGCCATCAATTGTATAACTATAAGTAATGCTAATAAGGTCTGATGAACATAAAGATATGATGAACATCAGGTTACTATATTTGATGAATATCAGGCTGCCTTTAGTTTATTGATAGACAACTTAACATACTTTGATGAATAACTTATTGATGAACATGATTTGATGAACACATTAAAGGATGTTAAGTTATTCATCAAATAATGTTAACCTGTTCATCAAAAGGATGTTATCTTCTTTGATGAACATCTTACAAAAAATAGAAGTTAGAAAAAAAAAGATGGAGTGTTTGATGTTAATTTAGGGTTTGTTAATTAGGAAGTTTCATAGTAATTTCGTTTTAGCTCAAATTCACCGAAACTCTAATTTCTATGAACTTCTAATTCATGAAAAATGTTGCACTTTGTAACGAATGAACGAATGCATGATGAAATTGGAGAGGAAAGGAAACCTAATTTTGTGATTTTGATGACTTTGAAACTGAATTGAGGAAAAAGGCTGTGAAAGATAAAAAGATTGAGAAGAAAGGTCTGGGAGATGAATTAGGGAAGAAATGAGACACATGTTGAGTTCTGGAAGCCTTTTTAGACCTTCTAGGGAGTGAGCTTTTCCCCTCCCTTTGCACACGATCACATCTCATATCCACAAATTCTCATTCATGTGTTGCAATTGTACTTATATCAATCACAAATGTATTGCGTTGTTGGCGAGGTAATTTTGTGGAGTAATACTTTATTAAGATCGAGCTATATGTCGAGTTCTACTGATCCCGACATGGTGACACCATCCATGTATTATTAGTTGCAGAGTAGTTGATAACTTAATAGATCATACTAATAGCTCACGGTAGGGTGGCGTCATAGGCTTATGGCGCGAGAACCCACACTACTGCTCGCGTGGTGGCGCCATGGCCACCAGCCACGTTATCCACATTTTTTTTCTTTTGATTTTTAACTAGATATGTGGGAAAACTAAAGTGACAGTCGAAAGGTAGAAGATGGCAAGATTTTTTTTTCTTTTCGAATTAATTGTGCTAATTTTTAATGACTGTGTGTTAAGTTTTTGCATAGTTAGTCCTTATAAGATTTGCATTATTAGTCCTTTGATTTTTTTCTCTTACATAATTAGTCCATAAATGTATACTTGGTAAGTTATTTTATTTAAGTTATGTAATGTTTTAATTTTTTTTATGTTGCTTTATTTAAAAAAATGAAAAAAATATAAAGAAAAAACTAAAAGGCTCGGGGTGTCCTATAACCAGTGGCGGAGCCAGGATATGGAAATATGGGGGGGCAAAAATAGTATTGCCGAAATTTTTTTTAACGACGAAACAATAGTGAACTTAACCGACTTAATATTGCATAAAAGAACTAATAGTGCTAAAATCAAGAACAAAACACACCTTATTCAAAGACAAAATCAGCCCTATATTCAACCAAAATCGCACCAAAATTCAAAGACAAAATCACTTGCATCACTAACTTTCAAAGAAGATTTGCAATGAATCAAGACCTATTCTGCAATAAATCAAGACTTTTTCAAGATCGAAATCAGTGAGATTTCGCAGAATTCAAAGAAGAATTCAGCCATCAAATCAAGAACAAATCAAGAGTAATTTTGTGTAAAAACAAGAAGAATTAAGTACCAAATTTCAAAGAAGAATCAAGACAAAAATAAAAAAACTTTTAAGGTGCAAAATCCTATCCCAAACCTGTTTATAAAGTCCAAAAAATAGTATATATTAACAAAAAAACGTGTACATCTTGTTTAAGCATAAAAATAATAACGAAAAATGCTTACCTTGAGCAAACAAACATTTTAAAGTTGTCCTTTACTATCTGTCATATTTTAGAAACTTAGAATCACAAAATCTACTCTAGTATGTCACAAAAAAAGTAATTGGCCATTCTCCTACAAAAGCTACTGCTAAAGTGCTAAGTTTAGTCACAAACTCACAATCACAATTCACAAAATCACAATTCACAGTCAAAGGCTCACGAAAGCTACTGCTAATAGGCCATTCTCCTAATGAAACTAATTGTTAATCAATAAAAGAATAACACAATTTTAAATATCTCTAGGCAAATTAGTTTATATAAATAAAAGAGAAGTTAGGGTTTTGAGTTTCACTTACCAAGTTTTAAGATTGAAGATGGAGAAACAAAAGGCGAATTTATTGTTGTTGATGAATGATTGGATGAGGGTTCATTGGTTTAGCCACTGCTCGTTACTTTTCCACTTTTTCCCTCCTCTTTGTTCGGTGATCGTTTCATATTCTGTAATTCTATCTAATAATACGTGAACTGATAATGTGAAGATTACATGTTGGGCTCAGTTTTGTTGAGGGCAAAACAAGTTTTGGGCTGAGGGCATGAAATATAAAAGTCCACTAAAACACAATTTTTGCACTATATAAAATTTTTTGGCCCAATTTGTTGAGGGCACCGCCCCCTACTTGTATGGTCCCTCCGCCCCTGCCTATAACTTTAGTGATGAAGGAGGGTGTTTTTGGGTTGAGTTATAGAATGATAATTTAAGGTGACAACACTTTTTGATATAAAACAAATGCTTGAGACCTCACCTTGTGCTCTAAAAGTTTATTGTTTATTAACACGGATAGCTTATTTGGATAGATTATCTTATGACTCTTGCACTACATTAAGTTATCAAATTTACTAGACACATGTACAAAATTTCAAGATAACCAAAAATAAGAGCATCCACTATGGGAGGTCCAAGAATAGGTTTATAATTGTTGAAAATGTTTATGATTCATTTCAACCATAATGAATTTTTGTTTCATGTCTATGTGGCATGCAAAAGGTTCAAAAACTTAGACATCTTCAGAGTCTCAAGATATTAGATGCATGTGTTATATGAAAAAATTATAAAGCTTTAAAATGTTTGTACCATAATGGAGATAAGTTTTTTAACACAAAAGGTTTATAAAATAATGATGTGGCATGAAATATTAAATTCTTAAAGCTTTATAAAATTTAACTATAGTGGATGTCCTAAGAAACTAAAAGTTGATCAAATTAAGATTGTGTTTCCGACACTAAGAGCATCCACTATAGTGTTTCAAGAATATGTCTATTTTTTTTTTTTTTTTTTTTTTTTTTTTTTTTTTTGAAAAGGTTTAAGAATTTGTGTACCACAGTGAGAAACCATTTCATGTCTATGAGGCATGAATAAGTCTAGGATTTTGAAGAGGTCTAAAATTTATGTATTTTGAGAGTGTTGAGAGTGTTTTGTGATATTAAAAGGTTTATGAATAGGTTTATCTATAGTGGAAATAGACTTATAATTTAAAAAGATTTATAAATTAATGAAATTTAAAATGTATAAACATTTTTATAGCACTACTAGAAAAAGGGCCTATACCTACGGCAAAATCCCTAGGAAATCCGTCACAGAAGGCCTTTAGTGATGAATTTCGACGGAAAAATTCCCTAAGGAAAACCATGCTCGGAAATGCTTAGTGAAGCTTTCCTGATTTTATAAGTTCCGATGGAATCGTTCCCCCTGATTTCTAGGAATTTTGAGTTTCATTTTCTAGTGATTACCTACCAAACACCGTAAGTGTTTCCTAGGCACTTCCAACAAAAAAATATCACTATAAACTTACTAGGAAAAATAAGAATTTTCCAAATAATAAATATTTCATTCAAGAACCATCAATTCTTAAAATATAAAATCTCGTAACATATTAGCATTTAAGCTTATACAATGATATCTATAAAACTAGCTAGCTCAAGATGGAAACTATTTGTCCAACTACTTGAAGTGATTGGTTCCAACTCCTCAACTCCTTGTTTGCTCTTGTAGTTGTTCAACTCTCAACTCCTTGTTTGATCTTGTAGTTGTACTTACAGTATTACTCATTACATATAAAATAAACGACCAAAAATATCGACCAAAGAACAACCAAACATTAGCAGAGATTAGCAAAGATATGACCCATTAACTCAACAAATACTAGCCACTATGAAACGACCGATTACCAATTTTATCACGTTTCAAACCAAGCCAATATGACCCATTGCAACCCATACTCATTTTAACACATATTACCCATTATAGCCAAATATGACCCATTACAACTATTGCAACCCATCACGACTACTTAGGACCTGTTATGACCCATAACAACCCAATATGACCCATAAAAACCCAATATGACCCATTAGTACCCGTTGCAACCCATTTGTATATTTTCTGTCTTATTACAGCCAAATGTGACTTATTACAGTCGAATATTTTCTGTCTTTTGTTTCACCATGTGACAACCAAATTTTATAATCAGCTACAAAGCCATTCGTACATACATGATACTTGACTTCCTCTCTTGTCAAGTACGGTTTTAATTTGCATTTCGAACAAGGACATCTAATACGAAGAATTTGTTTACCATCCACGGTTCTCTTCCTAACATTTCGTGTTTGAGAAAAGGTGAAGTCTAAAAATTCTGTGTCTACTAAGTTGCACCAATCAAGATCTAATAAACCTTGTTGTTTGTCATTTGGTACATCCATCTTCTCATCAATTTTGCTTTGACTGTTTAATTTTTCATCACTCCACATCAACTATGTCAACATAAACAATAGTCAAAGTTATTACCTATCTTAATTTGTACCAATTGAAAGAAACAAGAAAAAAACATATATAACAACTATCACTCTTAGTTCGTAAATATGCAAGAAAAAAATATAAAAAAGTCAAAGATATTACCCTTAATTATGAAGTAACCATCTATTGTTTTATAAATTACAGATCTAAAAGTTAGGTCAAAATTGGGTATAAACATATCAAAATTGTTCCAAAAGATATAAAGACTAGTAAAGATAGAGCACACACTAACCTTGATAATAACTGGGAATGGAGTCGATTGAGAGCTGGAGGTCGGGCCAGGAGTGAGTAGGTCGGATTTTGTGGCAATGAAAAAGTGAGGTGGGTTTTGGGGGGAAGGGAGAAGATGAGTTGAAAATTTTGGGGAAAATGAAAAAGAATTGACTAATTTTGGGGGGAATGAAAATTGAGACCGGGTTTTTGGTGGCAAATGAAAATTTAGAGTGTTAAGTAAAATTATATTGGGGGGAAATGAATTTTGGAGAGTTAAATAAAATTATTTTAGAGTGTATCATAAATAAAATTATTATGAAGGGTAGGGGTGAGCATCGGGCTTAGATCGACCGACTAAACTTGGACGTCTTGAGACCGATTAGCCCAAAACCCCAGACGAGGACCGGATCGAATGTGTTCGGTCCGGTATGAGTTGGTCTGGTTCGGTCTTTTGGTTGGTCCGGTCCAAGAAGGCATAATGGTCGGTTTCTTTGTAAGATCGAGACTAGACCGGATCGACCCGAGACCGAAATAAGAAAAAGTTAGAGCGAGACCGACCGATGGTCCTTCGGTTCGATCAAGTTTGAGTTGATTCGATCGGTTTTGGGGTATGCGGTGCAAACCCTACTAAGGGGAGCTAACAATTTTGGTAAATCATCGATATTTCTAAAATTCCGAGAAACACATTAGAAATGATTGAATTAACGAAATTGAGCCAAAAATTGTCATATTACCAAAATGTTCTATTTGACACACGTCACAGGGTGCAGTTGTGCATCCTGCCTTGTATTGTTTAAGATCTCTTTCTCCCGGTTTAGTGGTCGCTTGAATAATCAAAACCAGAGCTCGTATGAAGGATTTATGGCCAAAACAATACAAGTGTGTGCACTTGTATTGCACTTGTATTGTTTTGGCCATAACTCCTTCATCTGAACTCCGGTTTGATTATTCAACAATCACAAAACCGGAGAATTCATTGTGTTATGCTCCTCATACTTATATAACACTACTTATTCCGATGGATAATATTATTTATTTAAAATTTAATAAGATCTCACGGAAGGCGGCTTTGAGTGAAAACCGGATATAACTGTCACCCGATAGCTCGATCGGTTCAATTAAAATATATAAATTTTGTTTTTAATAAATAATTAGGAATGCTAAAATATTCAATGTGGTAGATTTTTTCCGGTTTCGTTGCCTCTTGAATTTTATTCAGGACCCCAACCAACAATCACGGCATGTTTAGTAACTAGAACAATTTTAGACTTCATTAAAAGGTCACACAGTGATCACATTCACATTTGCTTCTTAATTCTAATTCACAATGGTCGATTCCAAAACAAATCCTCATGAATCTGAACCAAATCTACCACCTCTCATTAAAGAGTTAAACGAAAAATTCAAGGAACCACTGTCTATAATAAAAAACCTTCAAAACATTCATGTGATACCTGAAGAAACCTTTTCGTATCCTAAGATCATTGTTTTGGGTGATCAATCAGTTGGAAAGACGAGTCTTGTCAGCACGCTCATAGGCATTAATTTACCTCGTGGGCTAGAAATTCCGCTTATCATAAAATTTGAGAATCATTCTAGTCCATGTACAAAGTTGCATTTAAGATATCAGTATCAATTTAAGTATGTGAATGTGGAAGTGTCGGAAGTTGATTTGGAAAGGAAAATTCTAGCCGCGGCTAAACTTGTACCGGAAGACAATGATTTATCCATTAGTTTGATTGTTATGCAACAACAAGTAGATGGCCTCACGATTATCGACTTTCCGGGCATCCATGCGTATTCGGATAAGAATCAGCAGAAGAGTGAGCTCAAGGTTATGAGAGGTACAAATCGTCTCTTATAATTTATAGGGTTTTGGTGAGCATAAACCATGCATACTTTGTTTAAGCACAATTACTAAAAAATGATCATCAATAGACACTCATTTTCTATGTTACTCTAAATTGATACCCTTTTTATGGGAGTTTTTGGTTGGAATATTTTTATAGTTTATGGGCTTATTTGAATTGGAAGTTCATAAGCTCACTTTTTCTCCTTGTGAACTTATGAACTTTAGCTTATGACTTATTTGTGTCTATAAGGTCAACTTAATTAGCTCTTAAGCCATAAAGTAAAATCAGGTCTTCCTAGTTCAAATAAGCCGGCAACAAACATAAGCTAATCCAAATGTTAGGATTCGTTATTAATATGGAAAATTTAAGTGTTTATTAGTGATACTTTTTACTCCGTAATTTGGAAACAAACTTATAGTCGTAAGAGATACATTATGAACTGCATTTCTTCTTGTGTAGGTTGCATTCGGAATCATATGGGATATGATATAAGTGTGTTTTTGAATGTGATATCAGTTTTATCAGAATTCGACTCTTGCCAATCCACCAAGTTGGTAAAAGAGTTTGATATGTTTGGTACTAGTACAGTTAATGTTATGTCCAAAAGTGATTTATGTACAAAGCATAATATTATAAGAGTAGCTTTCACAGAGGTCACAAATCCATTTGGCTATGTCTTTATCAGGAATGTTATCGGTGGCGAATCTATTGAAGAAGCTAAGAGAAAAGAGTCTGATCTTTTTAATAGTGAACCTTTTTCTAGTTATAAGAACAGATTTATGGGATTCAGTCTTGTTGCGAAAAATCTGGTTCTTGCTATGTTATGGATTCATTTCGATCATGCATCCCCAATTGTTAGAAACATAGAACGTGAATTGAGTGGTACAACCAAAGTACAATCACAAGAAAAGTTTAACACAACTGATGAAGCTATGCCAACCTTTATATCAATCGTCAGTAATTCACAAAGCACTCTCAACAAACTCCTTGTCGACCACGTGTACGAAGACTATCGAGAAGACATACACATGCACTCATATGCGATGTTAGTTGGTCTCTTGGAGATATTATATTATGAAATGAAGAAACTGAAAGTTGACAAAAGAAATCCTTTTCTTGTTGATGTAATTGTTCTAATAAAAGAACAAAACTTGTGTCCCCCATTCGTTTTGGGTTCACCTTTTGCCCTCAACAAAGCTCTACTAAGTAAACAAATCAAAAATGTGTCGGGGGTTGTTAACTCATTTGTTGCAAGCATATGGGATTACATTGAGCAGGTGGTCTTGCAAGTGTTAGACTGTGCAAATGACCATAAGCAATTAAGTTTGGTACTTAAAGGAATTGCTAGAAAATTGATTGAACAGTTGAAACTGAGTTTTGAGAAAAAAGTGGCGGAGATTTTAGATTTGGAGACTATGTATATATACACATGTGATCCTGACATAAAGCCTAAAGTCGAGAAATACAAGTCCACAAGGTTGAAGGTAACAGATCTTGAGCAAAAAGTTGTAATGATTGAAGGATTGGGACACATAGAGGTAGGTCATTTAAAAAATTATGATGAGCGTACATGGCAATTGGCATATGACTATAAAATGGTTGCGGTTGCTTATTGGGAAGTTGTATCTAAACGTATTGTAGACAACATTTCACTTAATCTAATGATTTCACTCAAGGAAATGGTAAATGGTCAGTTTGTGTCTATGATGATAAAACAATTTAAAGAGAATGGTGAAGCTGACTTGAAGAAATCACCTGTTGAGCCACCGATGTCACCTTCAAACAAGGTCAATCTCAAAAATAGGACTCGCTATCTCACTGACACTAAGAAACAAATTGAAAAGCTGCAAAAGGATTTTGAGTTTCTACGTTGGTACTGATTATGATGTATTTGTTTCTTTTTTGGGATCATTACTTTGTCGAGTTAAGGTGAGCTAGAATTATTAGAAGCTTTTGTTTGAACATCGCAAAAAAAATGTCAATTTATGAAATTTCTTATTATCGCCACTGATCTTTTAGTTACCTATTACATGATTTACTTGTACAGGTTTCATTGTTGGACATATCAGACAGTAGCGTGTGTTTTTTGTGTGTATGTTTCATTGTACAAAGATCCGTGTTGACATAAATGTTTCTACATGTCGATCACACTTCTTGAAACATTTTTCTAATTGCATGCAGGACCAATTTTATCATCACTTATAAGATGCACATGTGTTGAACTATTGATCATTCTATGAAAAGGAACAACCATAATCTCATTCAGTCAGTTTTTTAAAAGTGTATTGTTACTTATTTTTTCTGATATTTCAGTAAGGATGGTGGTTGGTCACTAAATCACACGAATTAGTTACTTAATGTATCTCAAGAAGCAACCCTCATCGCATCGTTAAATGTCACCAAACGCATGCTGCATATGACTCAGGAAACTCACACATACGTTGTGAGAAAAAACAAATTCCAAATCTGTCAATTTACTCACAAACGGGATATATATATATATATATATATATATATATATATATATATATATATATATATATATATATGAAAAAAAATTTTTTATTCTTTTTACGGATATTTGTCTTTTTATTTTAATATATATATATATATATATATATATATATATATATATATATATATATATATATATATATATATATATATAAAAATCTCGTACTTAAGCTTCAATAATATAAAGCATATGAATCTCCTTGTATTCCTCTATATGATATACTAGCCTATAAACCCGTGATAAATCACGGGTGGCTTATAAATTTTTTGCAATAACAAATGTTAATTCTCAAAACAAAAGTGAAAATTTGTATGACAGCATCCAGGAATTTCGTAACAGGCTCATGATCATGGGCCCATGGCTTCTTGAAATGCTGAAGTCAATTAAGGCGGGATTTAAAACCCTACAAGATTATGAAAGCAATGGAGTTAAATAAGTATGTTTACGCAAAAAAATTAAAATGAGAAAAACATGTAGCTTTTGCAAATTTAATACCTTTGAGTCCACAAGCCAAACCTTCTTATTCAAGTGCTTCATTCCAATTCAAGTGCTTCACATAGAATATTCAAATTTTTATAAGATGCTCCGTATGTAGTTATAGTGGCAATTAAATGACCCAGGCATAAGCAAATGAGTAGAAGCTGCCACATCTAACCATAAGCCTTATAACACTCCCAATATTATTATAAGATGCTCCGTATGTAGTTATAGTGGCCAGAAAACACTTTACCTGAGGGTTTTGCAAGTTATATGCAATAAGATTTCTATCAGCAGTGGCAACAACCATCAGGGGATGTCTCACTGTAAATGAATCGCAACGGTCACTTGCGGGTAATAATTGACGGGTCTACCCACCCATGGTGGGTACTCGCAGGTTACGGATTCTTTCTCTCCCGTTGTCATCCCTACTTTCGTTTGCTTATTGAACTGGAATGACTATGATTGTTTTAGAAGTGGTGTTTGGTTTATTCAATAAACAACCTGCTGAACTCTGTATCCTGCGTTGAACTACCTGCTGAAGTCTACAAATAAGATCAAAATCAGTCTTTAGAAGAAATCCTCATATCGCATTTGTAAAAACAATTGGTATCCCGTCTTGCTATTTCTAACATACCTTCACACGCCGAATGGCTCGGGTGATTGTTCTTATGTGACCTGGAACCTTTTTTTCCTGGGTCTGAGCATTGTGCACTACAACAGCAAATCGTTGTTGATCGGTATAATTTAAACGGCGATTTGCATGTTACGTGAATAAACTAAATAACATAAACACAAATAAAACCAGGTACGTTGGTCGGTAGGATGATTTGTTCCATCACCGGTAGCAACGACATGTGAAATATTCGCAATTTCTTTGCCGATACCTGTAATAAAAACAGTTTGCAATGAGTTAGTACACCTTAGGCATTGAAGTTACAAAATTCTATATTACTATTAACAACCACGAAACATACCTGTACATCTGTCGAGCCGTTTTGAGATATGCTATCTGTAAATTAAAAAGTAAAAATTAGCTCGACACAAAATTCAACACCAAGCCAATCTCGATGAAAAAAGGATTAGCTTAGTTTCCAAGCCTATGGGAATATTCGAAAGTGAAAAAGCTCATAGGCCCACTTTTGTGGCTTATCGGCTTATCAAGTCAAGCATGTAAGGTTATAAGCTTCAAAAAAGAGTTTGTGAGCTTTTCAATTTTAAAGAAGCTCATAAGCCCAAAAACTGAAGGTAAGGCACGATCGCAAATTAACCGCCGTGTTGAACAAAGAATCGGTGGCTGCAAAGTAGTGGAAGACGACAGTAAACTTTAGAAGACTTTTCTACACTTACAGGTATTTGTACCGAATTTGAACTGACAGTTGAGAGTGTTTGCAAGTTCCCTGGTTGAACTTGCGCACATAAATGTTTGTATCTCATCCACGAATACCTGCCATTTAGTACCATAATAAATCATCCTATTTCAACAGCATCAGATCCAAAAATACAGGCAAAAGCAAACAATCATGAAGCCCACTTAAAGAGAGAAACCTTTTAAAAACATACCCATTTTGACTCGTTGCGCAACCTTGATTCTTTTGATAAGTAGGATTATCCGTCTTTTGGATTCTTTTAAATTACTCTCAATCTAACCCATTTTCACAGCAAACAGAAGTCAAAAATAGTGACCAAGTCAAAAAAAAGAGCAGTAAATAAATCATTATAGGGAACACATATTGCCAACTATACATTTAAGTTTGTGGTTCAAGCACATATCATTGTACCGATTCATCCTAAGAACTCAACTCACATATCAAAAGGAAGAATGTAGGCTATTACAAAAGAAACAAAAATACATAGAAAAAAAGCTGTGTAAACATGACCAGACCCGTACTTAACTGGACCAAAAAACTAACGTTTGGTTCATTATTTAAACCATGCGGCCTTGCTACTTTGCTTCATCTACTTTTGAGAAGAAAAAAAAAATCACCATTTTAATAATGTTTCAGTACCTTGAGCATGAACCCATTGACCTATCAAATCCTTTTTAATTCGTGGCAACTGTAAGAAAATTCAATAAAAAAGATGAAACTCAACACCTTAATTTTGAATGGGACACAATGGAGACAATGTAATAAAATAAGCCATTCAATTGCCCATAACATACCTAATCATTAAGAATTGTAATGAGCATTAGCCTATGCTTTAGAAGGGTAAGTTCACCATTAACGTATATAACTGATATTCAAATTTTAAATGCGTGCTAGACGCCTAGACTTACTTTGCTTCACAATTCGGCCTACAAGAATGACAAATACAGCAAGCATAGTTGGGTTTATGCATTGCATCAACAACAACCAAGTCATAACCATCACCATCCCCCTAAAGGAACACAACAAAAAAACATAATGAGTAAACTTTTTTTAAGTCAGTTAAACCATGAATCTGATTAACAACAATTCTTTAAAAATATATACCTTTGGCCTTTCAAAATAGATATTGTAAAACTCAGGTGCCGGTTCCTTACCTCTCCTAAGAACTCCACAACAAAATCATAAGCCCACTATATCTACGCTGAAACAAACACCCATAAAGTGAATCATTTAGTTTAAGAAACAAAACCTTTTCATGATTGAAAAATGATTTGAAATTCTTTGAAAGTTCTTTAAGACATTTCGTCGAACATGTTACATGCACTCCTTAAATAACATAAATCCTCATACATCAATGTGGTATCAAATCCCTTTCAAATATAACATATGAATATAGATCTTAAAAATAATGCAAAAATTGCAGCAATTGTTTCAAAAAGAAAAAAAGAATTAAGCAAAAAGAGATATGGATGTAACTCGAATGAACAAAACCAAACCTGGGTTAACAAAAAGAGACATCTTAAAATTGATCTTCAGTCGGATTCATATCAAGAGGCCTTCAAATCAAAATGTCAAAACTAAGTTATGACATTAAATGATAGATTAAAGAGAATGTCAATATAGATGAATGAAGAAAATTCACGATTATACAGATGGTTGATATGTAATCAATTGAATTTTGAATAGCTAAGAGTTTCCCAAAAGCTTAAATTACAGAACCTTAAATTACGGAAGATGTTTCCCAATAGCTAAGAGTTTCCCAAAATTCAAGACTAAAAGCTTAAATTAAGGAAGAAGTTTAGGTGAAAGAAGGACATATGGCTGACCTGGCTTTGTTGACATGGCATTTGTGACGTGGAATTGACATCCAGGTGGATTTAGTCACGTGTACAAGTTTCAAAATAACTTTGGTTTATTATATATATAGATAGATAGTAACATTGTGTCAACGTTTAGCTACAACTACAATGATGATGGACTACTAACAACATAAACCAACTCCACTCTATATGATATAAGCTCGTTAGATACATAACACACATATGATAAAACATTATATACGCTGAAAACAAATAAACAATCTCGCAAATAAGGAGTTAAACAATTTACCTTTTTAAGCAAGGAAAACCGAATTGAATCTTTTGCTATTTGTGGTACTCGTTTTGCCTATTGTCCACCTTCCTCCACCATTACTAAAATAAAAAAAGAAACAATCAAAAAAAAATCCAAATAAGTTTGTAAATAACTTGATAAGTTGAATGGAAAACATACTTGAAGCAAACCTCAAGTTGATACGTTTGGATTTTTGAGTGTTATTCTTAAACTTGGCGCATGACCTGTAGAATGAAATAAGAATTGTGGAGCAATAAGTTGGTCAACCACAAATATGTAACAAAAATACAAAATAGTTCGTAAACAGAAATAACCAAATACTTGAAAGAATGATGCATCATATTATCAGTATGAATGGAATAAAAATTGTGTGAACTTATAATCTCGACACTTTTGGTTCGTTATTAACAATAGAAAACATGAAGGACCAAACATGTTAGATAGATAGTTTGTAACCGAAAAGTAGTTATTGGCGGTTACAAAGTTCATTATTTCTTGAAAGGACACAACGGTTCATAACACCGGTTGGAAACCTATATATACATGTAATATACTCGATTGATATGTTAGACAATATACTTATTCATTTCATATACTTTGCAATCTATATATCGATCATAGTTTGGGACAACAATTGGTATCAGAGCAAGTGGTTAACGCGACTCGTTTGGATACCAAACATTGTTAACGAGAAGACCCAAGGACATGTTGTGAACATTGTTTCCAGTAGGCAGTAGGAACGAGTTTCTGTTTTTTTTTCTCCTTTCTTCTAAGAGAATCAAGACTTTGAATAAGGATACGTAAAAGATAGTGCCCAATCATTTTACGTAGGGGATTGCAAACGTTTACATCAAACAAAATTGGTGGGCAAAACTTTGTTGGTGACAACAAAGGGAAGGAAGGAAACTCTTGACGTAGTAAACGTGGAACAAGAATAGAAAGGTACCAAATTTTCTTTTGTGTTGGCTGTTAACGCAACATAAGCAAGGAAAAGGGCACTTTGTTCGGTTATAGAACAAGTGGGAAGAAGACTTTGTGAAACCGGTTAGAACAAGTAGAAGAAACGTGGGGTATAACGCGGGGAAACGTTGTTGTGGAAAGAAATATTGGAACGTTACGTAACAAGGAAGAAGAAAGGAGAACTCAGGAAATTTGTGTGGAGAAGTGTCGGGACGACACAAGGAAACAACAACAACGAGGAAGAAAATCATAAACAATTTTGTTTCGGTGTGGGTTACCAAGTTTGGTACCAAAGTTGTGTGTAGGAAGGTTTGATTTCGAGAAGAAAAATAAACAACCTATACGTAAGGTTGGGAAGACGAAATCAAACAACACACAAGGAAAGAAAGCAACGTGTTAGTGTGGTATAAGCAAGAAAAAGAAAGAAAGCATTTTTGTTTGCCTTATTGGTACAAAACCAATTCGACAACAAGGAGGCCGAGGGATTCTATTTTGGTTCGTTGAAGGAAAGGGCAATTCGAAAAGAAAAAAACAAAAACCAGAAGAACCTTGTTCGAAGGAAATAAGATTCGAAAAGAAAAAAAAAAGGAGGCCGAGGAATTATTGTTTTGGTTCAAAGAAAGGAAATTCGAAAAAAAAGGCCGAGGCATTTTGGTTCAAGGAAGGAATTCGAAAAAGGAAAATTGTTTTTGGCTCTTTGGGAAGAAACACAACTCGAAAGAAATAAAGTAAAAGAAACCCGTGGTGTTTCTGATTTGAATTATATAAACTCGAAAACAGAAAAGGGAGACCGAAGGTTTTGATACAACTTGAAGTTGGAATCAAAAAGGCAACGAGGCAAGGAAAGCAAGGGAACTAACTTGGGAATAACAAGAGACGTTGGTAAACGATATTTACTGACGCGAGACAAAGGGAATACATTTGTGTTCATCACAACATCGAGCTCATAACTTAAACTTTTCTGGATTTCAATTATATTAGAATAGTATAGAATAGTTATTTTGTACTATTAGGAAATCCCGAGAACTATTTATTGATCCCGTATTATTAGGATTCCTGGAAAATTAGATATTCCCATATTAGTAGAGATACCATACTAGGAAGTATAATTCCCATACGTATTAGAAAGTGAAGATATTAAGCACTTTTAAGATGGCCAGTGACGAAGCAACAAACACATCAACTACACCAAAACCCGTAACGCCTATTGCAGAATATCAATGCCCTAAGTTGAAAACCACAAACTACACAGTTTGGGCTATACAAATTAAGGTTATACTAGAGGTACATGGTTTATGGGAAGCAATAGAATCTAAGGAAGACACGCAAGTAGATGATAAGAAGGATAAGGCAACGACTGCCTTCCTATATCAAGCGTTGACCGAAGATGTGATTTTACAAGTAGCGGGTTGTAAAACGGCTAAGGAATTATGGGATTCGTTAAAGAAAAGACACATTGGAGAAGAGAAAGTGCAGCAAGCACGGTTACAATCATTGATGATTGGGTTTAACTCACTTCAGATGAAGGAATATGAGACGGTAGTATAATAGATTCTAGAACTTGTTTTGCGATGCATCCCGAGATCGTTAGTAAGACTACACTTGTGTAGTTAGGAATAACTAAATGATAAGAGGCATTAGGATAACCCTTGTTTGATACCTGTAATATAATTACTTCTTCCACATCGGTTGAGTAATTCCCCCACACCTTTGCGTTGTACTCACCTTTAGTACACGATACCCTAGTTAACCCCTCGAGCCTATCCTTTTCGCGGTTCTCGTGATGTTTGGTTTTCACGAATATCAATGAAGAGCATTGTTTACACCCCACCCCAAATGTACACCCAAATCGCCTTAGCCTACCTTGTATGCACTCACTTTTAGTGCATTATTGTTATCACACTAAACCCTTAGTTCAATTATCTAGTTGCTTGCATAAGTTGCTAAGTCGAGTCATATCCCTTGTACACAGTTTTGGGACGATTGGGACTCATGGGAAAGGTTAAATTTTATGAGATGACGGGAAGGGAACGCTAAATTCAAATTCCCTTTATTTGCATAATAATGTACTCCAAGTGTTTTGATCTTTTCAATTCTGGTCAAATTAGTGTTAGAATAATAGAAACTCAAGTGTAGGGATGTGCCTATAAATCCCTATCATTTTGATGTTATCGTAGAGAATGGTAGAGTAAAAGTGTATGAAAAAAAAAAATCGAAAAAAAATATAGAAAAAGAGAAAAAAGAAGAAAATATAGAGTGTGAGAAAAAAAAAAAAAAAGGCTACCATCCTACATCTTTCTTTAATTTATGTTTGTTTGTTTCAGTTATCTAGAGTCTAGAGTGTCGAGTCTTGGCTTAGCAACGCCATTCTTCGCATGCTTGTAACATAAAGATTTTTGACTTGCCACCACTAAATAGCCTATCCCACCAAACCCTTTGTTTCCCTACCGTAAGCCTAACATTACAACCCTTTAAAAGACCTCTTGGATAGTCTTTCCTAGGTGCTTACGCCAAAGCGATGGAGGTTTGATCTAGTCTCAAGCCTATGGTAATCTATGTACTAGGACCGGTTAATGAGTGTTTATCTTCCATTTCCAACTTGTTATATTTCATATACACCGAGAGATGTGAGTATCCAAACACCCCATGTGAGGTGCTAGTATGTAATTCCGTGCTTTTATGACTTTTGAGGGCTTATATGTGTTGTGAATCGTTCTAAACTAATGCTTCATGACCTCTAACTTATAAATTGATTGGCTAAAGAACATTTGCTTGAGGACAAGCAAATACCAAGTGTAGGGATATTTGATAAGGTTTTAAAATGTACCTTTTTGAGGGTCGTTTAAGCCCTTATTTGATCACTTTTGTATCCGTTATTACTTAATATCGTTCCTTTTCACTTTTAGGTATCTTGAAGGCAAAATGTTGGAATGACACTTATTCGGACGAAAAGCGCGAATATCTGAAGAAAATGGCCAAATTCAAGAATCGAGACACTCATCTCTTTGGGCCGAAGGGACGGCGTCATGCACAATTAGCGAAGCCGTCGGACAACTTTTGTGACGGCTCAAGAGCCAAATTACTCATTTACAAGTGACGGCTTCGGGTTTTAAAAGAGTAGGCGTCGCATCTCAAACGACCTAGATTTGATCCAGACGACGCCGAGATCGAAGGGACGGCGTCACAAGCATAAGGTGATGCCGTCGCAAGACTAACGTGGCCAAGACGAAACGCTAATAACGGCGACCGACGGCATCACAAATCAAAGGGTGGCCGTCGCATTTGTAATCTTATATATAGAATCCGAATTTTTAGTTTTCGTGTAGTCTTTTGAGTAAAAACTAAACCGAACCAAGGTCGTCTTTTACAAGATTTTAGGGTTCCATACCCTATCTTACATCAAGATAAGTGTTTTACTTCATTAATTCAAGTATGTCTTCAATTAATTGTATGTATGCTTGCATGTTTCCCATGTCCGGCTAATTTACTTGTGTGTTTGCTTAGGGAATATGAAACTTGATTATTGAATATTGATTGGTTGTCTCTTATCTTAATTGTTAATGACCTAGTATTGCGATAGGTCATCCGTTGTGTAGTTAATGCTTGATTAATCTTTGTGAACCTTAGCTTATAGTACCTAGAGTCATTGTAGGCTAAACCATCCGAAGAGTACCTTAGTGTTAAGTTTATAAATCCTAGAGATTTTGTAGGCAATAACCTTTGGTAGTTTCAAAGAGTTAGGTATAAACGCATACCCTACGACCTTAGACACACAACGCGATTAAGAATAAGGACGTGACAATTCAACCATCAATAGGAGATAATTAAGGAGTAATAAAACATAAGTAAACACATCTTTAAATCATCATACGAGCACACAATAATTAGACATAGACTACCCACTAGATTAGATAATTAGACGAGTAGAGTAATCGGTAGAAATACCAACCCCCAAACTCAAACCCCGAGATTCGTACCTTTCCATTTCCTAAGAAAATATAAAAAAGATAAAAAATAATCTCCCTCAACCCCAACCTTAGCATAGTAACTTCTCACTAGCATTCATATTCCCCTAGAGAACGATATCAATTCCCGTAGCTTACCCTAATACTACACTACAACGATTAGGTTCACTGCCTAGGGTGTTGAAAAACTTGCTCGACGAAAAGGAAGTTCCTTTGACCCCGAACGACGCGTGTAGCGTTATCAGGGGTTAAATAGTTTTACCATTTAAAACTTCGTTTAAAAATATTTAGATCAACTTATGTTAATCCATTTAGTTGTTTATGTTGGACGTTGATAGATAGATATATAAACGTGTAATGAAAGATAAAGAGTAAGAAGCACGTAGCCACGACACAAGGATTTATAGTGGTTCGGCTACAAGGACACCTTCCTTGCCCTACTCCACTCCTCGAGTCACCTACTCGAGAGTTCGTAAACACTACACGACACCAACTCCTTATGGCGGAGAAGCCTTCACAACGTCGCCTACTCTTTTTCCGGTACTAGGCTAACCACCGGGTTCTTTCACTCCAAGGTAAACCATACCTATCACAACGTCACCTACCCTTTATTCGGTGCTAGGCTAACCACCAGGTTCTTTCACTCCAAGGTGAACCACACCTATCACAACGTCGCCTACCATTTATTAGCTACTAGGCTAAGCACCTAGTTCCATTACTATGGAGGAACTACTACCCAATATTTCACAACACCTAAACCCAAAGGAGACCCACTCCTTATTACAATACCATTAAGGATATCACCATCCTTGAAAACACCTATCACTATATGTATAACGATGCACCTCATCGATTATACGACCTTGGCATTCTTCACTAATGCCTCTTGACACAACGCTTGGCACCTTTCACTAATGCCTTCGTCTTGACACCTTTAGCATTCTTCACTAATGCTCTAGACACGAACGTTAAGCATCTTTCACTAATGCTTACGTCTTGACTCCTTCGGCATCCTTCACTAATGCCTTCAACACAACACATCTACGAAGGAAGAAAGAACTATCAACAAGAGAACCTCAGTAGTCTTGATGATGACGAAGCATGGCAACTCATGGACTTGAGCTTGCTCGACTTCAAGAGGTAGTGATCTCGCCTTTAAGAGGAACCTAGAGAATCACACAAAAACAAAAGACAGACTACATAGAGAGATCCCTTAGGATCAGTGGTTAGAGAGATACAATACTTGGGGAAAGTATGTGTGAGATTGGCAAGTTGAAAGGAAGAAATGGCTCTCTATTTATAGAGGAAAATGTTCACTGTTCCCCGGATCCCACGGATCCCTCCCACAAGGGATCCGTCTAGCATAAAGCTAGGGATCCGTGGGACGCTCCTCTTTGCCAATGGGTATTTTTGGTTATGGGTCATGGGTCATGCGTTATGGGTTGATCCATGGGTTTCTTTCTAGATACAATGTATCTCTAGAATACAATGAACATAGTTAAGTGGTTTGGACAAAACCATGGGTTATGGGTCAATACCATTTGTTAGTTTTTACCCATTTTAGTATATACTTAGTTAAGTATATGTTAGCCCAATATGTAAACACTAGTTGTTGTACATATGTATCTCTAAATCATAAAATCACTTATTCTTGTTTTAGTGTTTTATGTGAAAATGTAAGTGTGTTAGAAAACTATTGAATCAAACTATTTACGTACTTTATTTGTTTCATTAAAATGATTTTACGTTTGTTATCGACAAAACATTAGAAGGTCGTAAAATATAAATAAACGTTTTACGGCTTATTTGTATTAACAATCTCCCTTTTGTTGATGACAAAACATAAAATTATTTTAAGGAAAACTAAAATTTGAGAAAATTTGAATTAGTAGTTTTTACTTTCTTTTCCCCCTTTTTGTCGAAACAAAAAGTGTTAAAAGAAACTAACATAATTTTTATAAGAAAAATATGTAAAAAAATGTAAAGAGAGCAAGTGACGGGAATGGTTCTCGTCTTAACTCCCCCTTGACGAGTCCATCCCTTTGTGAGGGCGTCAAGTACGTAACGTAAATAATGTTTTGCATATATGTTTGCAAATGGTTCGTCTTTGTGACGAAAAGTGCTCCCCCTTGAGGATTGCAATGTTGCAATGGGGTGTCATGAAGTATAATCCAACAGAGGATTATGTTGCAAATGATTTTGCAATATCGTTTGACACAAAGCTCCCCCTAGCTTTATGGTGTCAAAATCTTTATGTGTATTTTGAAAATCTACAAAATAACGGTTAGAAACAAGAGTATAGTGCATAATTTCCTGCAAATAAAACTCAATTTAGTAGTAATTTGTGCTTCTGGACCACGGATCCCACGGTTCCCTTTATGAAGGGATCCGTCTAGGCATTTTGGAGGGATCCGGCTGTCTGGTGACAGTTTCTTCAGCAATGAGGATATGCCAAATAATGCTAATGAAGAGGTGAGATATGTGTACAATGTAGCAAGAACAACACACAAAATAATCATGGCATATAAGTATTCATTCAATAAAAACAAGAGATAATCAAACAAATCTCTAAAACTAAGAGAATGAACTAGCCATACAAATACTACTAATACTAACTAGTTACTAGACTTAAAACGCGACAATGTGCTTGAGTCTAGGGATGAGTGGACTTGTTGATTTGATCCAACTTTGCAAGAAGATGATTAAACATGAAATGTATCTCATTTCGTGCTTTTTGAACAAGTCCTTGAGTAATTAGACAATTTGGACAATTATTGTCTTGGTTTGGAATCGGAGGGAAATGGATATTTTGGGGAGGTTCTATGTGTGATTGTGGGTCTTCATTTTGAGAAATGGGATGAGGTTCTAAAAATGAGGGTGGTAATGGAAATTCTTCCATATGATCAAGGTTGTTCCTTGTCTCCCATGATGGACTAGTTGGTGTTGTCGGTGGTTCCCGATTCAATGAAAAGGTTGGTGAGTGAGTGGCTCTTGGTGGTGAATGATCCAATGAGTAGATGTTTGGGTGAGGAAGAGGCTCATTCACGGAGTGTAGTCCATGCTCAAGAAATGAGGGTTTAGATGGCTTGCTAGAACTAGCCATGTTTGGTTTTGAACTAGATGATCCTTTTTCTAGTCTGAAAGGTTTAATGCTAATCCTTGCGGTTCTCTTAGCATTTGTTGGATGAGTTTGATGAGGTGGGATTCTAGCATTATTATCTCTAATGGGAGATGATTCGGTGGATGAGATTTCATGGATCATTTGACCCTTTCTTTTGGATGATCCTTTTGTTGAAGAGTTGTTGCTAATAGCCTTAGTCATGGTGATGATAGTGATGCTAAATAAGCTTCTAGTTGCTGATTTTGTAAGAGATAAGTGAGAGTGGTGCCTTAACCTTAAGGATGTTTGGTTTATAAAGGATAATTTGAATTAGGGAATTAAATTGTTGGCCACTAAGAGGATTAAGCATCCACTTAGGATATTGATCAGCTCTATGGAGATAATAAATGAAGGCTAAAAGTGGTTAGATAACCAAAAGGTGGCTTAAAATTGAAGAGGGAAGCTGATTAAGGCTCTCCGCAGCCACGGATCTCGCGGATCCTCTCGCGAGGATCCGTCAGTTATAAACCTGAGGATCCGGTGTCGATGTGTTCTAGGTGAAATGATTATGCTTTTGTAAGGTTTATTATCTATGGATTTTGAGGTTTTGACTTAATTTTGAAGTCTTTAACTGATGGATATCTTAAATGCTCAACCATAAGGAGTGAGGATGCTTAATGATGGTTTTGGGTAAGAAAATTTTACTTTAGGTAGTCCAACTAAGTGTTTGACAAAGATTCCATTTGATATTAAATGGAAAAATGGTGATAACTAGTCTTAGAAGCTAGATGATGACTCAAGGGAAATTTACTAAAATCTTAAAAAATAGAGAAAAAATGAAAAACTAGTCTTAAGCTTATTTATGAGTAAATGGTGACTACAATCAATTTGCTAAAATTGAAAAGTGTCTCAAACTAAGAGTTATGAGATGTGAGAAGCAATGTTTGAACGTTGGAGCGGAAATATGGTGAGTTTTAATGAGTTGATAAATCAACACCATTTTGAATATGATCCTTGATAAGCTATGAGTAAGTGTGAAGCTTTCAGGTGTTTGTAGGAGACTTAGTTGGTTCTAAAATCTTATGTTTGGCTAGTGTGATGTGATCTAGTGAGCTATTTTGGTGTAAGCAAGTCTGAGTTGTGCATCAGTGCTCACGGTTCCCTGCTGGGAGGGATCCGGCCAGTTATAACGTAGGGATCCGCCTACTGCAGATCAGAAGGCTTTTAGCAAATGTGCAACTTTGCACTTTTTAGCAAATGCTTCTCCTAGTTGTTTCTATAGGGACTAAATGCAAGAACACAACAAATATAAGGTATAGCAAAGTAGGAAGAGCTAAAAGTTCCTAGAATGAGTGATGACGACCACTCAAGGGGTCGTAAAATCTCATTCTTCAAGTTCCTAAGCTAAAAAAGTTTAGTGCCAAGATATGGTGATACCTACATACTACAAGCATTGTTTAAAGTGTTACAAACCATTGTTTGAAATTGTTTTTTGCAAATTAAGGTCCTATGACCTTACCTCAATTCTCCTCTCCTTCACATCCTCACCCATCCTCCACTCTTTATCATACCATCTTCACTTCTTCTTCCTCAATAAATTGGCGAGGCACTTGAAGATTCCCTTGGTTTGTTGCCATTCAGGTGATTCATTAGGAATGTTTGGCAATTGGTTAATGTAGTCCAAGGGGTCAAGATCGGTAATTCCGAGTGGGTTGCTACTACTACCTTCACCTCCTCCTTGCCTCTCCTTTTCGTCCGAGGAATTCGTTGGTGGGTGAGGCCTCTTGCCTTCCACCATAAACCTTGTTGTTCTACCCTCGGTTAGTGATACCATAACTTTATTGCAAAAGCTATGATCAAAGGATTGTGGAGAAGGATCTAATGCAAAGATGAATTTGGCAAGACGGGTTAGGAGCATCGCGTATGGGAGCACCATTTTGTCCATACTTCTTACATTTTCCATTCTCTTGATCATGTAGTAAGCGGCGTTGAAACAAGTCTCGATCACTAGGAAATAGATCATGAAGCTTAGACATGCGTTGGGGTGGTCCTTGTTTCCTACTAGACACACCACACTCTCCTTTACCACATTCTCCCATTTCCTATACAATCCATACATGTCCGAAAGCTCCATTTGGAAGGGATCCCTAAAGATCACCTTCGAGTTCCTTGTAACTCTTGATGGCGATGCTCTTGGCATGAACACGGTGTTCCTCACCGTGGTTGCTTCCGGGATCAAGGTGTGGTAGATAGCATGATGATTAACCATTGTGTGTAGTTCTTCCAAAGACCATTCATTGGAGTACATGCAAACACCTTGGTATGGAACCCCTATGATTCTTCCAAACTCTACAAGTGAAAGACTAAACTCTTGCTCATTGATGGTGAAAACGATCGAGATGGGCCCATCTTCATTTCTAACTATTCTCATGGTCTTGTAGAACTCAAGTACAAAGACCGGGCAAATTTGTTCGTCTATGTCCAATAGACAATCAAACCCAATAGTTCCAAAAACTTCCCTTATGTCGGTATTGGCAAGAAATGAAGGTTCAACAACTTTACCTTCATAAAAGAGTCTCTTTTCAAGCATCTTAAAGGCTTTCCTATCGTCCGGACTTAGTCCATCTTTCCTATGGTACATGGGTATGTAGTAAGCGGTGTCTTAGTAATCTTGTTGACGGTTGCTTGGCATGATTGTTCCTAAACAATATAACCACAATGTGGTGTTAATTGTGAATAGTAACTTAGATGGTTTGATCACAATTTTGCTCAATTCATTTTTATTGAATTAAAAAAATGAGTTTAATTTGTATTAACAATGTTAATTCTTTGATTTGGATTATCTTAGAAAACAATGTGGTAATAAATTATGAAAAACCCATTTGAACCCAACCTCTAAAATGAAGAAATTGTAATCCTAGAAATCAAGGAATTAAATTAACAATGTAGTGAAGATTATACTTACACAATTGATTGTTATGCTTGAGAAAGATGATCAAGTTGCTCATGTGAACAGTAGATAGGTTTTTGTTCGTGAGTCTTTGAGGGGAAAGTAGTTGTGGAACTTCCACAGTGATCATTCTTTCATTTAAGCTATCTTCTGTTGCATGGATCCCGCGGATCCCTCTCATTTGGGATCCGGCTAGTATAAGTCCAGGGATCCGGCATGATAGCAAAAATCAGCTCAAGCATTCCTTGATAACTTTGGTTTGGGAGTTCTAAAAAGCCTAGAGTTTTGATGTTTTAGGTTCTAAGACTTGTGATTGATGTTTTGATGATGTCATGCTAGTCCTATTTGACGTGGTTCCCTTTTTAAGAATTAGTCATAATTATTTGGGAATTATTTTTCAAACATTATAATAAAATCCCATTTTATTATAATGTAAGAAGTTTCACATAGATATTTATTGACATAGATGAAGTGTCAATAAACCCTTTGTGATGAATAATGATTGTGGTTATCAAATAACCAAAATGTCATTATCACAAGTTAGTAGTGTAGTCTATACAAATCGATCAAAGAATACTATTCTTGATGATGGCTTTGATATAGATAACTACTTAAGTAATTACAAATAGTGACTAAATATTCAACTTAGATTCTAATAATGATGCCAACTGTAAGATATTAACTTTTCACATTCACATCATAACATTAACACAATGAGCACATAGATGGTTTTAGAGAGAGAAAGAGTGGGACATTCTTAGTGAGAGAAACTAGTTGAATATTAGATTTTAGTGCATAGGTGGTGCAACTTCAAAGTCCGCAAAGATTTGTACTTTAAGCAGGAGGTCCATTTCGATTCACGAGATAGTAAATATGAGCCAAGATTGAGATCATCGACTATCAACAATCTCGTGACATCCTTTGTGGTGTGATGTTGTGACTTTAGGACCGACATGCTCACATTCGGATCATGATGTCTTCTCATCGAGTAGCGGAAGCATTTGTTGAATCATGATATTGGGCAGCAGTAGCGAAGCTTGGTGTGAAAATATCGAGTCATTGATGCACTAATCATGATTTCTTTTGAGTTGAATGTGTTAAGTGAGCATGCGGCTATGGATTGACCGCTTCATTCGATCACCGCAAACGTCGGGCGACTGCATACAACGCTAGCAACAAATCGCACGAAAGTGTCTTTGATCACTTCGTTGAATTGAGGTACACGCCCACGGTTCCCGTTGATCAAGATAAATACCGTCGTGATCGGTAGGATTCCAAAGAATCTCCTTGATGGTTTCGCAATGTTCTAGGCGTTCTCAAACCGAACGTCTCAAAGAAGACAACACGGAGTGAGTGAACCGGTAATTTTAAGTCCACCGATTGATGAAAAGAGATTTGAAAAAGCAATGCAGTATTGTTTCAATAGAAATTGTTTTTGCAATACAACGAAGGTTTTATTGAAAATCAATTATCAATCATAAAATGCCTTTGGTTTGAAAATGAGTACACGGTCGATGTGCTAAAGAAAAGAGTTTATAAGCACAAAGACCGGTTTTCAAAGGTATCCGTCAATCCCTAACTCGAACCAGTTTGATTCAAGAGATTGAATCGCCTTTGTTTCTGTTCGGTTGTCACATGGTTGATCTATATGATAGATCTCACATGCCACCTACCAGAGCTTGTTTGATGTTGGCTCGAAGGCTTTCCATCTTCATTGTGAATGTGTAAACACATCACTCGGATGTTACGCAATATCACAAGGATAATGCGTGGGACTCAAGATATAATCTCTCTTTCCACATTGTGTGAAACAGAGAGCCTTCATTGAAAGTGTCCTAATGAGATTTATTGATGATCTCGTGGCTCTAGACTCAATTTGTGCATATTTGGATCCCGTGGGAGACTAGGAGGGTCTCCTACTCAATATCAACCATCTCTAAGAGAAAGTCAATAGATAATGTCGGTTCCCGTGAGAATGAAACAAGTCCTTTTAAGAGGAACTTGAGTGGTTTGGAAAGTTGAAGTGCGGTCGTCCTTTGGGTCCATGACGTCTTGTCTTCAATACCGATGTTACCATCGGTAGCATATGAATTGAACCGGTTTCGCCTAAGGTTGAATAAATGGAGGCTATTTGTTTTCACCCTTTTCTCATTCAATTCTTTTTAATTCTTCAACCCTTCCGTGCTTACCAAGACTTCATAGCTAGAACCTTGTTGGGTTTATTCGATTGCTAGCTCGTCTTAGTCCGCACTCTTCCCATATCTCATTTTTCTCCTTTTATCATCATACCTAAGGACTTCTACACTAACTAGTGGATTGTCCCGGTAGATCCCTCCGGTGCTCGCGGATCATGGGAACACATACCTAACCTTATCATCCTTATATCACCGCACATGAAGTAAAGTTGGTCGGTCTATTTGGTATTGTTCGTGCGCCATTGGATCCAATTGAAACCATTTGAAAATCAATTCGGATACTTGTGATATATAATCAAAGCATTTTGTACCGAATTGTTTTGATATTTTAGAACGAGAACTCCCCCTCAACATGTGCGCCAAATATTTGAAAGAAATTTTGCACACGGAGGCAAGAGAAAGAATTAACTTCTTTGATTACCATTTTCTAAAGATATCAACATCGCTTCCTCAGCGGATCAAGTAAATATGGCATTTCGGGAAGGATGAGGTTTCCATAAATTTGCTCCCCTCAATATGTGCCTCGAGGTTTGAAAAGAGTTTTGCACATACTAGAGGAACCTTTATCATCAAAGGATTAGAAGCCATGTGATCAAGGTACTTTAAAGTATTTAAAGTGTAGTGTACCACGATGACTTGAATTTACAAGAGAGTTCTCCCCTTAATATATGCTTGAGATTCGAAAACTTGTTTAGCACATATAAAGGAGAAGTATGCACAAAATTGGTCATCTTATCTTTTACCATCTTTCATATTTATATCACATTTTCTCCCGAGATCAAAATCTTAAATCCTTTGAGATTTTGGATCTCAAGTGATTTAAATAAGTGTGAGGTAAAATATTTGTAGGAGAAAATGTGTCCAATTTTATATGATAAAGAAAAGGATTAACACAGATGTTTCCCTTTTTCATAAGGAAACCATAGTACAAATCCTAGCACTATTACATGTATCACGCTTGTTCATATATAATACACCACATATAACACAAAGTTAACAAAACATAAACGGTATTCAAGACGTCTTCATTCGGTTCTTTGAAGAAGTTTGTAGTGACCATCACGAGCCTTCCACCAACAAAGCTTTAAGGTGCGGAAGATCCTTCGTGTCTTGAGTCTACGCCGGATTGCGACAATGAACTGCTCACATCTCTTCACGCCATCATCACCCGTAAAGTAGTTTTAACCCAAGATCTCATATCAAGTTTGGCTTCTTTAACTACTTAAGTAATTACAAATAGTGACTAAATATTCAACTTAGATTCTAATAATGATGTCAAGAACTTTGTATTCACGATGAAATTCATGCCCACTGCACTCCATTGAGGACTTGTGAGGTTGACCTGGTTTGGTAGCTTTCAATGTAGTCAAGGTCCTCAACTCGCTTTCGAATGACTAAGCCCCGATCCAAAGAGGACAATGCGAGAGGGCCTTTTCTCACGCATGTAAGTGCTCCGGTGTCCTTGAAGATTTAAGAGATAGAGATCTTGAAATCATTGGGCGAAGATGTTTGAAGTCGTTCTCTTCAATGGTATACATTTTGAGATCGCTCTTTTAAGGACAATCTTCTTCAAGTACTCATATCCATACATCGGAAGATCTCTACACGACAACGCTTAAGATTTGTAGTTTTGATCCGGCCTCATTGCGTCCTTTTATCGCCATGTCTTTCAATGTAGAACATCTTCTTTTGAACCACCGATGGAAATACCATAAGACGCAATATCATACTTTTGTTCTTCATTTGCCCGAATTGATCAGAACCATCCGCCAAGCCCCGATCGTAATAGGTTGCGACTTTCATCTTTGAAATAGATAGAGCGGGCCTTCTTTCCGCAGAGCGAGCACACAGATAGTCCAAGTCGTGATTGAAGAAGAATTCCGCGAATGGTTATCGACCGTGTTCACCACCAAGAGGAAGAGATTTGTTGACATTGAAGCGATCGATTTGCTCAACGACTTGGTCATTCAAGATCTTATGGCATTCTTCCATCCGATATTGAAGATGGTTTGCATCGAATGGAAGACTTTGACAATTTCGTAGGCTTGTCCTTCTAGATCTCTTGGTGTTATAGAAGAGATACTTTTCCGCTCACAAAACCATCTAATGAAGCTTCCCATATCACCGGTGTAGTGCGAAGAGAGTCTTCATTGGGACTTCATAGTTATTGGTGATAACCGATGCCCAATTGTTGTCGGGAATCATAGTGTCGACTACAGGATAGTCCATGTGGGTTACGGAGAAGGAGGTCTATCTTCCACAATGCGGCGTTGAATTGTGTCTCTGAAGGAGCTACCTGGATGTACTAGTGCGGTTCCCAAAGAATGTAATTGTCAAACCAATCTTCCGATGGCTTAGGAATATGTTTAAATCGATGCATCATCTTCATCAGTTCTCGAGTCGACCATAACTTGAGACTCTTCGTGGACCACTTGATCATCGAGAATGGAGGTGGATGTGAAGTGAATCTTGAATCGATCGTCGTCCGTGCGCGATTTCTTCGAGTACCTGTTTGTTTGTAGAGTCCGATTGATTGGACGGTTTTGGAGTTGATGATGGTGGCCGTGATGGAGGTGAATTGTGTTGACGGCGATTCCCAGCCCGAAGTTCAGCGCCTCCGGTGGTGGAGGATCTTCGCGATCTTCTGAACCTTCATCAATGTTTCCATCACAATTGTTCTTCTTTTCTTTTAGCATCCTTTTCTCCGACTTCAATTTTAAACTGTTCATAATTGTCGAATCGATGGATTCTTCAAGTGCCTCATAAAGTTTACCGTGAACCTCATGCTTGTCCTCTTGACCTCATACATCCTTTCACGTGGCTCTCATATCGGAGATGGGAGGTCCTTGAATCGTCCGAGAAGTGGAGCTCCATTGCCCATTCCACGGCATCCTTGACTTCTCCTTCAATAGCATCGATGCGCATCGTGAAGTTGAGGTGCTCCAATCAGAGATACGATCCACCGAGACTCAACAGATTTAGGAAGTTGCCTTTCCAGCCGCTTCTACCCTTTTAATGGTTTTATCCAATAGTTGATCGACGTGAGAATCGTGGAGGGAAGTGGTGGAGCCACTTCATCCGCAATTGTGAAGATGGGTTACGAAGTTGGTGGTGTTGTCGCTGGTGTTTGAACGGTTGATTGAAAGGTGCAAGGAGGTGGAAGTGCGGTTGATAGTGACGATGCGGTCATTGGAGGAATGGTTCAAGTATCTTCTTTGAATGTCGACATTATACATGGATTGTGCAGAGTCTAAGGTTTTGTCATTAATGAATTGATCACCAAAAGAGAAGTCATCATCGAGATTCTTAAGTGAAGATAGAGAGTTTGTAGACAGATTTGGTTCATCCATCTTCAAGGTCTCGTCAGATCTTGTCCCAAGGTTATCCTGTGAGCCCTTTTGTAACAGAGTGTCAATATTCAACTCAGATTGAGTCTCACCAGTTGTAGGAGGTTCCTTAAACGTCTCAGAAACCTCGACGATTCCAGATTGTTCTTTTGCATGTGATGAACCTGTTCTTCTCTTCAGTTCATATTGATTTGTGGTGCTTGATGGTGATGAAGAGATAGTCAACAGCGTGTGGGCAACTTGTTCGCCAAGACATGCAACCCTTTCCTTTGTCATCGTCATTGGGGATGGTCATCGAGGTTGTTGAGGGGTTCTCTTAACATAACTCCACCCTCTGGAGCTTTAGCATTCGGACTTTCAAGACTTTGTGAATTCAAGTTGCGGATCAAGATCATCTTCATCGTTAACTCGAAACATTCCTTGGCACCTCAGTGTTCTCATCTATTTCCTTTTCCACTTTCTTCTTCTTTTCTTTATGCTTTTTGGATGAAGATTCTGACTGATGAGATCTTTCACGTCTCTTTTTAGGAAGAGAGGCATAGGATGCTTTAGAGTCAGAGGTGGACTTGGGAGCAGTTGGTTGTAAAGGAGAGGGTGTGACATTAGCAGAGAGTTTGGTTGCACTTTTCATGTATTGCTTGAAGTAGTCCTTCTTCTTGATATCATCTGTGAGAAGAAGATCAGGAATTGGCAATCCAAATACTTCTTGATTCGAACCTCTAGGAACATATTTCAAGTTTCCTAAAATAAATTCATGTTCTGCTTTGTGAAGAGTTGATTCAGACCTAGGAGTGAAGTTGTGAGTTTGTTGCAGATACTGGATGACAAGTTTGGAGAATCGATCTTTGGGAATTACGAGTTTGTTCGCTTCACGACCTTGAACATTGTTCGGAAAATAGGTTCATGATATGAATGTGGTCATTGATAGCGAGAATTCTTCCCAAATACGATCTCGAGACATTCACATCAACCCTATTAACGATTCCCATAGGATTTGCAAGATAGGAATTCTAACTTTATCGAACCCCGATGTTTTCCCGGACAAGCACACGCTCGTAATGGTTGCAATAGCTCTCCGTGGTTGATACATGTGACGATGATAATGTCGAGGCTCTTGAGATCTTGCTCGATAGCCTAACCCAATAAGAAATACGATCGGATCGTCGGCACTGTGGATACGTAAGCTAATGTCGTGGTCACATGATGTGATTCCAAGAGCTTTGCTCAAAATATCGTAATCAATTGTAGACTCCATATTATCCACTTGCAAGAGTATCGTCTCGTGATTTTATTCCATTGAACGGTGTTCCGAATTGTTGAATGTAGATGGCGTGAATCGAGCATTGCTTGGTAATAGCAAGAAGTTAGTGTTTTGAGGATGTCAATTGAAACTTTGAATATCGGATTTTGTGGGAGCCTTTGTAGGTCCACATAACGCTTGCTTTTACCAATAGCACCCATTGACTTTGGGAAGGATTTCATCGTCGAGAGTATTCGGATGATCCCGACGGAGTAGCTCTTTTACGGGATTGAACTTGCCATTGATGTTCTGAGTAATCATACAGTCAATAGTGATAGATGGGAGCAGGTTAGATAATAACTGGTAAGTGAGACAACATTAACATGGAGATAGTAACTCAGAATGAGTCCCCAAAACACATATAGCGAAGGATTGAGTGGCATAGATTACAAATATATGACAACATTCAGGTATATGATAACATTCATAAATGAAGTATATCACTGAAGTACATTCATACCAATAAATGATTACATGACGAGCTTGAGGGACTTAAAGGACAAAAGAGTGCAATATGAGAGAACATGACATGAATCAAGATACACATAACAAAGTGATATGACACATATGTATGAGGCAAAAAGTAACATTTGGCAGTCGTGAGAGAACCCAAGTACCTTTTGCCTAAACAGAGATGTCATAACAGTTTACATAGAGTAAGTTAATTCAACAAGCCGAATTATGGGATCCTAGGAGTAGTGAGAGCGAAATCATCATTAGCAAAACTTAGAGCATTTTAAAAATCCTTGACCCTAAGACTAATTCTCAATCATGAACACTGTTATAAACTTGTAAAAACAAGTCGTCATCAGAGCCACGGACAAGCCACAAAAGGGTTAGCACTCTAAGTCGCTAAGCAAATTCGCTAACATGTAAGACCAAGTTGCCATGAATAAAACCTAAACCAAGTCGCTACAAGCATCAACTAAGTCGCTAGGTAATTAAATTCGCTAACTTGAAAATACAAGTCGCTATCTCGCTAATTCGCTAACCAAGTCGCTAGGATAATTCGCTAGCTCAGAAAGTCAAGTCGCCATGTACAAGAACTAAGCCAAGTCGCTACAAAGAGGTTAACTAAGTCGCTGGGTTATTAATTCGCTAACTTGTAAATACAAGTCGCTAGTTACTAACTCGCTAACTAAGTCGCTGGAAATTAGTGAGCTAATTCGCTGCGGTGACGTATTCGCTATGTAGAGCTCTAACTCGCCATGAAGAACATTCATACTAAGTCGCTACCAAGAACAATCTAACTCGCCACCAAGAACATACCTAACCCAACCCATCAGTCTGATCCATTTTACTCATTCATCAATGTATTCAACCAATATAGCCCAAACAATATAATCCAAACAATGTATAACACGTTCAATCATTTTATAAGTAACACACATACGATTTATAAAGAAGATCCGAACCTAAGCGAGAGTCAACAAATCACACACGCGAGTAATCGAAGGATCCGGAAAGAGTGATAAGTTAGACACTAGACACTAAAGCATAAGATAGTAACAAAAGAGGGAATCAAAGCAAACCTTAAGCTAAGTCGCTAGTAAGAATGAGAAGACGAAAGAGAGAGAAAACAAAAAAAGCGAGAGAGAGAGAGAGAAGAGACAAGGTAACTCGCTGGGGTATACAACCTCACTTAGGCAATATGACACAATTGGTCCTTGTGGTTATGAACTAAGGTGGTAATACGCTAGTGCAACAAAAACTTACACTATATGACAAGTTTGGTCCCTATGGTATTAGTGAATGAGTGGTACTAATATGCTAACACGGATAAGATAACGTCTCTAGCATAGATTATTACACTGATCATCATGAAGCAATTCAATTCAACATTTCAACACATAGGCAAATCTCATGAGCAAAATGTATAACCACAGCCAGATATTTCAAATGTATAACCAGTTAGTCACACAAGGTGAAATCACCACATAGTACAAATAAACAAGCATCATATCCAAAGACGAAGCCAATGGTGTATAAAGCAAATCTCCTCAATCAATGTCAACACGTAACATTGATTGATATTACCGAGCCCATTAAACTACCAAGAATATATCATTTGTTCGAACTTCATCTATGATCCGTGCCATTATTGAATGACATTTCTAGGATCGTAGATGTTATCGATAACAAGGAATATATTCATTATTAGATGAAAAAAAAATGATAAAATGAAAAAATGATAAATGATGATAAATTTTTTTTTTTTTTTTTTTTTTTTTAAAACTTGATTTATACAAAGACATGAAAGGACGAGTCCATTCGAAATGAATAGGAGTCAATAGTAAGAAGTACATCAACTCGGCAAGCTATAGCTCTGAATGAGCAATGTTCATATCTGAGGGGAACCAAGTCATGAAATTCTGATTGAGTTGAGCATTGTACCGAAAAGGCGAGAGCACATTGTACTTGAAGCACATGTAGACTTGTACATAGAAGGGTTAGTGACATGTTTAGTCTCACATTTAGATGCAACACAAGATGATCCGGACATATCATTAATGGGGATCTGTTGGGTTCTACATTCTTGAAGAATTTACTGTGGGAATCCACTTGAGGCATGATTTAGGAATGTAAGTTCGTTTAAGTCCTGTATACTTAAATAATGCGCGGTGGGAATCTATTTGAAGCCACAGTGAGATGAACTAAATGAGTGCACACCCTTCTTTCGACTATTTGTCTTTTGTGATCCGAGAATTTCTTAGGGATTGATCCGTCGGACTATGTTTTGCATGAAATCTAGTTGCTTGTAGCATTTTTGACTTGTGGGTGATGTTCATTAGTCTGTGCTTGGGATTCATCATGTCCGAATTAGGCAATGAAGTGGTGGTTTTGACAAAACGGACTTGTAATCAACTTGGGATGTAAGCATAGATTTCAATGGTTTAGCTCTTTTCGCACCTAAAGGCATTAGGTTGTTTAATATTTATTCGTTTCAAGTGGTTACAACCGTTGACTTTCCCAACGTTGAAGGTTTTGCAAACTTAGTGTTCATCCTATTTCAAAGATACTTCACGAGCTCATTTTTAGGGCAACAATATTGAAGCTCTTATCCCGAATTTGTGCTTTGAGGTCATCAATATCTTTCATCAAGAGGTTGGATTGATTGACTAACTTAGAGTTTGTTTCATCAAGATTCTTTCTTAAGTGCTCATTTTCTAAGAAGGTTGGACACACATAGAGCTAGTTCGTAATTCACGGATTCTAGTGTATCACTTATCTCATGACAAATCATATTTCGGGGCTTACGAAGAAGAGATTTGATTTCTTATGGTAGAATCTTTGTCACGAATGGGATTTTAAGCGATTAATTTCAAAAATTCTCTAAGTTCGAAGTTCAGTTACTACTTTGTTTTTCGCATAAAACATTTCATCCTTATGTTGTAATTCAATTTGCAACGATATACAGTGTTTTTCAAGAATTGAAAATTTGTTTGAAAGATCATCATATACCCATTTTTCAATCATGTTACTTGCACCAGATTCAGACAAAACAAAGATTGATTCCACATTGTTATGTTCAGGGTAAGAGTCGTGTACCTTCTTGTGAGAATTGGTGTGATCAGATAAGTGTACCTTGTTGATTGTTACCTTTTCTGACTCTGAGAATTTGAGATCAATGTTGATTTCTTCATCCTTTTCCATCATAGGTGAGATTACGCAATCGGTGTATTCTGCTGGTTCAAGCTGAGTGGAGCATGACACGTCATCATTGTTCCATGGACACTCTTGACACTCATTCAATTCCTTGACTTGTTATTCTCTTTTGCGCTTCCTCGATGTATGTTTCCATATTACTCATGAGTTGAACAAATGAGTTTACGAACTCATGAATTTCCATTCCGTGTGCTTCTTGAAGGACATTCCGGTCATGGTATTATCAAAATCGAGGAGTATTCTTCCGGATAAGTGGTGAAATTGGTTGATGATGGTTTGAAGAGCAGCATGAGAATCATCAGTTGAGAGCTTTTCTTTGGTGATTTGAAACCTCAGTCGATCTAGGTTAAACAATACAGCTCTTGTTAAAGTGGGAAAGTCCTGACGAAGAATGGCACAACTTGTTCGATCCATGGTTGTTGATAAGAGTAATTTGAGAAGCTGACTGAGATGTTGAAACGGCTCATTGGTGCATTCCACATTCTTAGTATCATCTGAAGAAGTTAAGTGTGACATATTTGAGTTGTTTTGATTGATCAATCTTGAGTCATTTGGTGTGAGGCCTTGGATGGGCATTCTGTTTCACTATTTCGGGCCGTTTCATGAGAGCAAGTACTTTGGTGATTAAGGGATCCGTGATGGTGACATTGTGTTATTATGAATTACCTCAAATCTCTAGAGAATTCGTAGTCAATTTGCTACCAACAAAATAGTACTAATCCTAGTCGCTAGAAAGTACTACACCAAGTCGCCAACACTAATTCGCCAACACGCTAAGTCGCTAGCAATAAGTGTATTAAGTCGCTAGCCTTTAACTCGCTACACCCTAATTAAGCTAAAGTCCCAAGTCGCTAACAGAAAACAAGTCGCTAAGTAGTAACTCAAGCTACGGACTAAGTCGCTAGCCAAATTTGTGCGATGATTGGCTACACAATTAAGCTAGATATGCAAGTCGCTAAAGAGCAACTCACTCTGAGACTAAGTCGCTACCATTAAGTCGCTAACCGTGAGTGGAGATTCCACTACTTGTACTTTTAACTCGCTAGCTCTAACTCGCTAGCTTTTATAACTGTAACTCGCTACAAAACTATGAAGCAAGTCGCAACCAAGAAACTTTTCCGAGAGCTAAGTCGCTAACATGAAAAACCAAGTAACCTTCACTTTTCAGTCCAAGAACAACCCAACCAAGATGATTCAAGCTTACCAAATGAAAACCTAAACACTTTTGATGATTCTAAACATAAAAGTACCAACAAAATTCAAACTTTAACACAAGAAATCAACCAAATGATGCAAAACCACTAAACCTTTTCAAACTCAAAACCACCTAAAACCACTATAAATCCAAAGATGTGCAAGATATGATCTAACCATGGCTCTTGATACCAATTGTAAGATATTAACTTTCACATTCACATCATAACATTAACACAATGAGCACATAGATGGTTTTTAGAGAGAAAGAGTGGGACATTCTTAGTGAGAGAAACTAGTTGAATATTAGATTACCAAGAACATCCAACCCTCTACCTTGCAAGGTAGAGGGTATTTATAGGTTACAAACTAAACGACCTCCGACGGCTCGTGGATCGTGGATACGATGGGTAAAGACCCGACCTTCTTCCACGGTGTTGCACTAAACTATTTTTCACTATAAACTAACTACATAAACTGTAACTAATAACCAATCTACGAGCTAACTTATGCTAGATAATAGTTGGGGTGACCAACTCTTTCAGCACTGGAATTTTCTAATTCCTAACACCAACAAATGTTAATAATTAACGATCATACATTTGATAAATATTCTTCTTAAGGAAGAAGTTATTTAGAAAACATGCTTTAGTGATCTTCTTGGAGTCTCCAGATCCATGTGTGAGAAGCTAAACATTCTTATTGAGAAGAAATATTTATATGGTTTCTTCATGATCTTCTTAGTAGGCCCAAATCCAGGTGTGGAGGATACTTAACAAGGAACATGTTAGAACGTTCTATCATTGTCCAACGATAAACATTATAATGATTTTAAAACATGACTTAAAAAAATCCTTCTTTGTAGTTTTCAAACATACACGGATCGTATCAAGTTTTTAAAGTACAACACACTTTAAGAAACTTGGTAACGAAGCTCTGATGCCACTTATGGAAAACTAGAAGGGGGGGGGGTTGAATAGTTTTACCAATTAAAACTTAGTTTAAAAATATTTAGATCAACTTATGTTAATCCATTTAGTTGTTTATGTTGGACGTTGATAGATAGAGATATAAACGTGTAATGAAAGATAAAGAGTAAGAAGTACATAACCACGACACAAGGATTTATAGTGGTTCGGCTACAAGGACACCTTCCTTGCCCTACTCCACTCCTCGAGTCACCTACTCGAGAGTTCGTAAACACTACACGACACCAACTCCTTATGGCGGAGAAGCCTTCACAACGTCGCCTACTCTTTTTCCGGTACTAGGCTAACCACCGGGTTCTTTCACTCCAAGGTGAACCACACCTATCACAACGTCGCCTACCCTTTATTTGGTGCTAGGCTAACCACCGGGTTCTTTCAATCCAAGGTGAACCACACCTATCACAACGTCGCATACCCTTTATTAGGTACTAGGCTAAGCACCTAGTTCCATTACTATGGAGGAACTACTACCTAACATTTCACAACACCTAAACCCAAAAGAGACCCGCTCCTTATTAAAATACCATCAAGGATATCACCATCCTTGAAAACACCTATCACTATATGTATAACGATGCACCTCATCGATTATACGACCTTGGCATTCTTCACTAATGCCTCTTGACACAACGCTTGGTACCTTTCACTAATGCCTTCGTCTTAACACCTTTAGCATTCTTCATTAATGCTCTAGACACGAACGTTAAACATCTTTCACTATTGCTTACGTCTTGACTCCTTCGACATCCTTCACTAATGCCTTCAACATAACACATCTATGGAGGAAGAAAGAACTATCAACAAGAGAACCTCATTAGTCTTGATGATGACGAAGCATGGCAACTCATGGACTTGAGCTTGCTCGACTTCAAGAGGTGGTGATCTCGCCTTTAAGAGGAACCTAGAGAATCACACAAAAACAAAAGACAAACTACATAGAGAGATCCCTTAGGATCAGTGGTTAGAGAGATACAATACTTGGGGAAAGTATGTGTGAGATTAGCAAGTTGAAAGGAAGAAATGGCTCTCTATTTATATAGGAAAATGTTCACTGTTCCCCAGATCCCACGGATCCCTCCCATAAGGGATCCGTCTAGCATAAATCTAGGGATCCGTGGGATGCTCCTCTTTGCCCATGGGTAGTTTTGGTTATGGGTCATGGGTGGGTTGATCCATGGGTTTCTTTCTAGATATAATATATCTCTAGAATACAATGAACCTAGTTAAGTGGTTTGGACAAAACCATGGGTTATGGGTCAATACCATTTGTTAGTTTTTACCCATTTTAGTATATACTTAGTTAAGTATATGTTAGCCCAATATGTAAACACTAGTTGTTGTACATATGTATCTCTAAATCATAAAATCACTTATTCTTGTTTTAGTGTTTTATGTGAAAATGTAAGTGTATTAGAAAACTATTGAATCAAACTATTTACGTACTTTATTTGTTTCGTTAAAATGATTTTACGTTTGTTATCAAGAAAACATTAGAAGATTGTAAAATATAAATAAATGTTTTTACGGCTTATTTGTATTAACAAAGATGACTAGGAAGGGTCTAGTGGAAGGAATACCAAGAATAAATCATGCCAGACATATTTGTGATGCATGTTTATTAGGAAAACACAGTAGAACACCATTTCCAAATCAAGCTAAATTCATATCAAAGAACTCGTTGGACTTGGTATATGGAGACCTTTGCGGTCCTATAAGTCCAACCACACACTCTGGCAAGAAACTCATTTTCTTGTTAGTGGACGATTGTACACGTTTTATGTGGGCTTACTTTCTGACATCGAAAGATCAATACTTTCAAGGAATTTAGACAGAAGATAGAAATGGAGATGAGAATGAAATTAAGGATGCTAAGAACTGATAGAGGTGGTGAATTTACATCAAATGAATTCACAAAGTACTGTAAGAAAAATGGAATAGCACGCAGTTGACAGCACCTTACTCACCACAACAGAATGGAGTAGTGGAGAGAAGAAATAGGACAGTGTTGTCAACTACGAGGAGTATGATGAAAGCGATGAAGTTACCCTTAACTTTTTGGGTGGAAGCAGTTAAACATGCAATTTACATACTCAACAAGGTACCTACGAGAGCCCTGGTAGATAAAACTCCATATGAAACACTCTACAATAGAAAATCGAATCTGGAAAACCTAAGAATATTCGGATGCACAGCTTATGCAAAGATAACGATACCTCACTTAAAGTAGCTGGATGATAGAAGCATACCAATTATTTACTTAGGAGTAGAGGAAGGATCAAAAGCATGTAGGTTATATGATCCAATAGCCAAGAAGAAACATGTTAGTAGGGACGTAAAGTTTATGGAAACAAAACCGTGGAATTGGAATAAAGATGAAGAAGATACAAGTACACAAGACACATTTTGGGCTAGTTTTGTGGTAGAAGGAGTTGACAGTGAAAACCTTACACCAGTCAACACAGAAAACAATGATAACATGTATCAAGAAGCATACCAATGATTCACCAATCACACCACCAACATACACTTACATCCCACACTCAGAAGAAGAAGAAGAGGATACTATTAGTTCTACATAGAACTCAAGAGACAGATTTGATGATACCCCAGTACGAGAGTACAAAGATATGTCTGAGATATATAAGTATGCATGAAGAGTTGAACCTCAAAGTCTACTATTTACGGAAGAAGAACCCCGTAACTATAAGGAAGCATCGACGGACGAGAAATGGATTGAGGCCATGGAGATTGAATTGGATTCAATCAACAAGAATAATACATGGACTCTTACAACATTGCCAGCGAATTAGAAGGCAATAAGACACAAATGGGTTTACAAGACCAAGAGGGATGCAAAAGGAAAGATCATCAAGTACAAAGCACGGTTATTAGCAAAAGGATATGTACAAGAACAAGGAATAGACTTCGATGAAGTATTTGCACCAGTTGCTCTGATAGAGACAATACGGTTGATATTAGCACTAGCAGCTTATCATGGTTGGCAAGTACATCACTTGGATGTAAAATTAGCATTTTTACATGGAGATTTGAAGGAAGAAGTCTACGTTACACAACCTGAAGGATTTACTCAACAAGAAAATTCAGGAAAAGTCTATAAGCTTACTAAAGCTTTATATGGCTTAAGACAAGAACCAAGAGCTTGGAATGTGAAGCTTGATCAAACTTTAAAGTCTTTAGACTTAAGAAGTGTAATCTCGAACAAGCAGTTTATACGAAGAGAAGCAAGAATTCTACACTTATAGATGGAGTCTACGTAGATGATTTGATAATCACAAGTACTCCAAGGAAGGAAATAGAAGTATTTAAATCCCAAATGAAAGACAAATTTGAAATGAGCGACTTAGGATTGTTAGCTTATTACCTTGGGATAGAAGTTACACAGACAGGAGGAGAGATTACAATCAAGCAAACAGGTTATATTAACAAGATCTTGAAGGAAACAAGTATGACGGATAGTAATGATACGAAGATACCAATGGATCCCGGTACTAAATTGGTCAAGGCGGAAGATGGAAACTCAGTTGACGCAACTTATTACAGAATCTTAATTGGAAGTCTCAGGTACTTACTACATACAAGACCAGATCTTAGTTACTCAGTCGGACTACTCAGCAGATTCATGCAAGACCCGAAGGATCATCACCTGAAGGCGGTAAAGCAAGTAATCCGATATATCAAAGGAACAAAGGAGCATGGCGTAATATACAAGAAAGAAGTCGGCTGCAAGATTACAGGTTACAGCGACAGTAGTTATGAAATCAACACCGATCAAAGAAAAGGAACTACTGGGATAGTATTTTATTTCGGAGAGTCACCTATTACCCGGTGTACTCAAAAGCAACCAACATTGGCGCTATCATCATGTGAATCATAATTCATGGCGGGTACTGCAGCAGCATGTCAAGCTTTATGGATAAAACGACGGCTTAGTGAATTAACTGGATGGGAAGAGAAAAGGATAACGCTGAAGGTCGACAATGTTTCAGCAATAGCACTCGTCAGGAACCCAGTTTTTCATGGAAGAAACAAGCACATCGATATTCGCTACCATTTCATTCGTGAATGCGTAGAAAATGGGCACATCAATGTGGAACACGTCAGCGGCGAACTACAAAGAGCAGATATACTAACAAAGGCTCTACCAAGATTCAAGTTCGTGACAATGAGACAAATGTCTCCGGATGCAGTTCAAGACGGTTGGCACAAGATCTGCCTCTTGGCTTATGGGAGTTCAAGACTTAGGACGAAGCAACGATCAAGATTAAGGAGGAGAATGTGAACTTGTAATCTCGATACTTTTGCTTCATTATAAACAACAGAAAACATGAAGGACCAAACATGTTAGATAGATAGTTTGTAACCGAAAAGTAGTTATTGGCGGTTACAAAGTTAGTTATTTCTTGAAAGGACACAACGGTTCATTACACCTGTTGGAAACCTATATATACATGTAATATACTCGATTGATATGTTAAACAATATACTTATTTATTTCATATACTTTGCAATCTATATATCGATCATAGTTTGGGACAACAAATTGTGTTTCAATAAGTGAATCAAGAAAAACTATGTAACATAACAATTGATGATGTGATCAACTTTTTTGGAACTGGAAAATACATGCATTGTAATAACTTACCGAATTTTGATTAAATAAATTTAAGTTGTCTGAATTTCCAAGAAAAAATAGAACACGATAGAGTACCTTGATCAATTGCAAAACCGAAGAACTTGTTATAGTCGTCTTTAATTAGCAATCATCATCCACTTGTCATACACCTAAACAAATTTAAGCGAAATAAAATCATATCAAAAGTGAAACAAAACAAATGCCTCAAAATCATCAATCAATAACGATTAAAGTCAAATTTAGAGCAATAATTAATATTGAATGATTCCGTGAACTTGAAAAAACAATAACTTGTTTGCACTTGTGTTGTTAACATGTTTTAGAACTCTGTCAAGATGAAAATCAAAAGCAATGATGCATTAGTTAATCAGATTCAAATAAGTGGACTATACTCAGAAACACATAATTCACACGACTTGAAATTACATTTATAAAATAAACATGTAAAAGAAGAGCTGGTTTGACGAGCAAGTGAATCGATCAAGAAATTGTGCAAGATTTATATTCAAGTTATTTTGAATTAGGTTTCCTAAATTATCTTGTTGCTTAAATAAAAGGGTTGACTATTTATCAAATTATAAGTTCAAATAAATCTTACTCATTTGAACTTAATTAGAAATGATATTTCAATTTTAAGAATTAAAATTTAACTATAAGCATTTTTTATTACAGATTGTATGGATAAGAATTTTTTGAAGAGGCATTTTACTTTGCATACTCAAAAATCATTGCATATTAAGGGATAAATCCCACCTTCTATCTAGTTTGATCTAATGGTGGTGATTAACCTAAGATTTAATATGTCTAAACCTAAGTTCATGTTTTTTTCTTGACTTTTTCTTTTCTTTTTTCCTTTCTTATTTACTTTCTTTTTTGTCTTTTTTATTCCTTTTCTCTATTTTCATGATTTTTTTTTTATTTTTCGTTTCGCTTTCACGGTTTTCTTACGCTTTTGTCGCTTTTTCCGCTTTTATACGCTTTCATCCGCTTTCATACATTTTCGTCCGCTTTCTTACGTTTTCATCGTTTCGTACTATTTTCTTACGTTCTATTTTCTTACGTTTTCACGTCGTCCGCTTTCATACGTTTTCGTCCATTTTCTTATGTTTCGTTTGTTTTCTCACGTTTTAAATCTGCTTTCACACGCCGCCCCGCTTTCATACGTTTTACCTCGCTTTGTTACGCCGTCCGCTTTCATACGCTTTTGTCGGTCTTGTTACGTTTTCGTCGCTTTCTTACGTTTTCATCCATTTTCTTACGCTTTTGTTCGTTTCATACGTTTCGTCCGCTTTCATAACTTTTCGCCTGCTTTCTTACATTTTAGTCCGCTTTCATATGTTTTTGTACATTTTCTTACATTTTCGCTCGCTTTCTTACGCTTCCGCCGCTTTTCACGTTTTCTTCGCTTTCTTATGTTTTCATCTGTTTTCTTACGTTTTTTCGTGTGGAAACGTGGGGGGTGAATACGTTACCGTTTAAAAACTTTAGATCTTTAGTATCAAATCGCTTATGAAGCTTGTTATAATATGAAAGTACCAATTATTGTTTGTGACTAATATAAAGCATAGTAAATCAAGTTGTCACACAATCATGAACATAAACCACATCACAAACAATAGTGTAGTGCAAGTATAAAAGTAAAGAGATAAAGAAAGGAAAGTGCAAACCGAACACGAGGATTTATAGTGGTTCCGTCACGGATCTCATCTCCGCCCTACTCCACTCCCCGAGTACCCAACTCGAGAGTTACTTCACTAAATCAACAAGCTCCCTTATCGGCGGAGAAAACCTTACAATAGTCGCTTACACTTTTTCCGGTACAAAGCTAAATACCGGGTTCTAGTTCGAGGTAGAACCAACCTAACATCGCCTATACAATATTTCCGACACTAAGCTAGATGTCGAGTTCTTTTACAAGGGTACAACCACTCACATTATGTTTTATGGCCCAACATAACAAACCTTGTGTTTTACGGACACAAACACATAAACCATCTAATCTAGTTTGGTGAAAGTGTTGTTGTGATGCAATGATGTTTACACTAAGGATCCATGACACAAATGTCTAATGGATATGAATAACTACTTCTAAATGAACTTCCATTTGATAGGAATGCTTCATGATGAAGATCACAAGTTCCCTAAACTTGTTGTGATAGATCTTCAGCTTGTGGTGAGTGGGAATAGCTAGATCTCCAAGTTTTCCTTGGTTGATCAAAATGTAGAGTATGCTTACAACAAAGATGAATGTTAGAAGCATTATGATCATGATCATTTGGGTGTTTAATGTATGTTACTATATTGTTAATGATTGATCTAAATGTATGCAAGAAGGTGGAGAAGATGTGTTTTGAAGTGGTGAAGAAATGAGAAAACAATGGGCTTCTATTTATAGGCAAAAGTGGTCAGGAGCGTCCACGGACCAAGGAGCCCTTAAAAGGGTTCCGCCCTTTATACATTTTGGTGTCGTGGGTGCCTGACAGGAAATCTAAAAAATCTTTCTTCAAATCTTTTCAAGATATTGCCATATCTTACCAAGATCACATTTGATATATTGAGTGACAATCTAACCAAAATATTCAAGAGATCTTCCAAGGATTTCAAGGATGATGCATGCCATGATGTAACATGTATTTCCATTTTAAGATTAAAAGGTTTATCAAAGTAAACTTGTAAAATGTAACTAGTTAATAAAATGTCTAGTTACCTTTTGTAAAATAAACTCTCTAGTTGAGTGCTTGTCAAAATAAAATATATTTTGTCAAGTGTAAGTAAACTTTAGTACTTGTATGAATATGTTTACTTGTACAAATAAAAGTATATATTTGTTAGACATTTTACAAAAGAGGTACTTGTATAAAATACTTGTGAATGCAAAATGTAAAATGAGGTTCGAAATAGAATGGTTAACCTATTAAAATACTTAGTGACTCTAAACGTATTTTAAACATTCTAAATGATTTGTTAATGGGTTTGATCATAATGCCACATAACAAACATGTACAAACCTGTGTTGTAACATATGAGGACTTGAGTCATCGAGAGGTGTTGAATGCATGTTGAGACAAAGTGTGATTACAAGTAACTTGTACATTTTACGTTATGTATTACAAGTTACATGTTTGTCATCAATCAAAACAAACGAGAATGTATAGATTAAATATCGTAATATTTGCACTAACAATCTCCCCCTTTTTTTATGATGACAAATATATGTAAACGTAATAGAAAGTAAAATATAAAAGGTTACTTGTATCCTTACTTGCTTTACATTACCTTCTCCGTTTACACTCTTCTCCCCCTTTTTTAGAAACAAAAAGGGCGTGTCCTTGGAGTTTAACTTATTTCTCCCCAAAAAGGCAAGCTTGCATCATCCCTAGTGAAGTTAAATCGTCCACTTCAATCCGTCCCTTGTTTGGTAGCGGATCCATGGATCAAATAAAGAGGCTTAACCTACATCAAGGTTAGTTTTATGCAACAAAATTATGAGAAATATATGAAAAGAAAATGCATAGCAATGTTAGCCTATTTTCTCCACTTTTATCGAAGCACAAATGCTTGTTGAAAAGTGAGAATGATGCTAAATGCGTGCATGCTCCCCTGACGGTTGCTCCCCTTGTTTGAGGCGTGTGGTATGATTAAAACCTTCAAAACAAATATTAGTGCAAAACTATATTCGTCATTGACGAGTAAGTGATATACAACAAAGTGTGTATAAGATGCATTCGTAAATTCTTAACGAAGCTCCCTTGCTCTAGGCGCCAAGATGAACCTTCAAAATAAATATTAGTATAATAGAAGCTTTGTCTTTAGACAAATATGTCATATACAACCAAGTGTATAGACGATGCAATATGAGTGCTTAAAGGATATTCCTCCTTGTTCTAGGGTGTCAAGAAGCACCTAAAATAAGAAAAATAATTGATGCAAACTTCATCCTTAGATGAGTAAATTATATACAATCGAGTGTATATGATGATGAACCTACAATGAAAAACATTAGTGCAATATATTTCATCTTTTCTTCACAAAGAAAAATAAGATGTATATATGTGATATAATCAAATATCTCATGAAGTGTAGTCTCCTAATTACAATCATAAGAAAAGTGAGAATATAATATGATAAAAATCTAAAAAATAGTTCCTAGAAAGAAGATATGAAGTCTCCCATCGGGTGTGCCACTAGTGGTGCTAGTGTTGGTTTCGGTTTACTTGATGGTAGATGACTCGAGATTTACAAAAGTAAGTTTTCGCTAATCCATGGTGGTGATGATTAGTGAAAGTGGTGATGGAAGGTGGTGGTGATTAGGTAGGAAGCTATTAAGGAGTTAGAAACTCGTATGTATAGCAAATATAAAAATATGGACTCATGCAATCCTTTCGTCATGTCAAGTGACCAAAGCTAAGAGAAAAAAAGATATGAATGGACATTGCATTTCAATGATGCATAAGGGTTATGATTTGAATGATTTATTGATGCTAACAACCTATTGTTTTGAGCAAGTTCTCATATGCTTCAACCCAATAGTAATCAATAATGCGTTCTATCTAAGAATATTATAATGAAGATATTAAAAAATATAAAAGTGATAACATGAAGATAAATTCGTTCATTGATTGACACGAATTATAAAAATGACCTATTCTAGGTGACAATGGGAAAGGTAGTATTAGCATGGTTTTGACCGACATGGATGATTATCACTTTGAAAAGAAGTGAAGACAATATGGAAAATACTAATAATAATAATGAGTACCTATATGAGGATGAGAATGACATCATATGAGTGAGAGTTGGATGGACCAACGTGTTGGAAATGGTTGTTTTAATATATCGTTTGCACTGACAAGGACATGCATGATAAGCGAGAAAAGGATAAGATCCTATGATGGTGTTCTAGATAGTGAAGTTGTAAGGTGCTAGTTTAAGGAAAATCCTATATGTGGAGATGAAGACGTTTTGTAAAAACACATGATGCGTTTTTCTCTTGATGAGGTATTGGTGCAAACTTGTGATAAAAAGTTAAAAAAGATTGAACTAGTTGTGGTTTCGTGAACTGGTTTTAGCTAAGTGGTGTTTACCTATGTGTTGGTATTTTAGAGTCTAAGAGACATAAATTTTGATAAAAGACAATTATGTGAATGGATTTCTCTCCCCCTTAATTGGTGGACATCCAACATAATGTGTAATGTATCAAATAAGGAATGACAACAAAGTGTTTAGGAGGTTATTCGGGTTAACGAAAGAGATGAGCTTAGTGATGTTTTTCTAGATGATGGTTAGCATACAATGAACTTCATCCTTAAAGTCACGTACCTCTTCTCGATTAATACGAGATGATCGTATGATGAGGCATGTGGTTTCCTAATAGGAAGTGAAGAGGATTAGAGTATTGTTATAACTGAATAATGATGGAGGTGATTTTTGGAAAGCGGAAGCAAAAATGAGATTTGGAAAGAGGTCGGTTGACAGACAAAAATGCAAAGCAACCCTCTAGAACTTGATTCTATATGCTTTTAAACTATATGCAAGTGTAGGGGTCCCATAAAGCATAGTACTAATCTACGTAGCAATAAAGGGGATTATGCAAAATGAGCATATAAAAGTTAGAACCAAGTGAGATAACAAATAATTTATTATCAACCTACAAAACAAATTTGTTAGTGACAAAAGATGTTAACATGATATAAATCAAATGATAACATATTATATAAGCAAAAACAACACATTGCACTTAGTAGACAAGAAATCACCGCACAAGATAACATCAAAACAATCATATTATGCAAGAATACGACTTTATTCAAGACATTTCATTATGAGATTGTTTTGTCGTTAGACTTAGACACTTAAGCATACTTGGATATACAATAATCTATGTGATTAATTTGTAAGATAAAAAGGCTTCTAAAAGTTTGTCATACCAAAAGCACTTTGACAGATTATATGTGCACACGTAGCAAACAAATAGTGTGACAAGAAGCAAAAGAAACAAGATGAAAGATTCATGCAAGCCATGTTTAAGACATAACAATTTGGAGCATGTATCATTTGGATCGTACTACACATAGAGATAATGAATGCCAACTAATAGCGTTCAAACACAAATATATCATATCAAAATTATCACGTATCAAAATGGCATATTATGAGTTCATAAGTAACATGTTAATCATGCTAAAAATAATTCAAAAGTAAGTATCATTGATCTGTGTTGAACTACAGTCAAGCTACCTCACACAAGCCAGCCACTTGTGAATGACTGACCGTAAGAAGCTTAAAACTGCTCAGACACAAATACAATGAAGTCCTGGAGAATAGATTGAATTCGGTCGTTTAGTCCCAAGGAGACTCAATGGTGTGTAAACCGATTCAGATAATGGAGTGATCACTAAGGATAGTGATCGTAAAGGTTATGATTAGAAATATTACACTACCGATTGATTGGAATGGAATGGAGCATGATTAGGAAAGCACAACAATCGATAAGAGAAACGTAAGCGTGAGTTTTAAAACTACGATACGCACAAAATAAAAAGTGAAAACTAAGAAATAAAAGGTCTAAAAATATAAAAATGACATTTTTGGAATCCTAAAAATAAAATAAAATTATTAGAAAAAGAAAATTATTTTTAAAACTATTTAATTAATTATTATTAATTAAAAACTATTTTAACTATTTAATAAATACTCTAAAATAGAAGAAAATACAAAATAAGGCTAGAAAAATAAACTTATGATTCTGAAAAATCTAAAATACTATAAAACTAATTTTAAAATTAAAAATATATTTTTCACACTTTTTATCTAATTATTACTAATTAATTATTATTTAAAATACACTTAAATACTAGAAAATATAAAATAAACTTGGAAAAATAAAATTTTAACTTGGAAAAATCTACAATAAGATAAAACTAATTTTAAAACAGAAAAGATATTTTTATGCTTTTTAATTATTTATTACTAATTAATTACTATTTTTAACTAATTAAAATTATAATAAATACTAAAAAGATAGAGAAAAATATGAAACTTTTTCTAAAAATACTTTATGATGACAGAATACTAGAAAAACTATAAAAACAAGGTTTGCTTATTAATAAGCTGAAAAGAAAAATCTAAAAAATTAAAATCTATTAAATAAACGCTATCACTAATATTAAAATGATGTTTTTGTTGTTTTTATTTTTGAAAACTACTTAAATACTTAAAATATGAAACTTTTATAAAAACCAAAATTTTACAAACTACAAATAAGTTGTTTTGACAAGCTTATTGGCCATGATGGGCTTAAGAGCTTATTTGGTGGAAATAAGCTCAAACAAGCTTACAACTTGAAACAAAAGCTAGAATAAGATGAAAATAAGCTAGAGCAACTAAATTGAAGCTAAAAGACACAAACAATCAAACTGGAAAGCTCTAATAAGCCAATAAGCACTAGACTATTTGTGGCGAAAAACAGAAAATGGGACAAAAATTAAGCTAATAGCAGCCCTAGCAAACAAGCTCCAAAATGAAAAACCAAACTTGATACTTCAAGATGGCCAGGTTGGCTATCCAAAGAACCAAAAATTACAAGATTTGAGCAACTAATAAGCTCTATGTGAGCTTATCAATTGGATCACCAAACTGTGCACAGGACAGTTATGCAGACAAGGTATCCACAATAAGCTAGGAAATAAGCACTTAAAAAACTGAGAAACAAAGAACTAGCATTTTTGTATTTTTGTTTAGCAACCAAATTTTATTATCCCAAGAGCTTATGAACTAAATCTTATTAATAAACACACAATGAAAATATTTGTTTTAATCAAAAACGACCCAAGTGAAATTTGACTTTTTAAGAAAACTAGCTAAGTTGACCAAGATGAACTTTGGATTGATCTTAAGCACTGAATATGTTATGTTAAGGTGTAATAAGACTAACTTGAGCAAGATTAACAACTTCCTAACACAAAATCATGATCTTATCTTTGTAAAATCCAACAGACAAGTAATGAGATGGAATCAAAAGAGATTTTGACTTTTAACCAAAAGACAACTTGTTTTCTTGACTTGTTTGAGATAATAGGTACTAAAGTGACATAGAACAAAGAAATGTCTTGTCTTAAACTCTCTTGATCACAGATAAACAAGTTAAAACAAACACCCTTTTGTTTCTCGTGTTAGAACTTTTCAAAGCAATCCACAACTTATAACCATGAAACTAATTACGTACATCATGTAATCATTAAATAAGATCAAATAAGCTTAATCCAACAAGAATAGCAACTTAACACTAAGAAATGAGACTTAAGCCATTTTCATCGTCCAAATGAGATTTTGCAAAATACAAATTTAAGAAAACAACCTACGATTTTAATGATCAAAACACTAAATTATAACTAGTAAACAATAAGAAACAGAATTAGAGCTAATGAACAAGTACAACGGTTGAAATGCCAAAATGGTTAAAAATGCTTACAAAAGCTTCCAAGCTTAAAAGCGAGAACCGGGACCAATGAACACCCCTATTAGCTTACCACTAAGCTACTAAACCAAGGCCATCCATAATTCACTTGCCCATTTGTGTACACCATTTCCAATGGAGTTTTGATTTTGAACTATTTAATTGGTATTTTAGTGATTTTCTATTTTTGATTCTAAAGCGGTTTTAGAGTTTCTAAAAGCTTGAAGAAGCTTTATAGAGCTTATGTGGTTTAATTAGTCCATAATAACAACTAAAAACATCATTCAAATAACATGAGATTTTTGAGCATAAAATTGCATAAACCGAATTTATAACTTGAACTCGAAATTGATACTTTTAAAAGGATTCAAATACACTTAATAAGCTTAAACAAAACACTTGGAATTGAAAACATACAATATAAAATTGGATTAAAGAAAACGACTAAGGAAAACTTAAAATTACACTAGATACATGATACATTGCATCTCTCTTCATCTTTATAGACTTTTCGGACTCCCATGTGCTTCGATTGAATCCCACTTCATCCGAGCCCTTGAATCACCGAATTGAATCAAAACCGTCCAAGTGGATATTTGGCGCCAAAATTCTTCATAGCAGTTTTGAGCTTTAATGAGGGTGGGTTGAGATAATTAAAGGTTTTGTTGTTTAGAGGAGGTGGAGGGAACAAGGTATGGGGGGGGGGTTGAAGAAAAAATGGGAAAACCACCTCTGGTTTTGAGATATCAGGCATGGGAGAGGAGAAGCTACAGTAGTAGCTGTTTTGGGCGGTTTTTGCCTGGTTTGACTTTCTTTGACCGAGGTGTGATATCAAAGGGCCGGGTCATGTGGTTTGGGCCAGCTGGGTAGGAGGATTGGATTTGGGCTTGGATATGTGATAAGGATCCGTTTGGTTTAAGTAGCTTTCAAGGACCAAAAATGTAAATTATCCAAACTTGAGGGACTAAACATGAACTTTTTCCAATGCTCTCACAAGGACCAAACATGACATAAATGAATAGTACATGGACCACTTTTGCATAAAATCCATTTTAAAAGGTCCAAGGACTAATTTTGCAATTTTCAAAGTTTGAGGATCTTTCTTGCCAATTGACCAAAGAATCATTCAAGGATCATTTTGATAACTTAGAATACTTGAGGACCTTGAATGATAAAATTTCACATTTTGATATTCGAGGACTAGATTTGACAACTTTTAAAACTTGGGGACTAAAGCGCCAATTTTCCAAACTTGATACATTTTCATCCGATTTTGATATTTTGTATTTAAAACTCATAAAACACTTGTTTGTGATATTTTGATCATTTTGATGTGTTTCGAGTGTTTTCGATGATTCTGCAGTTTAGATTATACAAAATGATGAGTATTTAGACACTCATCAATCCCCACATCGAGATATTGCTAGTCCCTAGCAATGATTTGAGAAAACTTGATGGATTTGAAAACTCTTTACCAAAAGCCATCACTCGGAGTAGCCAAATGTTTTAGTTCAAGTAAGAACCTTGGTACATCGATAACCAAATGATTTATTGGCAAATCATAAACCATATAACGGATTTGATGTGTCTTTACCGAAGCCGCACCCTTCCGGACTAGCCAACTCTTAGATAAATTATCGAATTATCTTTGGTGAGTGAATACCAATTATGGTTTTTCCACGCCTTTACCACAAGCCATAATCTTGCGGGCTAGCCAACTCTTCACATTTTAGGATATGGTGAGTTGAGAACCATACAATTTTGGGCAAATTGCAAGCCATATAAACGGATTTGAGAAATCTTTACCAAGAGCCGTTTGCTCTGGATTAGCTAATCCTTTTGTCTTACGTACATGGCGGATCGATAACCAAGATGAGTAAGTGTAGAACACTTACTCCAAAAAAAATTTTGGCCAAAACGGGAATTGGGTAGATAATACATGAAATTCGTGAGAATTCCCCACACTTAGAAATGAATATTGCCCTCAATATTCAAAGTACCGCGGTTATGCGAAACAAAGAACGTAAAAGGGAAATATTACGCCATTATTTAGAGTTTTTTTTTTTTTTTTTTTTTTTTTTAGAAACTTATTTACAAAACATGTGGGGCAAACCCCCCCACACTAGGGTGGTAGAAAGAAGAAAGAAGACAGATATATGGGTGAAAACCCATATGGTGAGTGCTAAAGTTTTTGATTACCGAGTCATTAGCTTGACTCGATCCCCGCATTCATTGGTTCATGGGGAATGTTTGCAAACCGGACAACCATGTGGGGAATGTCCTCTCCAAAGTAATGCTTAACTCGATGACCATTCACTTTAAAATTAGGACCATCGGGTTGAGATAACTCAACGGTACCATAAGGATAAACCTTAGCAATGGTGAATGGACCGGACCGGCGGGACTTAAGCTTTCCGAGAAAATCTTCAATCTTGAATTGAAAAGAAGGACTCGATCACCAACGTTGAAAACGCGGTTCTTGATCTTGAGTCATGAATCTTCTTTGTCTTTGCTTGTAGATCAAATAGTTCTCGTAAGCTTGATCACGAAGTTCATTTAATTCATTCATTTGAACTTTTCTATGATCACCACCGTCAGATATCGAAGTTTGCATGCTTTAAGGCCCAGTATGCCTTGTGCTCTAACTCAATCGGAAGATGACATGCCTTCCGTACACTAGCTTGTATGGAGTACACCGATGGGTGTTTTGTAAAAGTCTGACGAAGGCCCAGTGCGTCATCTAGCTTATCCGACCGGGATGCACGATTTTCGCCATCGTCCTTTCAAGGATCCTTTTAATACCACGGTTTGAAACTTCCACCGCCCACTTGTTTGGGGTGGTATGCGAGAGAGACGATGGGTAACACCATACTTTTGCATGACTCTTTCAAATTGGTCATTACAGAAATGTGTACCACGATCATCGATTATCGCTCTCGGAGTTCCAAACCTGGCAAAAAGAGATTTCAAAAATTTCACAACAACTCGGGCATCATTAGTGGGTAAAGCTTTTGCTTCAACCCATTTTGACAGATAGTCAACAACCACGAGTATGTACTTGTTTCCACGAGAAGATGGAAATGGCCCCATAAAATCAATACCCCATATGTCAAATATCTCACAAACTTGAATGGCATTTTGTGGCATTTCATTCCTTTGAGATATATTTCCGTGACGTTGACAAGCGTCACAGGTTTTGACAAAATCGTGGGCATCCTTATAGATTGTGGGCCAATAGAACCGGAATCAAACACCTTTTGGCGGTGTAGTTTGGACTATGATGGCCCCGGTGGGTCCGGCATGGCAAGTCGTGAGAATGTCAATGGCTTTCGTCCATAAACACACCGTCGGATGACTTGATCCGCACAGATTTTGAACAAGAAAGGGTCGTCCGAAATAATGTTTAACATCTTTGAAGAATTTGTTCTTCATTGGGTCGACATCCTTTCACAATGAAGTTACCCGCATGGTAATTTGCGAAGTCGACAAACCATGGGGTGGTAGAATTTCCACGAAAAGAAACCGATTGAGTGTCTCGAGGAAATGTTTCATTTATTTCCTTCTTCTCGAAAACATCTTGGTGAGGGTTTTCTAATCGGACAGATGATCGCAGACTAGATTCTCACTCCTTTTTATCACGTATGATGATATCAAATTCTTGGAGGAGGAGAATCCAACGAAGCAATCTCGGCTTTGCATCTTGTTTTGCAAAGAGATATTTGAGAGCCGAGTGATCCGTATACACCACGCATTTGGTCGATTAAGTATGGCGAAACTTTTCAAATGCATACACCACGGCTAATAGCTCTTTTTACGTGGTGGTGTAATGAGTTTGAGCTTGATCATAGTCTTACTTGCGTAGTGGATAGGTGAAAATGCTTGTTTCTTCGTTGCCCTAGGACCGCACCGATAGCAAAATCACTTGCATCGCACATGAGCTCAAAAGGCAAGTCCGATCAGAGCAACGAGAATGGGTGCTTGAGAAGCTTTTTCTTCAATGTTTCAAAAGCTTTGATGCACTCGGGTGAGAAGATAAAAGGAGCATCCTTTTCAAGAAGATGGGTCATAGGTCAGGCGATTTTGGAAAAATCTTGAATGAATCTGCGATAGAAACCGGCATGACCTAAAGAAACTCCTAATACCTTTGACGGTAGTAGGATGAGGTAATTTAGCAATAACATCGACTTTTGCTCTATCTACCTCAATCCCGTTCTTTGAAATCTTATGGCCAAGGACTATGCCTTCTTTGACCATAAAGTGGCTCTTCTCCCGTTTAGACAAAGATTGGTGTCTTCACACCTTTGAAGCATTTTTCTAAATGGAGAGACATGATTGAAAAGAATCCCCAATGACCGAGAAGTCATCCATAAACACTTCCATTGTTTCCCGATCATGTCGTGGAATATGGCCATCATACATCGTTGGAGCGTGCTGGGAGCATTACATAAGCCAAAAGGCATACGTTTGTAGGCAAAAGTCCCGTATGGGCAAGTGAATGTGGTCTTCTCTTGATCCGTGGATCAATAGGGATCTGAAAGTAACCCGAGAAACCATCAAGGAAACAATAGTATTCGTTCCTCGCTAATCTCTCAAGCATTTGGTCCATGAAGGGTGAGGAAAATGGTCTTTACGGTGGCGTCATTCAACTTACGATAGTCGATGCAAACACGCCATCCGTCACCAATCGAGTTGGAATTAACTCGTTATCTTCATTTGTGATAATGAGAATGCCACCCTTTTCGGACCACAATGAATTGGGTGACCAAGGACTATATCGAGATCGGGTAAATCAATCCGCATCAAGAAGTTTGATAACCTCTTGTTTGATAACATCATGGATTTTGGATTCACTCGTCTCGATGTTGAGCTGCGGGTTTAAAGTCATCCTCCATCAAGATTTTATGAGTACGTAACTCGGGGTTGATACCCTTAATGTCGGAGAGTTTCCAAGCAATTGCTTGCTTGTGTGACTTCAAGATTTTTATGAGAGCGACTTTTTCATCTTTACTCAAATCTCGAGCAATAATGACGGGTAATTTATCATCACCCTCAAGGAATGCATACTCGAGATGAGGAGGTAAGTCCTAAGCTCAACCTCGTGAAATTCTTGATTTCTCAACCGACTTGACTTCCTTATTATGAAGCTTGATGGGAGGAGAGGAGGAGAAGTGTCCGATTTAACAACTTCTTTATAAGAATATCTCCTCCAGATTAATCTCATTTTGATTAATCTCATCTGGGATTGAATCACTAGGGTGAGGGGTTGATGATGGATCATCATTGAGCAACTTCTCAATAAGAAGTATGTCCCCCTCAATATCAATTGGAGCGTGATCAATTTCCCAAGGCACAGAATCACTAGCCAAGTATGCCTCAATCTCTTCCGAGATGGAGTCATTTCCCTCAAAAGGAGTGATAGAAGGAGTAGAATTGGCTATGATAGGTTGAGAAGATGTGGTGGAATCCCCACTCACAGAATTATGAGAATAACCAAGAACTTCTTGAGAGTACTCTTCAGTAGCAACATCAATGATATCTATTCGGTTAACCGATTCAGAATCATAGTTTGCAGAGTACCTCGAAGTTTGATCAAGGTTAAAAGTGACAGCTTCATTACCAACACGCAATGTGATTTCTTGCTCAAATACATCTATGAGAGCACGGCCCGTTCTCAGGAATCCTCGACCAACAATGAGAGGAACCCGATGATCGGCATCAAAATCAACAACCACGAAGTCGGTGGAAAATGGAACTTTCCTACTTACAAATCGTCCTCGGCAATGCCAAGAGGACGGGATATGGAACGATCTGCAAGCTCGAGAGTCATGCATGTAGGAGTGAGTTCTAAGAGAAAGTTTCTTCCATCTTGAATATGGCATAAGATTAATGCTTGCACCAAGATCCGCTAGGGCAAAGCATTCAACCATTCCCGGAATACACAAGGTAAGAGAAATTTCCCGGGATCTCCAAGCTTTTCAGAAGCTTCTTGAGGATAAGCCGCAGCAGTTCTCGTTAAGAGGAGTCTTAGCCATTTCAAACGACTTTTCCTTATTGCTTAACATGTGTTTGAGAGTCGATGCAAACTTGGGCATCAAGATGATAGCATCCGCAAAGCTTATGTCAAAATGTAACTCTTGGAAAATTTGGAAAAATTTATCCATTTGATGACTAGCTTTTCACGGAGCTTTGCTCATTCAAACGTGATGGGTAAGGAATAGAAGATTTGGATTCGATTCTCAACAGAGCTACAGGAGGTTCAAAACAATTCCTTGATTTGACTTGGGTTTCGGACCACTTGAGGTTGGACTACAGAAGGTTGGACGTGTCTTGTATGCCGTGGGCTAGAATAATGCACCTTGTCCGTTGTTTCCTTGGTAACTTGACTCATTGGCACAGTGGAGGAGGCATTGGAGTCATAGGTCCATTGTGTGTCCTCGGTTCACTTTCCACTACCTTAGGGAGAGAAGAAGAAGAAGAGGTAGTAGGAACAGCGGGTCCAGTCAGTATGAAACACCACTTGGTTGTGATCGCCTTGGCATCGCCTCGGGTTAGCGATCGTGTTGCTCGGTAAAGTACCGAGCCCGAGGGTCGATCATTTAAAGACTTCTTCGGATCGCAATCGGTGACCAACAACCTGTTCATTTCATCTTGGGACTTCATGAAGCGCTTGATAACTCATCGATGATGGTCTGGAGGAGTAATGACGGAGGAGCTGGAGGGACAATTTGAGGCCGTATGTTTTGATTATAGCCAAAATTCCCTTGATTAGGATTCATATTCCCATGAAATTGATTCCCTCGATTGAAATTGTTTTGATGAAGGTTCCTTGATGTTGGAAACCTTGATTGGGTCCAGGATAGAAATTACCTTGGTTTTGATAACCTTGGTTCATTCTTGGTTGGTTCGATTCGGTTTTGCATGTTGTGATTTTGGTTAAACCGGGTGGTGCTCGATTAGTGTTAGCACGGTAGTGTGGTTCATTTTGAGGACGGTATTGATTACCTCCTTGCTGTGAACTACCGGCTAGAGCATTGGCTTCAAAGGACTACCATCGGTGGCGGTACAATTGTAGTAAGCATGAGGACCACCACAAGTAACACAACTCTCAACTTTCTTCACTTCAAACATGTGTTGGTGTCGAGTGAAGGAGACTTTCTTCGGTTAGCAAGAACCAAAGCTCGAACAATATCGTGAGTTTGTCAATCTTAGCATCGGTGCTAGATGTACTCACTGGGGATGAAGAAGAAGAAGGTCCAACATGAGACCGATATGTCTTTGCTCGAAAGGACGGACTTGAGATTTGTTCTCAATGATTTGCAAGGCCTCTTTCGTGGTCTTGCTCAGAAATTACCTCCGCGGAGGCATTCAAAGAGTCTTGATTGGTCCGATTGAGACCATTGTAGAAAGTATCCATTTGCATTAACTCGGTAAAACCGTGATGCGGACATTCATGAAGCAACTCTTTGTAACGATCCCATGCCTCCCGAATGATTCATCAAATCTCGAGAAAATTTCATTATCTCATTCTTAAGACTTGTGGTTCGGGATGGAGGATAGAACTCGTTAACGAACTTGGTGACAAGATCTTCCCATGTCTCAATAGAGCGAGGGGTTGTTTCTCAAGCCAATTCCGGGCTTGTCCTACAGAAAATGGGAGCAGAAGAAGCTTGATAGCTTCATGTGGGACATTCTTGTACTTGATGGTAGATGCAATCTTGTTAAACCATCGAATGTGTGCATGAGGATCATCCCGCTCAAAACCATAGAATTGGCTTTGGGTTACTAGATTAAGCAACCCGGTTTGAGCTCGAAGGTGTCGACCACGATGGTTGGGACAACAATGGCATCTCCGTAACCCTCGATGGGTGCTTGGAGAAGCTCATTCATAGGTTTGTCTTCCGCCATTTCGACGGAGGTGGTGGTGGTAGACGTTCCTCGATCCACGGTGAAGGAGCCGAACGTCCTCTACGTCTACGAGGAATGTTTCCAAGTTCGAAAGTGGACTTGTAGAAGCTGGAAGAACGAGCGCATGCACTAAGTATAAAATCAATTTTCAAAACAAATGAGGCAAAACACAAGTGAACTTAACCAATAATCACAAATGAAATGGCTTCTTTGAAAAAGGTACACCAAATCACAAGTGACACAAAGGCAAGTTTTAAATCTGTGGTTCGGGAACTTATTATGGTCGCACCCCCAGTTAGGTAGTGCACTGCCTTGATTTACGGTGGTTGATTTTTATGTATATTAAGTACCACTGAAAAGACGTAGGTAATGATTTGTGCAAAGGGGTTCAAAAACTTTTGGACAATATTTTTGGTATCGTCTCGTTTACCCAAATCGTATCTCTTTAAGAATCACCTTAAAAGAGAATACAAAATAGAAAACGTTCCGATTGTTTTGTTGTTTTATATTTTTTTGGTGTTTTTAACACTTTAGGAAAAGTGCTAATGAACTTTTTTTTTTTTTTTTTTTTATAACTTTACAAAACTTTTACAAATGATGGTTATGTGCAAGAATGGGTCCGAAAATGGCTAAACACACGCTAAAGCCTCCCGGCCGTGGCGCCAAAATTTGATCATGTTTGAACTACGGTCAAGCTACCTCACACAAGCCACCACTTGTGAATGACCGACCGTAAGAAGCTTAAACCGCTCGGACACAAATACAATGAAGTCTGGAGAATAGATTGAATTCCGGTCGTTTAGTCCCAGGAGACTCAATGGTGTGTAAAGCGATTCAGATAATGGAGTGATCACTAAGGATAGTGATCAGAAGGTTATGATTAGAAATATTACACTCTTGATTGATTGGAATGGAATGGAGTATGATTAGGAAAGCACAACAATCGAGATAAGAGAAACGTAAGCGTGAGTTTTAAAACTACGTATACGCACAAAATAAAAAGTGAAAACTAAGAAATAAAAGGTCTAAAAATATAAAATGACATTTTGGAATCCTAAAATAAAAGAAAATTATTAGAAAAAGAAAATTATTTTTAACACTATTTAATTAATTATTATTAATTAAAACTATTTTAACTATTTAATAAATACTCTAAAATAGAAGAAAATACAAAATAAGGCTAGAAAAATAAACTTATGATTCTGAAAAATCTAAAATACTATAAAACTAATTTTAAAATTAAAAATATATTTTTCACACTTTTATCTAATTATTACTAATTAATTATTATTTAAAATACACTTAAATACTAGAAAATATAAAATAAACTTGGAAAAATAAAATTTTAACTTGGAAAATCTACAATAAGATAAAACTAATTTTAAAACAGAAAAGATATTTTTATGCTTTTAATTATTTATTACTAATTAATTACTATTTTAACTAATTAAAATTATAATAAATACTAAAAGATAGAGAAAAATATGAAACTTTTTCTAAAAATACTTTATGATGACATAATACTAGAAAAACTATAAAAACAAGGTTTGCTTATTAATAAGCTGAAAAGAAAAATCTAAAAAATTAAAATCTATTAAATAAACGCTATCACTAATATTAAAATGATGTTTTTGTTGTTTTTATTTTTGAAAACTACTTAAATACTTAAAATATGAAACTTTTATAAAAACAAAAATTTTACAAACTACAAATAAGCTGTTTTGACAAGCTTATTGGCCAACAGTGGGCTTAAGAGCTTATTTGGTGGAAATAAGCTCAAACAAGCTTACAACTTGAAACAAAAGCTAGAATAAGATGAAAATAAGCTAGAGCAACTAAATTGAAGCTAAAAGACACAAACAATCAAACTGGAAAGCTCTAATAAGCCAATAAGCACTAGACTATTTGTGGCGAAAAACAGAAAATGGGACAAAAATTAAGCTAATAGCATCCCTAGCAAACAAGCTCCAAAATGAAAAACCAAACTTGATACTTCAAGATGGCCAGGTTGGCTATCCAAAGAACCAAAAATTACAAGATTTGAGCAACTAATAAGCTCTATGTGAGCTTATCAATTGGATCACCAAGCGTACACGGTGATGCTTATGCAGACAAGGTATCCACAATAAGCTAGGAAATAAGCACTTAAAAAGCGAGAAACAAAGAACTAGCATTTTGTATTTTTGTTTAGCAACCAAATTTTATTATCCCAAGAGCTTATGAACTAAATCTTATTAATAAACACACAATGAAAATATTTGTTTTAATCAAAACGACCCAGTGAAATTTGACTTTTAAGAAAACTAGCTAAGTTGACCAAGATGAACTTTGGATTGATCTTAAGCACTTGAATATGTTATGTTAAGGTGTAATAAGACTAACTTGAGCAAGATTAACAACTTCCTAACACAAAATCATGATCTTATCTTTGTAAAATCCAACAGACAAGTAATGAGATGGAATCAAAAGAGATTTTGACTTTTAACCAAAAGACAACTTGTTTTCTTGACTTGTTTGAGATAATAGGTACTAAAGTGACATAGAACAAAGAAATGTACTGTCTTAAACTCTCTTGATCACAGATAAACAAGTTAAAACAAACACCCTTTTGTTTACTGTGTTAGAACTTTTTCAAAGCAATCCACAACTTATAACCATGAAACTAATTACAGACATCATGTAATCATTAAATAAGATCAAATAAGCTTAATCCAACAGTAATAGCAACTTAACACTAAGAAATGAGACTTAAGCCATTTCACTGTCCAAATGAGATTTTTTCAAAATACAAATTTAAGAAAACAACCTCTTGATTTTAATGATAAAAACACTAAATTATAACTAGTAAACAATAAGAAACAGAATTAGAGCTAATGAACAAGTACAACGTTGAAATGCCAAAATGGTTAAAAATGCTTACAAAAGCTTCCAAGCTTAAAGCGAGAACCGGGACCAATGAACACCCCTATTAGCTTACCACTAAGCTACTAAACCAAGGCCATCCATAATTCACCTCGCTCCATTTGTGTACACCATTTCCAATGGATTTTGATTTTGAACTATTTAATTGGTATTTTAGTGATTTTCTATTTTGATTCTAAACTGGTTTTAGAGTTTCTAAAAGCTTGAAGAAGCTTTATAGGAGCTTATGTGGTTTAATTAGTCCATAATAACAACTAAAACATCATTCAAATAACATGAGATTTTTGAGCATAAAATTGCATAAAGCTGAATTTATAACTTGAACTTGAAATTGATACTTGTAAAAGGATTCAAATACACTTAATAAGCTTAAACAAAACACTTGGAATTGAAAACATACAATATAAAACTTGGATTAAAGAAAACGACTAAGGAAAACTTAAAATTACACTAGATACATGATACATTGCATCTCTCTTCATCTTTATAGACTTTTCAGACTCCCCATGTGCTTCTGATTGAATCCCACTTCATCTGAGCCCTTGAATCACTGAATTGAATCAAAACCGTCCAAGTGGATATTTGGCGCCAAAATTCTTCATAGCAGTTTTGAGCTTTAATGAGGGTGGGTTGAGATAATTAAAGGTTTTGTTGTTTAGAGGAGGTGGAGGGAACAAGGTATGGGGGTTGAAGAAAAATGGAAAACCACCTCGGTTTTGAGATATCGAGCATGGAGAGGAGGCTACAGAGTAGTGGTTTGTTTTGGCGGTTTTACTGGTTTGACTTTCTTTGACCGAGGTGTGATATCAAAGGGCCGGGTCATGTGGTTTGGGCCAGCTGGGTAGGAGGATTGGATTTGGGCTTGGATATGTGATAAGGATCCGTTTGGTTTAAGTAGCTTTCAAGGACCAAAAATGTAAATTATCCAAACTTGAGGGACTAAACATGAACTTTTTCCAATGCTCTCACAAGGACCAAACATGACATAAATGAATAGTACATGGACCACTTTTGCATAAAATCCATTTTAAAAGGTCCAAGGACTAATTTTGCAATTTTCCAAAGTTTGAGGATCTTTCTTGCCAATTGACCAAAGAATCATTCAAGGATCATTTTTGATAACTTAGAATACTTCAGGGACCTTGAATGATAAAATTTCACATTTTGATATTCCAGGGACTAGATTTGACAACTTTTAAAACTTGGGGGACTAAAACTGCCAATTTTCCAAACTTGATACATTTTTCATCTGATTTTGATATTTTTGTATTTAAAACTCATAAAACACTTGTTTGTGATATTTTGATCATTTTGATGTGTTTCTGAGTGTTTTCAGATGATTCTGCAGTTTAGATTATACAAAAATGATGAGTATTTAGACACTCATCAATCATGCAAATAAAGTTTAGGTTTAAACTTTTAGTAGCATGAAACAAGAATACAAGCATTATAAAGATAAAATCGTACTAAGGTTTACATATTTGACTAGTTATCAAACACTAAGATAATGTCAAATCAACTTATCGTATCAAGCAAGAACATGTAATCAACACATGTAAGTGCAATGCAAGAAAAGTCATATATACTACTTGTTTGATTAGTATTCCTAAGGCGAGGCAAACTATCAATGTTTTAACACTTACTTTAGGCAAGTATAGGAAAACAGATTTTTAAGTTGGAGAATGAATATGAGACTATTACTAGCGGTGCTCAATTAAGGCTAAACACGACCATTTTTACGGGTGATTCCACATACCCAACTTCTGTTCAGGAAGCAATTCAACCATTAGGTCAAATTGAGTTTCTAGTGCAATAGGTTCTCCAGTAGTCATTCTCATGTTAGAAAGATGGGAACTCCTACTTTTGCCTATTAAAGTGCATAAAAGATGATAGTTTACCAATACTTGGCTTAATGTGACACAACTAATATGCAATACAACTAAGGTGATGAAGATGTCATGTTATACACATGAATTTTAACAATGGTGTGTTGATAAACAATATGTTTTAATCTTGTGTTTAGAATCTAAGGTTGTTTAAATTATATAGCTAATTGTATGATCTAATGGATGACATCTTTTATGTTGAAGTGTATACTTTAAAAGTGATTTGATTTATCTAAGACTAGGGAATGAAATATGTTAAATTAAGAATGTTCTCAAGAAAGCTCTTTGGAACTTTATTTGACAAGAATCTAAATAAGGTTACTAACTTCAATAGATCATGTGTATGTTCTAGAGATGTGTAGTTTTAACCTTGGATGTGCACAAGGTTTGAGCAAGGTTAGGTTATGATGTATGCTTGAAAGGAAATGGATACAAATAGTATATTTCATCAAATGAGATTATCGCATGGGATAAAGTTATCATGCTTATGAAAATAAGTATGACAAGATGAATTGGATACGCTAGTTCATAGAACTTGTTCGTTTCAAGATCATTTAGCCAATGAGGTGTAATGAAATCTCTTGTAACACAACCATTTATGTCGCAAGGAGAGAATAATGCATAGGATATACAATATCCTTTTAACAAGATGAATACTTAACGCATGATTTCTTAGGCATAATGTTTTTCAAAACATCATGTTTTCCTAAATGAAGATATGAAGCCAAAGTGTTTGGATCGGATAGTCCCATCTAAATAAACTTGGTCTCAAGATTATATTCACTAGATGATGACAAGAGGAATTCACTCGAGTTTCTTATGTATACTCCTCAAGAGTCATTATTGCTTGGGGTGTATGATGTTGGCTTTGAGATTGCATTTTAACATATGTTGTTAAAATGTTGATTTGAGGTTTAACGAAATCTATGCAGAAGTTTAACGACAAAGTATTACTAATACTTTGATAATTTGTGAAGGTAGTACTACTTATACCTAGTGGAAATTGAAAAAATTACCAAGAGCACCATGGTTATTTGATAGTTGAGGTTCTAGCCATAAGGAATTATCTAAGTCCTTATATGTGGGAAAGGATGGCTGAGTTTGTTCAAACGTGCATTTGATTCAGTACAAGTGTTGGACACAAGGACTTTTTGAGCAATACACTCAACGAATTCAAATGATGGTAAGGATGGTGGATTGGTTGATCTAGGTGGTAGGTCTTCTAGTGTGTCTAAATAAGGATGTGGTGATGTAGGGGTTTGTTGTGCTATGGGAGTACTTAGGTTGATTATTTGTCCATAGATGTTGAACACAAAAAGTATGGATACTAATTCTTATGGTTCATTGGTTGCTACCACTAGTGGGTGAAGTGCTTGAAGTTTTGGTCATGTCTATGAAGCTTAGGGGCTGAGGTATAGGTTCACCTTGAAAGGGCACGTTTGGTTTAAAGGATGCTTTTGGAAGTTCATAAGCAATACGCTTAATGTTGCCAAAAGATGGAAGAGGGATAATAGGTGTCAAAGAGGGATAAGTGGCACAGTGGGTTGTTTGTTTTGGATAAGTGTTTGATTCATTTTAGGATTAGTGTTTCAACATGTGTTGTTAAAATACTTGGGTGTTGATTTTCGGATATGACTTTTAATGACTACTATCGTAAGTCGCATATACTTGAATATTTCGGATGAAATACTTAAGTTGTCAATCCTAATTTGTTAAGATTATAAAGCTTAGATTGAACTCAAGGATAACAAGACTTGATAGTATGTCTTTAACATACGTGTGAGTTATGACTCTATGTAAATAGTTATCGTCTTGAAGGATGACACATTATTTTCATGTTAACCAAGTGAGGCAATACATGTAGATACAAAACAATATCTATAGTCATATGATAGACTTGTATATGATATCTTTGCAAATAATGAGTCCAGATTTGTTAGTCTCGGTAAGTCATTTAAGTCATCTGCAAACGGGTGAGGAGATGTTGGTGGTGTTTGCACAAAGTACAAGTTTTGGAGACTTTGGTAGTGAAGGTGTTTTGGATGGTTGTGAAGTAGTCATAATGGTGGGTGATTTTGATGGTGGAGTTGGAATACTTAAGTTTAGAAAGTTCACATCTTGAATGAGTGATGAGATGTTGAGAGGTAACGAGTCTGAGGATGAGGAGTTCAAGTTAATGAAGCAACAAGATCGAATGCTAATCCTAGTGGTTTTCTTAAGTGGCTTATTTGAGGTTAATCCATACAAAGATGGTAGTTTCAAATGAGATGGAAGTGTCTAAGATCATGTCAAACATCCTAAGTTAATCCATTGAGGATGTGTTGAATGAGATATGAAAGATATGCATTAACAACTATCCTAGAAATGAAATTTGGCAAATTAGATTGCGGGATTTAGTAAAATTAAACAACTTACCTATAGAATCCACGACACCGATTTTTTACACAGACGTAACCAAAATAATGGTGCCGTCTGGTCCGCTTGTACAGGTATGGCGGTACCAAAAGCTATAACGGGCGGAACCAAATATTTGGTGTTGTCTGGTCCGTGGTGACCAGAAATCTTCACAGACCCATATTTTAACTATCGGGACTTTTCGAAAATCAAATTTTGCTTAAAACATGTGACATTAATTATTTCTAGTTAGGAAAAGTCCATAACACACATACAAACATAGTGGAGCATAGACTTTGACCAGGGCTAACGATTTTCACATATAAGTGAAAATGGGTAAAATTGATAACACCCGTGTGCTATCCTCTGCATGAACCGGTTAGCATACATCAATGTTTTAAGTTAGTTTATCATCCTCTGAAGCAAAACACATAAATTACATCATACAACATTGTTTTTGTCCTTGAACCAAACACTCTCTTAAAACCTCCATTTTCAAAGTACTTGACTAATTTACTTAGTACTCATTGCTAAGTGAGTTATGACATTTCATAAGTTATGTGAGATTTTAGTATAACCTATGCAAAGAAAGTTATCTAATTCTACAAGTGATGGTAAAACCATTTTCAACTTAGTGCACAAAATCAAGCAAAGATCTATTGTGCATAAACAAGAAATTGTCAAACAAGCGAATAAACAACATGGCAAGATTGACACTTATATTATGCAAACAAACAAATATAAACACCAATTTGAAAATAAGCAATCATATATATATATATATATATATATATATATATATATATATATATATATATATATATATATATATATATATATATGCAAACAACATAAACAAGTGGTCATTTAGCATATCATAAAATGAAAAACACTTTTCGTCATTTAGCGTTTAAATATGACGATGTATACCAAGCTTGATTAGTTTCCTTTAAACATGTTACCAATTTATTTAGTTTCAAAAGAAATTGTATCAAAGTTCTAAGAATACCAACTTAAATTTCTTGATTCAAAAATTTGAGTTTTTATGTTAAAGCGAAACTTAATATCTTAGACATACTGTAGTGTTTAGTCTATTTCACTTGTTTAAAATTAGACTCGGGATATGAGAGTATTTTTAAATGAAAGTATACTCAATTCCCTTTAAAATGATAGGTGGCTCGACTTGTACGGACTTACGGTTAATTAGTTATGATTTTTTGAAGTTGGAAAAAAAAACTGAATACTGTGCAGACGGATTTCAAGGAATCAATTTTAGGGATCAGCCCTTTATAAAATTTGGTGCCGTGGCCCTCTGAGACAGATTCACCAAAACTAGTATTTGACATAGAGAAAATGTGTGTGACTTACTAGATTTGATAGTAAACATATAATACACAATTTTTAACAACATATCTACTTATGTAACTTATCTTAAATGTTTACGGAGGTGATTTTTCAACTAAATTTATAGTTATCCCAAACACTCCTTTAAAATCATATTTCTTCGTAAATTTTCTATAAGCACACAATACAATACTTACTAGTTCTTTCAACAAACTTTTGTTTTATTTTTCAAGAAAACCTTCAAGCTTGTATACAAAGTCACATTTAACAATAAAATTTCTAAGTATAATTAGCAAAGCATTTTTCATATTATTTTTTGCTTCAATGGTAATTTGATACATGGATCGTACTCTATTTTAAAGACCATTTGTTTTGAAAATAAGAGCTTTGAGGCTTTGATGCCAATTGTGGAAACGTAGAGGGGGGGGGGGGTGAATACGTTACCGTTTAAAAACTTTAGATCTTTAGTATCAAATCGCTTATGAAGCTTGTTATAATATGAAAGTACCAATTATTGTTTGTGACTAATATAAAGCATAGTAAACCAAGTTGTCACACAATCATGAACATAAACCACATCACAAACAATAGTGTGGTGCAAGTATAAAAGTAAAGAGATAAAGAAAGGAAAGTGCAAACCGAACACGAGGATTTATAGTGGTTCGGTCACGGATCTCCTCTCCGCCCTACTCCACTCCCCGAGTATCCAACTCGAGAGTTACTTCACTAAATCAACAAGCTCCCTACTCGGCGGAGAAAACCTTACAATCATCGCTTACACATTTTCCGGTACAAAGCTAAATACCGGGTTCTAGTTCGAGTTAGAACCAACCTAACGTCGCCTATACAATATTTCCGACACTAAGCTGGATGTCGAGTTCTTTTACAAGGGTACAACCACTCCCATTATGTTTTATGGCCCAACATAACAAACCTTGTGTTTTATGGCACAAACACATAAACCATCTAATCTAGTTTGGTGAAAGTGTTGTTGTGATGCAATGATGTTTACACTAATGATCCATGACACAAATGTCTAATGGATATGAATAACTACTTCTAAATGAACTTCCATTTGATAGGAAGCCTTCATGATGAAGATCACAAGTTCCCTAAACTTGTTGTGATAGATCTTCAGCTTGTGGTGAGTGGGGATAGCTAGATCTCCAAGCTTTCCTTGGTTGATCAAAATGTAGATTATGCTTACAACAAAGATGAATGTTAGAAGCATTATGATCATGATCATTTGGGTGTTTAATGTATGTTACTACATTGTTAATGATTGATCTAAATGTATGCAAGAAGGTGGAGAAGATGTGTTTTGAAGTGGTGAAGAAATGAGAAAACAATGGGCTTCTATTTATAGGCAAAAGTGGTCAGGAGCGTCCACGGACCAAGGAGCCCTTAAAAGGGTTCCGCCCTTTATACATTTTGGTGCCGTGGGTGCCTGACAGGAAATCTAAAAAATCTTTCTTCAAATCTTTTCAAGATATTGCCATATCTTACCAAGATCACATTTGATATATTGAGTGACAATCTAACCAAAATATTCAAGAGATCTTCCATGGATTCCAAGGATGATGCATGCCATGATGTAACATGTATTTCCATTTTAAGATTAAAAGGTTTATCAAAGTAAACTTGTAAAATGTAACTAGTTAATAAAATGTCTAGTTACCTTTTGTAAAATAAACTCTCTAGTTGAGTGCTTGTCAAAATAAAATATATTTTGTCAAGTGTAAGTAAACTTTAGTACTTGTATGAATATGTTTACTTGTACAAATAAAAGTATATATTTGTTAGACATTTTACAAAAGAGGTACTTGTATAAAATACTTGTGAATGCAAAATGTAAAATGAGGTTCGAAATAGAATGGTTAACCTATTAAAATACTTAGTGACTCTAAACGTATTTTAAACATTCTAAATGATTTGTTAATGGGTTTGATCATAATGCCACATAACAAACATGTACGAACCTGTGTTGTAACATATGATGACTTGAGTCATCGAGAGGTGTTGAATGCATGTTGAGACAAACTGTGATTACAAGTAACTTGTACATTTTACGTTATGTATTACAAGTTACATGTTTGTCATCAATCAAAACAAACGAGAATGTATAGATTAAATATCGTAATATTTGCACTAACAGTCTGTTTTCTTACGTTTTCGTCCGTTTTCGTCTGTTTTGTTACATTTTCATACGCTTACATCAGTCTTGTTACGTTCTCGTCTGTTTTCTTACATTTTCGTCCGTTTGCTTACGTTTTTTCCATTTACATACGTTTTCATCAGTTTTCTTTCGTTTTCGTCCATTTTTCATACATTATCATCCATTTTCAAACATGTTTTTACGCTTTCATACGTTTTCGTCCATTTTTATACGTATTCGTCCATTTTCTTACGTTTTTGTCCGTTTTCTTACGTTTTCATACATTTCTGATTATCACAAGTGATTTTCTGTGATATTCAGAATATCACTTGTGATTTTCTAAGTACCACCTTGTGATATTCAGAAATCACTTTCTGATATTCAGAATATCACGTTGATATTCTGAATATCACGTTGATATTCTGAATATCACGTTGATATTCTGAATATCACTTGTGATTTTCTGAATATCACAAAGTGATTTATGAATATCACTTGTGATTTTCTGGATATCACTTTGTGGTATTCTGAATATCACTTGTGATTTTCATTTTACAAAATATTAGTTGAAAATCACTTGTAATTATCACAAGCGATTTTCTGAATATCACAGAATATCACTTGTGATCATCTGAATATCACAGAATATCACTTGTGATATTCAGAATATCATTTGCGATAATCAGAATATCTCTTGTGATATTCTAAATATCACAGAATATCACTTGTGATATTCAGAAACATATGAAAACAACTGAAAACATTTAAAAATGAACGAAAATGTATGAAAACGGACGAATATGTATGAACTCTAAACCAAAAGTTGACCATTTTCTCTTTATACATTGTAGTTATAAACTTACATATTTTTATAAGTTTCAAAATAAGCGAATTAAGCTTGTGAAACATAAACCGAAATCACATAAGCAAATAAAATAAGGTTAAATAAATACCCCAAAACTATGTAGCTGCTATTCAAATTATATATTTGTGATATTCTGAATATTACTTGTGATTTTCTGAATGTCACTTTGTGATATTATGAATATCACTAGTGATTTTCTGGATATCACTTTGGGATATTCTGAATATTAATTGTGATTTTCATGTTACAAAACATTAGTTGAAAATCACTTGTGATAGTTAGATATTAGAATATCACAAGTTATATTCTGAATATCAGAGAACATCACTTGTGATCATCTGAATATCACAGACTATCATAGAATATCACTTGTGATATTCAGAAACGTCTGAAAACGGCCGAAAACATTTAAAAATGGACGAAAACGTATGAAAACGGACGAAAACGTAAGAAAATGGACGGATATGTATGAAAACGGACGAAAATGTTTGAAAGCGTAAAAACAAGTATGAAAACGGACGAAAATGTATGAAAACAGACGAAAATGAACGAAACGTATGAATAATGAACGAAAACGTAAGAAAACGGGCGAAAACGTATGAAAACGAACGAAAACGTATGAAAATGGACGAATATGTATGAAAACGGACGAAAATGTATGAAAGCGTAAAAACAAGTATGAAAACGGACGAAAACGTATGAAAATGGACGAAAACGTATGAATAATGAACGAAAACGTAAGAAAACGTATGAAAACGGACGAAAACGTAAGCAAATGGACGAATATGTATGAAAACGGACGAAAACGTATGAAAGCGTAAAAACAAGAATGAAAACGGACGAAAACGTATGAAAATGGACGAAAACGTATGAATAATGAACGAAAACGTAAGAAAACGGACGAAAAATATGAAAGCGAAGAAAAAAACGCGAATTAAAAAAAAACGTGAATAACGTGAATTAAAAAAAAAATCTGAATTAGAAAAAACGTGAATTTAGGGGGAAAAAATGAATAAAAAAGAAAGACAAAAAGACAAGAAAAAAATATGCACTTAGGTTTATCTAATAAATCTTAGGTTAATCCCCACTATTAGATTAAATTAAATGGATGATGATGATTTGTCACCAAATAAAGGTAAGCAAATGAAAATTGCTCATTTCTTTAATATTTTTGAAAGTATACATTTTTAACAATCAAATATGGTTAATTGATTGTAATTATTGGTTGGAAAATAATCATGACAAAAAAAAAACATGAGGATTCTCAACAAAATGATCAAATAACATAAATCATTTCGTTTAGATAGAATAATCAAATAACAAAACACATTATGTAAATTAGCATAAAAAATAACGGTCAACAAAATAATCAAATTACATAAAACATTAACAATAAATCATAAACATGAACATAGTAATCACCGGGGTTAAGATTAAAAAAATGTAATTGACAAAATGAATTATGAAAATAAGCTTACTAACCGGTAATCCATAAAACCTTAATGTTGCCATTAGAATTATGAAAATAAGCTTACTAACTGGTAATCCAAATAACCAATACAGACCGAGGGTATATATAACAGAATATGAATTATTGTTGCCAACCCGAATTTAATGGCAATGGCATTTTTTTTTTAATTTAAATTTTGCAGATGAAGATGAAAGACATGGCAGTTTTAGAATTTTTAATTTGGTGATTCAATTGCCAAGTTTAGCGAGAAAGAGTCGGTTGAAATTTGGTAGGCTGGTGACAGTGGTGACAGCAGACGACCCTTCCACATCATCTTTGTCTCTCTGACGACGACCGAGTTACCACCATGACGACCAAATTATTATTTTTTTTAAATTCAAAATTTTTAAACAACAAATTCAAACTTCATCAATAATGAAAACATTACATAATTACATAGTACCAAAATACAAAAGCATACAAAAAAGAAAAAAAGTTTACAATTGTTTAAAATAAAAATGACAATGAAATCAAACTTCAAGAGTTTAAACTGTAAATCTCAAAAACATCAAAGGTTTAAAGAAATTCTTTTATTTGTTTAAAAAAGAAAAGAAGCTATCTTCTTCATCATCCATGTACATGCAAATACACATTTTTTTTTAACCGAATTAAAAATAAAATAAAATAAAAAAATAAAAAATAGAAAGCAAAATAAAGAAAAAAAGAGAAGGGAGAGTTTTTATCGTTTGTTTGTGTGTTTCAACTTGATCGTTTAGACGAACTAGTTCTTTTCTTTTTTCACCAACGCCGATTAAGACCACAACCCCACAGTAGGGCTACCGACCCATGACTGAGGTCGACTAATGCTCAAGACCGATCCGGTGTCGCCTAAGAATTGAATAAGTCAAAATTAGTGTCATGTCACAGCATCATTATCTTGTACACGTCACTTTTTTTTGGTCAAATCATTATTAAAAACACTCTATTTAGAAGCCTTGAGATATAGGGTCTTATCGTTGTGTCAAACGACGCCATTCGTGAGCCAACCATACCGGAGATCACGCCATTCGTGAACCAAACGTTTTGGCCAACTGATGGCTCAAGCCATTTGCATTCTTTTGTGTTTTTTTTCTTTTGCTTTTTTGTGTATTGTGAGTGAGTGGGTATTTTTAGTGGGGTATTTTGTGGGACCCAACAACATGTTATTGGTGTGTTATGAGGGAGGGTGTTTGAGTGATTGATGTGTTATTGAGAAATGTATAATGTGACGCTGATGTGACATACCAATAACGTGTTATTGGTATCTCCCTCACCTTGTGCTCTTATATAGGTTGGGATGTGAGAACTTGACGATAAAAAAATGAATTTTGATCGGATTATATCTACCATCTGTAGGGTAGTTTAAAAGTTAAATAAAACCATATCACCAACCCTTGCCATGTCAGTATAAAGGATATATAAGCTAGCAAATCCTAAATCAAACAAAAAATCATAGCAATAATCATGCTAATATGTGAATTGAAAGAGGTTTGCTACATCGGCAAATTATTCACAATCAAAATGACATAACACTTGGCCACTTATTTCCTTTTCTACTTTATCAACTATTTTTATTAACAAATTATTTTACTTTACTACACCTCGTTTATTTATTTATTTATTTATTTTTATCTTTTTGTAAAGTTTATGTGGATATAGTACTCTAAGATTCAAAAACTCTAAATCAAACCAAACATCTGAATGCACAATAATTAATCAATAATTTGAAGAATTTGCAAACCAAGTGTGCTAGATGTAAGATGCTGAAAGACGAATTACTCATAAATCCTAGTCTAGTTAAATTAAAGACTGAAGAAACTAGAGGTGTGCTAGATGTAAGAAAACGAATTAGACTATGACCAACTCCACACCTCGAGGCAATATTGGTCTGATCTGGCACTCAGCAGAAGACCGAGCGGCTTTCTTCCTCTTTGAACGCTCCTTAATAGTTAAATCTACCGGATAAGCCACACAGCTAGGATCAATCGTGATTTTTCTGAGTGCAACAGCATTATCTATCACGTAGACAGCAAGCTCAAGATCACTGGTTCGACCATAATACCCTCCAATTTTAAAAAGCTTGAGGTGTTCATGGGGGTGAGGAGCAGCATGCTTAACTTTCTTTCTTCTTTTGATTGGGGAAGACCAAAATAACTGCAAAAAGACCATTATGTGGAATTGTGGATACAAATTACAATTAAGCTGACACCATTTATATAGAAAAATTTGAAAAACATAATAATCTTCTAACTTGAGCAGGACTGATAAAAGCATCACATGAGCATAGAGTTGTACTTGAAAACTAAATATACATGACAACATAATATTTAACAGAGACTAATAGCCTAATTACAACATTATAGACTTATATACAGCTAAATGATTAACATATTATATATTTTATGTACATTATCACACTCCGGAGGAAGATGAAAGCTCATCACGGAGCAAAAAATATAAAAGAGAAAAGAAAGACTTATATAAAGATTTCAGCATACTGAACCTCTAAATGAATGAAGAACACAGAAGTGGCTTAAATCATATTCTCACACGGAAAACAAAAGTAATGCTCCCCAATTGCTTTGTGCACTGGTGTGGGACATGACTACCAATGTGGTACATTATTACATTAAGAGCAACCCGTTTAAGTGGACAGTAGGATTCCAAAATCAAATAAGCCAACACGATTCTACAACTGCATAAGCAACAATGGTATTCTGTTTCCGCACTAAGGGAGAGATGGTAGCTTGACCTCGGAAAACCAAGAGACAAAGTTATCACCTGAGAATACATTATCAAAGGGAGTTAATCATTCAGAATAGAGACACCACCCAAACCAAGTACACCGAATGATAGCAAAATGCACTTGAGATCATTAGAATGGGGCCCTTGAGGATCGTGCTATATAGACATATAAGAGGAACGCTATATGAGAAATACGGTTAAGTGGAAGTGAGATATGGCCCATAGTTTGCACTCGGCCATGTTGACCTGATCCAGAATCTTGAGAGCATATTTCTGTTGGGAAAGAAAGAGTTTGTCTTTGGTGCAGGAGGCGACAAGTGCAAAAAAATAGTGGAAGGTGCTAAGATTAGTCATGAGCTAAGGGAGAAAACAATTGAGGAGGTCGTGAGATCAGTTGCAGCAAAAGACAGGAGCATAAAGGTAAGATCACCCCCCTTGCAATAAGAAAACTTAATGCATAAATTACTAGGACGCATGGTTGTAAATATCGTTCGGCGGTACCGTGGCGGTCGACCCCGTCAAGCGTCATATTGGTCTTGGCGGTGATATATCAATGATATATCGGAGACCATAAATTATAAAGAAATTTACTGATTTTGACCGATATTGACCTAAAAAAAACTTTTTTTTAAGTTTGACTAAAACCAATTTTTTTGACCGATAAGTGAAAAATCATATTTGTTGACCGCCGATAAGCGATATATCAGTGATATATCGGCCGCCAAGACCGATATTTACAACACTGCTATGACGAAACCCAAAGAGACCTTGTGAGAATCAATGGTGGAAACATAAGAAGAGTCCATAGGAGATGCAACATGTGGACGGTTTTGTAAAAAGCAATGTCAAGTGAACTTAAAGAAAGATGGGGAAGAAAATTTGATTGAGAATAGTACGACGGTATTACCATGTGATATTTTTGGGTACGCAATTAGATCATATATAACAAGGTTCTGTAAGGTTTTGTTGAGAATTGCGGCAAGGAAATCAAAGAGGGTTTATAATGTGGTAATTGTCATGCCAACCAGTTTGACTGTTTTGAGTTAGTTATCAAGGTGTTGGATCATAAACTTGATATGCTCCAAGGTTAAAGATTGAAATATTGATGAAGCCTCGGTCCACAATAAGAATTATCTAGAACGTTATAGTTAGTTCTTGATTAGGAGAAATATCTAGAATTGTGCTAGAAATATCTAGTTAGTAATATCTAGATGTAAATATCTAGAGATGTAAATGTCCATGGAAAATATAGAATCTCCCATGGACAAGTATATATAGATGATGTATGTAAGCATTTGTAATCAAGCAAAATTCCGCAATCTAATACATTGTAAACTCTTTCTTAAGTGTTCCTCTCTTTCTAAATTTTCCTTATAACCTCTTCATCAATATAAGCCTAAAAGGCCCTCGTGTTTCCAACAAATTGGTGACAGTGCTAGAAGATCGAGATGTCAAGTGTAATGAACTCGTTCCAATTTCCTCGTCTTACTAAAGACAACTATGATAGTTGGTGCATTCGGATGAAGGAGTTACTCGGTTCACATGATGGGTGGGAGATAGTCAAGAAAGGTGTTGAGAAAGTTGATGATGAAAGTTCGTCGCCCGACGGGTGTTGTTGTAAAAGGAAAGATGGAAGGATCAAATTGCTCTACATTCATATATGAATGTCTTGATGATACGATGTTTGAGAAACTTGCAAATGCAATCACTTCTAAGGAAGCGTGAGAGATCCTTCAAAATGCTTTCAAAGGAATTGATAAGGTGAAAAAGTTACACCTTCAAACTCTTAAAGGAGAGTTCGAAATACTCTAAATGGAAGAATCCAAAACCATTTCGAATTATTTCACTCGTATCTTGACCATTTAAAATGATATGAAGAGGAATGGTGAAAGCTTAAGTGACACAAGAAGTGATAGAAAGATTATTCGTTCTTTGCCGCCAAGCTTTTATTACATTTTCGTGGCCATAGAAGAGTAAAAAGGCATCGACTCTATGACCATTTATCAACTCATGGTATCTTTACAAGCCCATGAAGAGAAGTTGGAGAAAAGAACCCTTCGAGCAAGCTTTATACTTAAAGGTTTCTTTCAATGAAAGAGAAGAGAGCTTTCTTTATAAAAAGAAACAAGGATGATGACGTGGTACTTTTTGAGGTTGTGGTGGTTTCCAAGGCCGAGGCTGAGGACTAGGAATAGGAAGAGAAGATGTTAACTAAGAAGATGAGAACTAATGGTCTCCATATAGAAGAGTTCGTGAGAGAGGCTTTCAAAGAGGAGGTAAGCCTCAAATACAATGTTACAATTCTCGCAAATATGGTCATTATGCCAATGAGTGTACTAGCTCAAGACAAGTGGAAGAAGAAGCTAATCTTGTGGAAGTAGAAGATGAAGATGGGCTTACTTTGCTAATGGTGATACATGACAAACAAGAAGAGTAGATAGAGCCATGGCATACAGATTCTAATGTGAGTAGCTATATGACAGGTGAAGAAGTATTGTTCGTGGAGATAGAGAAAAGTAAAGGTAACGTCACCTTCGGAGACGAATCAAAGGCATCGGTGAAAGGAAAAGGTAAAATATTAATCCGATCTAATATGGTAGTCACCAATATATTTCAGACGTTTATAATGTGCCCAACCTTAAAAGTAACAAGTGTAGGACAACTTTTAGAGAAAAACTGCAATATTCATTTCAAAGATCGTAGTGCCACAATAAAAAATCATGAAGGAAGGCTCAGAGCAAAAGTTCCTACGAATAAAAACCGAATGTTCAACATTCAACATGATGAAGCTAAATGCTTAAAGAGTTGCTTGAAAGGTTATTCGTAGCTTTGGCACATGAGGTATGGGCACTTAAACTTTGGTGACTTACCTTATTATCCTCTAAGGGAATAGTGAAAGGGTTAAATCAGGGAATAGTGAAAGGGTTAGATCAAACTGATCATCTCAATCAAGTGTGCCTTCTTGGGAAGCATGCTAGGAGTTCGTTCTTAAAAAAAGCGACATCAAGAAAACTAATTCAAACGGACTGGCGTGGTGTCATTACTCTATCCTCTCAAGGTAAGAATCTTTACTTTATGCTCTTTATTGATGACTTTTCAAGAAAGACTTTGGTATATTTTCTAAAACAAAATCCCAAGCTTTTGAAGATTTTAAGATATTAAAGCTATGGTTGAAAAGGAGAAAGGTTTAAAAACTAAATCCATGAGATCCGAACAAGTTTGTATCAAAAGAATGTAATTAATTTTGTGAGGATAATGGGATATAGAGATTTCTAACGGCACCTTACCCCCCACAACAAATTGGAGTGGTGGAGAGAAAGAATAGAACCATTCTAAATATGGTCCGAAGCATGTTAAAAAGTAAGAAGTTGCTAAAGGATTTTTGGGTCGAGCCGGTTGATTGTGAAGTATATCTATTGAACTAGTGTTCGTCAAAGATTTTAGAAAACAAAACTCCACAAGAAGCATGGAATGGAATAAAGCGTACCATATCTCATCAAAGGGTATTCGGAAGCATAGCGTATGTCCACGTTTTGAGCCAAAGGCGATCCAAGCTTGATGATAAAAAGAGAAGCATGTGTTCGTTGGTTAGGATAATGGGATATGGAGATTTCTAACGGCTCCTTACTCCCCACAACAAAATGGAGTGGTAGAGCGAAAGAATGGAACCATTCTCAATATGGTCTGAAGCATGTTAAAAATTAAGAAGTTGCCAAAGGAATTTTGGGTCTAGGCGGTTGATTATGCGGTATCTATTGAACTTGTGTCCCTCAAAGAGTTTAGAAAACAAAAATCCACAAGAAGCATGGAATGGAATAAAGCCTACCATATCTCATCAACGGGTATTTGGAAGAATAGCTTATGTCCACGTTTTGAGCCAAAGGCGATCCAAGCTTGATGATAGAAGTGAGAAGCATGTGTTCGTTGGTTACGACAAGTAGTCGAAAGGTTACAAGCTCTATAATCCGATCACAACGAAGGTGGTAGTGAGTAGAGACGTGGAGTTCGATAAAGGAGCATAGGAATGGAGCATAAATGAAAATTAAATGTATGAATTTCTTCTAGACGAAGAAGAAAAGAATGAATCAAGTAAAGAAGACCAACAACCCCAAAGTGCAACTCTAACTCCAACCCAAGGCTTACCTTCAAGTTCAAGTGAAGGAGAACCAAAAACAAGAAGTTTACATGAGCTCTACGTGGTAACTGATGAGATACCTCTTCTTTGTCTACACATTTCTTGTGAACCTTTAGTTTTTTAGGAGGCTATGAAAAGCAAGAAATGAAGACAAGCCATGGATGAGCATATAAAGTCAATAGAAAAGAATGATACGTTAGAGTTGACGACCCTTCCAAAAGGCTATTAGAGTCAAGTAAGTATACAAGGCCAACAAAAACACTAAAGGCGAAGTGGAGAAGTACAAGGCAAGACTTGTGGCAAAAGGTTATCGTATCAACTACGAAGAGGTATTTGCTCTTGTTGCTCACTTAGAAACGATAAGAATGATTATTTCTATTGTTAATTCACTAAATGGATTTGAAGTCGGAATTTCTAAATGGACTTGTTGAGGAAGAAGTTTATGTAGAGCAATGAGAAGGACATGTGCCAAAGGACGAGAAGGTAAAGTGCTAAGGTTAAAGAAGGCCTTATAATGGTTTAAAGCAGGCACCACGTGCTTGGAATACTAGAATTGACAAGTATTTCCAAGAACATTGTTTTACAAATTGCTTAAGTGAACATGCACTTTTACATGAAATTTGAAAATAGAAGTATATTGCTCGTCTTCTTGTATGTGGATAATTTGGATAATTTGATCTTTACAGGAATTCTCAAAGTATGATTGATGAGCTCAAGAAGTCAATGACGAGAGAGTTTAAAATGATAGAGATCGGACTAATGTCTTATTATCTTAGCATTGAGGTGAAGCAAATGGACGAAAAAATCTTCATATGTCAAGAAGGATATGTTAGGGAGATATTTAAAAGGTTCGACATATCGCGTTGGAACCCTCATAGAACATAAGGCAAAGCATTCTAAGCATGACGGAGGAGAAGCGATAGACTCAAATCTATTCAAGAGTCTCGTTGGAAGTTTGCGCTATTTGACTTGTACAAGACCACACATACTCTTTGCGTTTGGATTAATTAGTCATTCCATGGAATAGCCTACCAAAACAGTTGGAGATTGCAAAGAGGATCGTCCATTATATCAAAGGTACCAATAGACTATGGTATGTTTTATTCAAAAAGTGAAGACTTCAAGTTGGTTTCATATAGCGACATTGACCGGGACAAAAACAAAGACAATGGAAGAAGTACATCAGGATTCCTATTCTTCCTAGGTAACAATGCCTTTACATGTTCTTCAAAGAAGCAACCTATTGTTACCTTGTCTAGTTGTGAAGCAGAGTACGTAGATGCAACATTGTGTGTATGTCACGCGATATGGCTTATAAGTATGCAAAAGGAGCTACACATGGTGCAAGAAGAAGTGACTAAGATCTACGTGGATAATAAGACGGCGATTGACTTAGCAAAATATCAAGTCTACCATGATCGAAGTAAGCATATTAACACTTGTTATCACTTTATTCAAGAATGCATGGCAAGGAAGGATGTTCGAGTGATATACACGAGGTATGAAGATCAAGTTGTAACTATCTTCACCAAGCCACTCAACGAGAAAGATTTCTCACCACAAAGAATGATGCTTTGAGTCAGGAAATCAAGTTTAAAAGGGGGTGTTGGATCATAAACTTGATTTGCTCCAAGGTAAAATATTGGAATATTGATGAAGGCTCTAGTCTATAGTAAGAATTATCTAGAATGTTATAGTTAGTTCTTGATTAGGAGAAGTATCTAGAATTGTGCTAGAAATATCTAGTTAGTAATATCTAGAAATGAAGTATCTAGAGATGTAAATGTCCATGGAAAATATCTCGAGTCTAGAATCTTACGTGGACAAGTATATATAGGTGATGTATGTAAGCATTTGTAATCAAGCAAAGTTCAAGCTATCTAAGACATTGTAAACTTTCTCTAAGTGTTCCTCTCTTTCAAAATTTCCCTTATAAACTCTTCATCAATATAAGCCTAAAAGGCCCTCGTGTTTCTAACACGAGGTTCTTGGATTAGGTTTCTAATATATTTTGTTTCATGAATAAGGTTTTTGAAAGTAAGTCAAACTTCTTTAGGAAGTGACACCTCTCATAAGTAACGTTTGTAGAAAGGTTTGGTAAGATTTCTATAGATGTGTGTGACATGGTCATAATCAAGGTGTTTCCAATCCATCTCAAAGGAGCTAGAAAGGAAGCAAACTAAATCGATATGTCGAAGACATTGATACTCAAGCAATGAGTTTTGAGCGGTTCAAAGAGTCTTCATTTTATAAGGGTGAAGAATAATGGCGTAGAACTTAGCTTTAGTGATGTTGTAGGGTGTTACGAGAAGAGAGAGGGGTTACGTCCTTGCCAAACATAGCTAAGGAATAGGAGCAAGATAAAGGATAAGGAGAGTAGGTAGCGAGGATGGGTAAAGAAACACATATGTGGGGGCCGAGAGGATCGGGCAAGGCAAAATTTACCCAATCCTCAAACAATTTGAGTCAGCATCATTCTCCTTATGAATTAGCATTGCTCTAATCAAATACATGAACATGTACTATGGAATATTCTAGAAAAATAATTTAATGAGAGAAAGTATCATACTAAACTGTATCACACAGTATCCACACAATATGGACAATTAAATTGAGACGGAGGGAGTATTATATTTGATGCCTGGACTAGAAAATCACAAACATGAGTACATGACATAGAACCACTAGTTTACCCATATCATGAGGAATAGAAAACCTTAAGTATATGACCTTGTGACATCAGTAATAAACAATACTTTAGATGATATCAAACACCAAAATATTATACTGTTTGGGTATTTGGTGTGGTTGTTTTCCACTATTGCATATATCTTTCTCTAGCATATTCATTCAACAGTTGGTGGCTAACTTGCCCAAATCAAATAGTTGTTACTTTAAAATACTTATTGTATCTTTCCAATTTTAGTGCATACAAATAAGAAGACTAAAACCAATACTAAGAGAGAAAAAAATAGCATAGAAACTCCATTCTTAGCAGCAGTTACAGTGTTGATAAATATATTAAATTTTTAATTAAGCATAGCACGGGTACCTCGATTTCAAAATCCTCCAAGCGCGGACATGCCTTAGCTATTGAAGTGAATTCTAGTAGACTATCATCTTCTTCAGCATCGATTAACAGAACCAGGTTCTTGACATTTGGTAGTTTGGGAATAGAATTAGCATTATAACTATCCTGAAAAAAGTATGAAAACACTCATAATATATTCATCGGTATTTATTGTTTCTATTTTTTTTTTTGGATAGTTTGGCAAGGCAAAGCTTTATTAAAAAAAGTGTAACCCTTCTCCCACAGAGCAAGGGAGAAGGAAAAGAAACACATTTTGATAACATTTTTCAGACTTCGGACTATAGTCATTAATTTGGTAGTTTGGGAACGGAAACTATCCAGAGTAAAAATTGGAAGCACTCACATAATATATTCATTAGAGATTATAAACACATAAGAAAAGAATTTCTAACATTCGGGTAATCTATTTCCAAGCAAAGAACTTGAAGGTTGGAAGCAACAGATGATATCTGAGCTAAGATATTATTCTTCAACCCCGCACCAATTTCGCAGAAATCAAGTTCTTTAAGCATTGGGAGACCAGTGAGACGTAAATTTATTTCTGGGCCATTATAGATGAATGATACGAGGTCAAAATCATACAAGGAAATAGATTCAACCCCCGAACAGCTCACTAATGTGAAATGTTTCAAACTGATATCCCGTCCACCAACATGAATATCAGTGGACAAACTCGAGCCATAAATGTATAGAGTCTCAAGACGTAGAGATCTTTCTAATAGTCCTAATAGGTTTGGTCCACTTATGTTGACACCCATCAAGGAGACCTGTTTTAGAGATCGCATCTCCGCAACCATAGCATCGACTGACGGCCATTCGACAAGGTGTATCATATTTCCATTCAATGACGGTAGTGAGAAATCATAGTTCCTGGCTGAATCGTCACGCACATAGAGACATTTGTCCATTAAGTTCAGATCAAGCATCTCAACTTTCTTGTCTAGTGCAAACCGGAGCCAGAAATCAATATCGTGATAATTACTCTCATCCAAATCGAAACGCATCTGAAAAACTTTAACAGTTGGATGGTTATGACTTGCGATGACATTGTAAACCTGGTTGACAAACTTTTCCCGCTGTGAAACAGAAAGCTTATGATCCTTGGCCATCTTTTCTAAAGTTTCAGTGCCATCAAAGTTCAATCGGGTTAAATAGCACCACAAGAACCTCCATCTTGTCGAGAGACAGCTGGTGGCCCCTGCGTCCGTTATAGGCAAAAGGGACAGTATCTTAACAAGAACATCATCCGGCATTTGGCTGATGAAATCATTCAAATTTGTTCTTCCATGACCCCCCTTCACAAACACAAGCCATAAGTAACCTTTTATATTTAACGCGTGACACGCATTAACACCATATTACACTTATTTTAGTAGTTAATTAAAACAGAACATCTTTTATATAAATAGGCAGTTGTGTAAACAGTCAATAGTGATACTAACTCAACTGAATCAATTCAATCCTAGCTTTTCTTTCGAATCCTATTCCTATTTCTCGAAAATCATGATTAGCATACTCCTTCCTTCAATTCAATGCTTACATGCATTCTCAAAGAGAGAGCATAGTACACGACTAAACAAGTGTGGTGGAGGATATGAGTAATGTAGTCTAAAATTGACAATCCACCAAACCTTAGTAACAATTATATTCATTGAGAATAAATGCTCACATACACAGTGAAAGCTATTAGGTGTAAACGGGGATGTTAAAAAAAAAAAAAAAAAAAAAAAAAAAAAAAAAAAAAAAAATGGAACTAAGTGAATAAAACAACAATTCTAAATGCAAAAATCAGCAGCTAAATCATATGATTGACACTAAGATGATATCAGTTAATTATTTTTTAAACGTAGAATGTCCTGATCAAGAAGGGTTAATAAAATAAATAAAAAGGATTGTAAGTTACAAATATCAAGGAGGAAACCCTAAAACAACATGATCATTATTTTAAGGTAAATGCATCATTTAAAAAAGATATTTGGGCAAACAACGTCAATTAACAGCTTCGAAAAGGGGCAAATGAAGGGAAAAAACCTTGTTGTTTTGAGCAGAACGAAACGTTCTTTTCTTCATTATTAATTCTAATGAAAGAAGAGAAACGGGCGTGAACAACTTAGCGGAAGGTTTGGGGGGATTTTATCTTCGAATGAAATTGGTTTTGGCTCCAAATATCCCTTTTGGAGTGGGAAATGATTGGCGTGTCACTATTTTTAAAGTTATATAATACATGAGAATGTGTATATTTATGAAAGTTTGTTAAGACCATCGGTAATGGATGGTCGTGTGTACTAGGTCACCCCAATACCCGACACATTCCCCCGTACATCCCTCACCCTATGCGTCCTTTATGCGAATTTGGGAGGACTTGGTCGAAAATTAGACTGAGTCTTATGGCTTGCTTGGCACAAAAAATCACACCTCAACGTCCAAGAAAATGACCATTGGTTCAATTTATAAAAATGTAAAAAAAAAAATCTTTAAAATTTTGAATAAACTTACCTTATAAATACTTCAATACTTCTTAATTTTTATACACAATTTCAAACCCAATCTTCATATATATACTCCAACTTACCAACTCAAACAAATAGATTTCGATCAATTATTTTTTTTTACATCCTTGGATGACAAAGACGAAGTTTATGTTGGAATATGCTCAAGTCATAATAAATAATTATATAGCTAGACGTGAGCCTATAAGGTCACACATTTATACACTGAGGTACCACTTAATATAACGTGTTAGTGTATTTATGTTATATAATACCTATGTAACTTGTTGATCAATAAAGGGAAGAAAGGACAAGGAATAAAAGCTTAAAGGTATTAGTAGGTCATACTAGTAAGTCGCTAATGCTAGCACCAATGAGATGTCACCAATGGTAGCACCAATCATATATGACCAACATACACACCAATAACTTATCACCAAAAGACAGACCAATGAAATGCCACCAGCATTTGGTCCAATGGTTTATCACCATCTTTTGGTCGAATGAGGGTTCACCATTTATTGGTCCAATGAGAAACCACCATCACTAGCACCAATAGATGATTAACAAACAAAAAATCCACCTCCTTCTCTTCCTGTATATACCCATGATACACAACATAAACACACATCTTGTGTGTTTTTCCTTGGTTCCTAGTTCATTCTCTCTAGTTTAGTGCAAGAATAAGAAGTTACATTATGGAAAAAGAGTAGCATCTATTGGTATACAAGGAAGTGTAGTGTATTTCTACATAGAGGATATCAACCTTATTTATCACTTGGGTTTCTAGTATAGATCGGGTTGTGTTGATAATCTTCATTCGATCGTACCGAATCAAGCTACAAAGGTATGTCGCTATTTGTATTATAATGATTGATCATATGAATCTTTGGATTCGTGCGGTGATTTGTTTCTGCTGCAATTTATATTCATTTATATGTTATTTATCTATAAAATCATCTATAGTTTATAGTGTCGATATAGTGTTTTTTAAAAGAGACTGTTACGCTTGTTCAAGCTTTTATTTCTACAATCCCCAAAACCCTATGAAACACTATAGATAGAGATCGTCATGGTTCTCATGAAAGTGGCCGCTTACTTCTCTGAAAACTTAATGTATGATGAGTAATTATTCCGTAAGCGGTTCCGAATAACCCAATAACTATTCAAACACATTATTCAAGAATTACCTGATAATGCGCCGTATTTCAACAAAGTAGTTATTTACTATAAAAGTTGACATTTCCTCATTGATAAAGCGCACATCTGCAAGTCGTCAATTGGCATATGGCACCATTCATGATGCTCTAGAAGAATATTTGCAAATGGATGAGAAAACTTTCCGTTATTCTCTCCAAGCTTTATGTAAGGCTATTATGGATTTATATGGAGACTGTGATTTTAAGAAGGAATACTTATACTCATATAGAAAAACTCTATGTTTTTCACAAGGAGAAACATTGGTTTCCTAAGATGTTAGGAAGCATTAATTCTCTCCATCGGATAAGTCTTCCTACCATTGGATAAGCCTACAATTCTTTACATCCGACCTTCCTTCTACCCGACTTTAGCAGGATTGGGCTGGTGTTAAATAAGTGAAAACATAAATGAGTACGTTGTATAAATGAGAACACTCGTAAAAGTATGTGACTTAGCGTTTTTCCTGTTGATGATGATCGATCTTCTTTGGTTTGATCTTTGATGAGCTTTCTCCAAATTTTTGTCCACAAAGGCATGGGGTCTAACACACACAAAACTTGTTTGTGTTTTTTATGTTTAAACTGCTTTACCTACTCTGGCATTAAATTGTTTAACCACCACATCAGATACATGGAAATTAATTTAACTTCTATATTGGAAACAACAAAATTGAACCCAAATAATTAACCATGACACATTTACACAAGTCTCAAGTCTCAACCTTTGAAGTTTCGACAAAGTTCTTCAATATCTTGAGCCGGTTCCCTTCTTCATCGTCTACCTCTTTAAAGTCATCAAATTTCCCAATGATTGGAACTAATCCCTTATGCAGAAATAGAAATGAATCGTTAACACAATTAAGACACATGAATAGATTTCCATTATTCAAGCAACTTAAAAAGATAAACGTTATGTGATGACCTTTTAGATGGTATACATCAAATAAGTAGATATGCACGAGTTGACATAAGCATGGTTACCTTAGTAGTATGAAAAGTAAACCATTTCAACTCTCAATCCAACGTGTTAAAGAGGGAATAGGATGCCAAGTTATATACCATAGTGCATCTATGGTATACGACCCTGTAGAAATCTCTCCCTTACAATAGCTTTTTATGCTTTTTGATGCTTTCTTGTTTTGCGTGTAAGAATTTTTCTTAAGCAAAAATTCCAAGCTATAACAATTCACAAACGCTGAGAGTACTTTATTTATGCATGTAGGTACACAATTTACGTATGAAAGATTGAAGGGATCATTATCTATTTCATGAATATAATGTTGAGTTTAAGATATATGATATACAAATAATAATATATAGGCATCACAGAATACACAACGGAAGACTTAAAATATAATAGTAATTAACTAACTGAAATAAATGCGTAACGTATCTCTTGCAAATGGTCAGATCTCTTGAACAAAGAAGATGAAGTGGTTTAAAAAGTTGTCCATTACCGTTTTATAACTCAAACCAATTGGTGTAAGAATAATGTCTTACCACCACAGTTTTGTACACACGAATTAACCGCGAATCAAAGTGATTGCTAGATCTAACACAGTCCTTTGTTTTATAAAAAAACCAAAACCAAAACACCCTAGGGGGGGTTTCGGCCGAATAAATGCAAGAGAGGAGAGGGAGAGATATAGGGTTCATTCAATGCACAAAAGTTAACCATAAACCTTAACCCTAGACCTGTATATATAGTGGTAGAATATCTTGTAGGAAAAGTTAGTGTTTGGGCTTGGAATAACCCCCCTTGGCCGGCCACTAATAGGAAGAAAAATGGGAACTCGAATCTTTTCCATTTTTAAGTTATTCATCATATATTCTCTCCTTTTACATTTAACGGTCGTTAGTCATTTCCGTTAAACACTGAACGATCGTTAGACGGAATTTTATTTAATAATTAATCGTAATCATTAACATTAATTATTAACTTTAATTCTCATTCGCTAATGTGTGCAATCCCGTGGTCACGAGTTCGAATCCGGACATTCACGGTTTTATAAATATATACATTTCCAACAGCTCCCACTTGGATATGTTTACAAAACATGTAATGACATTGGTTAGCCTCTAGCAACACACCAATGCCCCCGGTACAACTCGTGTATGGTTTTCTGGAGAAAAACCACTTTGATGATTCATCATCATATCCATCATTTTGTTTCTAATACCATGTTAATAAGAATATGGATCTCACTCATTTCTTAATTAACTAATCTGTTTCTCGCATTATATGATTGATCAAGATTACAAATTCTTCTGAACATATTCCAGAAGACCTTGGGCATGGCCATGAAAATATCTTGACAACCCTACGAGGGCCCCAACAGTATTATACTTCAAAATAAATTTGAAGGAAACAAATCCCGTTTTGACTACGAGCAGAATTCATAAATTTCGCAACACTTCTGAAAACAACCCTTATAACTACCAGTTACGTATAGCGTTAGATTGCTTCACAGAAATGCACTACATCCATGACATTTCTCTAGTATCTCAAGTCAGAGGATAAATATTCATGATGTACTTAATGACTAAGATCCATAAAGTATCATCATGTGGGTGGGATAAGTCATATACTCAATTCATTGAATATCATCTAAAATTAGTCATGCTACGCATCAATATATTTTCAAGTATATTCTAACTAATACTTAGATTTGTCTTAATTCAATATCATTCCCATGTTATTGATTGACAACGGACTATTTAGAATAACTTAAGTTATTCAAGGATTTAAACATGCAAATATAGGATAACATCATAATAAATGAATAATAAACATAGCAAAAATACTTTATTTCATTTCAATAATAATGTTTACAATATCCTTTTATCTAAAATACTTAGTCACAGATGGGCATGAAACTACTAACTAAGAGAAGTCCAAACTTATCAGACAAATGATTAAGTTTTTCACCGTGTAAGGCCTTCGTCAAAGGATGCGCTAGGTTATCATCTGTGAACTTTGAGCAACTCAATTTCACCTATCTCGACTTGCTCTCGAACATAGTGATATTGTCTAGGATAGTGTCGGTGCCCTTCATGACTCGGTTCATGAGCAAAAGTAATTGCGCAGAATTGTCACAATATACTTTAATAGGATTTTCAATCGACGGCATAACACCAAGCCCGAAACAAACTTCCTTATCCAAACGACTTCCATGGAAGCCTCGGATGCCGCTATGTACTCACTTTACAGAGCGACATCGCAAGAGTGGTCTGCATTTCTGCTCTTCAAATCCACAACACCTCCATTGATGAAAAATATGTAACCCGTCGATACTTGTATCATCTTTGTCACACTTCCACGATGCATCGCGATAAACTGTAATGACGAGTTACGCTTCTAGATTTCCCCATACACTATGACCATATCTCTTGTAGCCCTAAGCTACTTGAGAATATGTTTAACAGCAGTCCAGTGAATTTCATCCAGATTCTATTGATATCGAGTGGTCAGGTTTTGAGCAAACGCCACACCAAGCCTTGTGCATCGCACCGTATACATGATAGATCCTACAGCTGAAGCATAAGGAACTTTCTTCATGCGCGCCACCTCTGCAGGTGTTGAAGCACAGCCTTCGCTGCTCAAACCATGGTTTACTTGCAATCGCAAAAATCCCTTCTTGAAAATTTGCATATTGAATCTCTTCAATATTTTGTCAATGTAAGCACTTTGACTTAAACCAATTAGCCGCCTTGATCTATCCATGTAGATCTTGAGCCCGAGTATGTATGCTGCTTCCCCTAAGTCCTTCATCGAGAAAAATTTACCAAGATAGGCTTTCACCTCATTTAGACTTGGTATATGATTTCCCATGAGTAATATGTCATCGACATACAGAACAAGGAAAGTAACATGACTCCCACTAGCTTTGTGATATACACATGGCTCATCAAGATTTTGAGTAAATCCAAAACTTTTGATTTCTCCATCAAATCTTTTATTCCATTGCCTTGATGCTTGCTTTAGTCCATAAATGGACCTTTTAAGCTTGCATACACGGTTAGGAAATAGTGGATTCACAAACCCCTTAGGCTGTGCCATATAGATGTCTTCATCTAGATGACCATTCAAAAAGGCGGTTTTATTAGAAGGTGTTGTATCTTCTTGATCATCTGCCAAATCTCGTAGTCATAGTGTGCAGTTATAGCTATTAGAATCCTAATAGCTCTTATGTCCGCTACAGGATAGAATGTCTCCTCTTAATCAATGCCATAGGTTTGAGTAAAACCTTTAGCTACCAGACGAGCCTTGTAGGTGTGTACATTGCCATCCATGTCAGTTTTCTTCTTGAAGATCCACTTACTTCCAACGACTTTAGCATTGGGAGGAAGGTCAACTTCAATCCGACATCATTATCCTTCATGGATTGCATTTCCTCATTCATAGCAATCTGCCATTTATCCTTTTCAGGATCAGCCATGGCAACCTTATAGTTGGCAGGTTCATTAAGATCCCCAACCATATTTTCCTCCACCTCTACGTTAAGACATAGACGGTCAGTTGCACGTATAGTCCTTTCAGACCTACGAATGGGAACAACTTCAGGAAGAGCGCCTAAGCTTTCGGGCTCTTCTTGAAGTTGGCTAGTATTATCAGAAGGTGTTGTATCTTCTTGATCATATTCCAGATCATATACTCTCCCACTGAGTTCTTGAGATATGAGATTCCTTTCAAGGAAGTCTCCATATCTAGCCACTATGACTTTGTTCTCAGCTGGGTAGTAGAAGTAGTAACCAATAGTTTCCTTAGGGTATCCTACAAAGATACACTTAACAGATCTTGGTTGGAGCTTATCTGGTGAGTCACGTTTAACAGACGCCTCACAACCCCAGACCTTTAAGTAAGAAAATTTGGGAGTTTTTCCTGTCCATATTTCATATGGAGTCTTAACAACCTTCTTCGTTGGAACCATATTCAAAATGCGAATAGCAGTTTCAAGGGCATAATCTCAAAAAGTTAAAAGAAGAGTCGTAAGATTAAACATTGATCGTACCATGTCAAGTAAAGTACGATTTCTCCTTTCAGATACACCATTTTGTTGTGGAGTATAAGGAGATGTAAGTCGGATAATTCCACACTCACTAAGTAATCTTTGAACTCTTGGCTTATATATTCACCACCTCTATTGGATCGAAGAGCTTTAATCTTCTTACCGAGTTGTAATTCTACTTCACTTTTTAAAACCTTAAATGTTTCAAAGACTTCATGTTTATGTTTAAGTAAATAAACATAACCATAACGACTGAAATCATCCGTAAAGGTTAAGAAGTAGGTAGCACCACGTTTTAACACATGTCTAAGTGGACCACACACATCAGTGTGTATCAATCCAAGTAGATCTGAAGCCCTTTCTACTTGCTGTGAAAAAGGTTTCCTTGTCATCTTCTCAGCTATGCAAGACTCGCATTTGTCAAATGATTAATCATCGACACTTTGTAAAAGCCCTTCATGTTGCATCTTTTCCATGCGTTTCTTGCCTATATGAGCAAGGCGACAATGCCAAAGATAAGAAGAGTCCCAGTTAGACTTGCTCTTCTTATTGCTAATGTTATACAACGAATTATTTCCATTGGATACACAACCATCCATATCAATTTCAAACACACCATTTATAGGAATTGCATTAAAATAAAAAATATTATTAAAAGAAACCAAAATTTTATAACTGGTAAAAGTGTGCATAAAACCAATATATTTTAACAAAGAAACTAAAATAACACCCCTAACAATGGAGGGTGCATAATGACAATTATTTAGTTCAAGAATTAAGCCCGAAGGCAACACTAAATCAATAGTCCCTATGGCTTCAACTACTGCACGATTTCCTTTGCCAACGTACAAGTATCTTTCTCCACATGTCAGCTTCTTCACTCTTTTAAGTCCCTGCGATGTATTACTGATGTGAGTACCACATCCTGTATCATAAGGAATTTTTCTTATGAGGAAAAGAAAATAATTCAAACATAAAAATAACTGATGAGCTAGGCACCATCTTATTTTTATTCTGAAGACACTCATTCAGAAACACTGGACAATTCCGCTTCCAATGACCTGGTGAGTTACAGTGGTGTCAAGCCGAATCCTTCTTAGGATTCTCCTTTTTCTTTGTAGGGTTCTTCTTAGGAGCTGGTGGGATCACAACTTGTTTCCCCTTTCCTTTTCCTTTCCCTTTCTTATCTGCTTTCGGCTTTGGCTTATTCACCCTACCACCTTGTATTGCTAGTACGGCATGTGTAAGTGCCTTCTTAGGTAATCTTTTCTCAAAGTCTACAAGCATTGCATGTAACTCATTCACTGTCTTCCCCGTGCAATGCATGTTATACTGGCGCACAAAATCACCAAACCGCTCCTAATTAAGGGAGTGATTGATGAGGCTAACACACACATTGAGTAACCACAGCCGAGCTTCTCCAATTGGTCCAAGTGATGTTTCATCTCAAGGACGTGGTCGGAGACAGATTTACCAATCTCCTGTCTGCAGCTATGAACCTTTTCAATTAGTTCATACAATTCAGCTGCTGGTGGCTTCTCAAACATACGTTTGAGTTCATCTAGCATGCTCATAGGAAACAGTTTAAGTATATAAAATAAGTTAATAGTGAACTATGACTGAAATTAACATAAGAAAACACACTAAGTAATTTTCAACATCATATTCTTATTAGAAATAAATCAACAAAGAATACGTTACCTAAGTACTTGGAATAGTACTTGGGATTGAAATGACAAAGTTGGGTGACTCTCTCTAAGCTCGGGCTAAGTCGAGCACAACTCTTAGAGCTCACCGAGCTATCTCAGAACTAAGTTGTATTTGGAGGAGTAAAAGATGGCTTGCATGTATGTGTATTTTACAATTCACAAGCTTAAACTTTTCACTCCATCTCTTATGCTATTTATACATGTATGATATTTGACTCTTTCCAAGTGACAAACCGACATCATCTGAAGACAAAATCTTGATGTATTTTGTCATTTACAAAGACTATTCTAGGTAAGAGACAAGACTACTTTCCTAAGTTCGGTGATGACGAGCACGATCTTTGCCATTAGGGAAAGTTAACTTTGGTTGATAAGGACTTCGTCTTATTTGATTCAACCTTTTCCGCCTTGTCCGCTCTTTCTTGATCTTTACATCCTTGATCTTCTACTTGGTTTGTCTTGATGTAAGTAGTTGGAGAGAGTCTTAGGGATTCGGTGAGTTATTGTCATCACTCACCTGAATCCATCATCTTCTTCTTGACTCGTCTTCACCCTTTAAGTTTCGCCTTCGAGTGGAGAGACTTCTTCTTCGCCTCATCTTGAGTATCACGAAGATGACTCACCGAGAGACTATGCACTCGATGACCGTTAGTGTTAACGGATTAAACACTTGGGCTATTTTCTATTCAAATTCTAGATTAAGGGTTTGGGTATTCTTGAACCCAACAGGATAGTGCTCAAATTGTTTTGCAATTGAGCGGACATCCCTGAAAGCATAAGACACGCCACATCATTGTGCTTCTCATATTCAACACGATACTCCTCTTTTCAAGAGCAAGGCAGTATCAAGAGGAGCATCGAGGAGGTGTAGTCAAAATCTCAAGTCTTTTGGCAACACGAAGGATGATCCTAAGTACACGATGCCAATCATTGAAATTTGGGCCTGTCAGCTTGTCTCTTCCAATCATATCTTTGAAAGCAGCACTCATTAAGCTCATAGTGTTATTTGGTTGATGAGCCATCTACAGAAAAGTTCAAAAATCCATAATTAGTATTTTGATAATTTTCCTTTTCAATAAAATTAAATACCCAATGTTCATATTCATATAACCAATTAACTATTATTGAAAACTAGGATCCAAATTGTCATAATCTCATCACGTCAGTTGATCTGCTAGTAATGAATTTATACAAAATGGTAGAGCCCTTGCTCAATTGCCAATTTCAATTGCAATTCCTAGATTTATGGGATTTACATTTAGCCAATTTCAATTGCCATGTAAATATGTTTTATCCCCATCTTATGCCTTGAGTTGCCAGTTCTCACCGCCTAGTATAAAAGATAAATCATTTTAACAAAACATACATCGTTTATTGATCAAATTACAAAGGTTCCTACCACTAGTACAAAAGATAAATCAAAATGATGTCAGTTGAGATGGATCCCCAGTGCTTCAAGCTTAGGCTTCTTTTTAGGAGTGTTTCTTTGTCGTGGTGCTCTCTTATCTTGGCATTCGGTCTTGGCGAACACGATGTTTGTTGGGGTTTGAATTTGAGAGGCCACGGTATGTAGCTCGGCATTGCAGCCACACCACTGATCAATATCACTCCATCTTTGAAAACCGGGTTTCCATAAACATCAATGTGGAATAGCCCTCTTCGAGCTTCTCAATCACTAGACAGTTCACAAATTTAACCCTTCAGTACTCCTTATTACATTCCGGTCCAGCACTTTAATCTCGGGTTGGAACTCAACTCTCTTCCTTTTGCCGGTGGATGATTGTGGTTGAGATCCTTGAGGTGCGATTAAAGCGGTTGAATTCCCGATTATTGGACAATCCCTCAGTCTTTCATATCTTTTACTGAGCATCTTCATCAGGTCCTTAACCACCGCATTTTTCTTCTTTTCAATAATTGGACCAAGCTCATCGAGTTCAATAATCCTAAAGTCAGTGAATTTGAGGGGATCATGAACCTCGAAGTGTCTTTTATCATCCCCTCCGTAAACGTTCATGGCCAGTGGTTTGGTATTGGGGATGATTCTGACATCTATGATCTTTTCAGGGAGCCTTCGGCTTGTCATTGTCCAGTTGTAATGTTCAATTCTGCTTTGCCTGATAGCTTCAGTTTTCTTCTTCTTTTCTTCCAACTGTTTTCTCATTTCGACCATCTAAGCGACTGAGCTTCCTTGAACTTTGTCTGCTGACCCTTTTGGAGCTTGCTTGGATCTAATCACATGTTTTCGACTTCTTGACGACAACCTTTACCGGTGCTTCTCTTTTTTTCTCTTCCTCACTAGTTTCAATCTTCTTTCTTCTTTAGCAAGATGTTTACTTAATTTGTTGTGGTGTGAGCGGTATTCGGTGTCGCCGATTTTATAGGGAATCTTCTCGTGCTCGAGGTTTTCATAATGCTTTGCCTTTGTCCCGGCACGAGGAAGATGAAGTTGCTACCGTGGGTGGTGGTGTTGTTGTTATTGGAGTGATTCTTGTCGGTGTTGTTGTTGTTGATGTTGTTGGTGGGATTGATGAGATAGGTGTTCTTTGAGGCCGGTGGGGATGATGAGATTTGAGCCATCGATGTTGATAGTGTTGGCTCCCCTCGGTGTGAGAAGGAGGTTCTTGACAATATTCTCCCCTCAACTGCTGCCGGAGCTTCGGTGAGGGCAAGAGTTGGAGTTGGTGTTGAGGGGGACGGCGGCTTGACCCTGAAGGCTGATAAATTTCGAGATCATAGCCTTGATGTCAAGTGTCGATTGAATACTAGTGACTTTAGTTTCCAAATTAGCACGAGAAACTTCCAGTGTCATTCGGGCCCAAGATTCCGGGCCGAGATGAGGATGCCGAGCCAAAGTAGCCACTGCGTATTCAAAGAGTCCAATGTAGCTTAAAGAGACCGGACGGAGGATTGAAGACCACGAACATTTGTAGACTTGAGCATATTGAGCGGTTTAGTGAGGTTTGAGGATTGTTTCAAGTACACCTCGGTAGCCTCCAAAGACTTTAGAGTTGAGTCTTTGGGTCTTCCTGACAAACTCCCCGATTTCATCTATCGTGGTACCTACACCTCAAGATGCACGAGGAATTTAGCCATGTTTTCATCCGATCGGTGAATGTTGTCATACATCGGATCCACGTGCTCATGAACATTTTCATCAAAGCCATGTACCTCGACCTTTAGATCAAGATAACTCGCGGCTGACCTCGGTGTGTTGTTCCCCATGTGTCGGTGACCCCGAATATAACCTTCTTGAAGCTTTGGTGATCCACTAAACGAGCTGTTTTCGAGAAGTGGGAGAACATTATCAAATCTTTCAAATTCATTAGTGGAGGAAGAGGAGTCATCATTGTCGCTTGTTGGTGATTCACTATGCTCACGTGGATCGGTGAGGCTCTTGTTCACTTGAACCTCGGCGTCCATTTCTTCTCCGGTGATAAGATTTCATCATCGATCTCGGCAAGCTCATCTTGAAAATAATATCCCAAATGACATCGACCTTGATTAACCAAGGGTTGGTGATGGGTTCCATATCGTGGTGGTATGTTTGATGAGTGTCTAAATACTCATCATTTTGTACAAAATAGCGCAAATTCATCGAAAACACTCGAAACACATCAAAATGATCAAAATATCACAAATCGGTGTTTTATGTGTTTTAAGTGCAAAAATATCAAAATCGGATGAAAAACATATCAAATTTGCAAAAATTGCGTTTGAGTCCCCAAGTTTCTAAAATTGTCAAAAATAGTCCCTGAGTCAAAATTTCAAAAGAAAAGTCACCAAAGGTCCTTTTTAAATCATAACTTGTCAAATTTAGTCCTTTGGTGAAAAATATGAAAAGTTTGAGAAAATTACAAGTTTAGTCCTTTAACTTTGAAAATTGGCAGAAATGGCCCCTGGAAAATGGCAAAATGGCAAGTTTGGTCCTCATACTTTTGAAAGTTGTCACTTAAGGTCCCTTGGAATAACTTGGCAGAATTGGCAGATTAGGTCCCTCTATTTTCAGATTTTACACTAAAGGTCCCTAAGTTATTAATACTTTAAACCCATTTTGGACCCTTTCACACCTATGACCCCCTGTCATTTGCTTTTTTTTTGAACCCCCCCTTTTGTTACTAACACCTGCCTGGTCAAACCACTTGGTCAAAACCAGACCTTGGCGCCTAAACCCTTTCTTCCCACTTGATACCTGCTCTTCTGCAACACCCCTGCACACTCAAGACCTCCTCACCTTATCACTAAACCTGTCCCCCCTTCCAAACACTACACTCCAAGAATCATTAATCATCTCACCCTCTCCTCACTCAACCTCACTTTCCCGCTTAATATCATTTCCGCCAAAATGCTCAATGGCCAAGATTGCCTCAAAATGATCCAAAGGTCCTAAAAATGGTGGGGCGCTCATCTTAGAGAGAAAGCTCAAGGAAGTATAAAGGAAGGTAGAAGCAAGTATGAAGAGTAGTTAGTTTTCATAAATTTTACTTATGTCTAATTTTAAATTATTGTCTTAGTTTAAATGGAAATGGTGTAATTTCGGTTTCATTGTATCAATTTCAAGGTTACAAACCTTTGTAAGTCACTTTTGATTATCTATCTAAGTTTCCATATTTGTCTCAAAATTTCATGTCCTTTGTTGAACTTTTCAGTTTTAAATTCTATTGTCCAAGATTGTTAAAGGTTTATTCTAAGCTTCATTAAGTTTATTTAAGCCATTCAAAGCTTTTTGCAAGCTTAAATATCAGTTTCAAGTAAATTTAGTTAATGGTCAATGAAAGGTCAAAGTGGGTCAGTTTTGAAAGAAAGACTGGTTGGGTTGGTTTCGGTTCTACTTTGTTCAATGGTGCGCTCCAATGTTGATTTGAGTAATCTTATCCGTGGTTTGAGGTCCACGTTTCACTTATAAATAAGCTTAAAACAGTCCCAATTGCTTTTTTGCGTACCGCTCACAACTCAACAGTAACTTTTTTTTAGCTCAAGAGTAGTTGGTTTAGTTTATTTGGTGGTTAGATGTTTAAGTAGTAGATTTAGATTCGGTCATAGTAGCTTATCGGTGTTTATAGAAATCCTTAGCGCTTAATTTTCCCACCTTCTTTAGTTTAAAAATCTCCTAGTTTAGCTAGTCTTGCCTACCGTTGTCCCTTTGGGGATAGCTTATTTGTAGCTTAACTTTGCGTACTTAGGTTGGTTTAACTTGGCATCTTGCTTATCACTCATATTCCAACTGCTTGTGGTACTTCGCGAGTGCTTGAGGACCCTTATTTGTGTTCAAAAGCTGCTAAAGGGGTGTTTGGCTGTGGGAATTAGTCGTTCCAAACAGGTTGTTTCAAGCTTTTCAAGAATTGGTTTGTAAGAAAGATTTGTAGGGTAATCCCTTTAAGTGGTTTCTAAAAAGAAAAAAATGGTTTTGTTTAAAGTTGTTGACAGTAGCTAAAAAGTTTCTTTGGTTTCGTGGCTGTCCAAAAAAAACAGCAGTTACACAGCTTGTTCTTGGGTTTAGTTCAAAAAGTGTTTAGTAAAAGTTTTTAATTTGATCTAATCTAGAAACTGATAAAGAAAGTAATCCAAAAAAGAAAAAAGTGGGCAGTGGGACTTGAACCCACGACCTCACGCCGATTGTAACCACGAGACTCCACACCATACCAACCGCTCTACTAGCTCTTTGTGTAATCTTTTACTCAACTGTGATCTTGTAGGATATGTAGTGTTAAGTTAGGAAAAAATAAAAGAAACAACGCAGAGGTGGGATTCAACCCAAGACCTCCCGCCCAACACTCCCACGCTCACACACACCCCACGTTGCCATCCGCACTAGGACCTTTCTTGTGTTAAATGTTGCTCTCGTAATTATTTAAAGACACCTTAGCGCTTTAGCTATAAGCACTTTTGAGCTTATTTCGACTTATTTTCAAAAGCAACACCCACCTTTTAATTTTTCTTAGATTCCTTGTTATTCAAAGTAGTTTTGTGATTTTTTGATTTTTCTCAAAATGTTTAGTATTTTTAATTAATTAATTAGTGTAAAATAGTATTTAATTCGTAATAAATAATTTAAGAGTCGAAAAAATACCCGGCTTTTTCCTAAAATTTTCTTTTGTCATGTAGCACGTGAGAAAATTGTTTTTACATTCGTAGGACTTTTATTTCACAAATTTTACGCTTTTTGCTTTGCACTCGCTAATTTTTAGAAATAGCTCGGTTTCATTTTAACTCGCGTTTTAGGTAATTTTAGTATACGTTTCAATTAAAATAGTTTAATTAAGTTATTTTGTTTTATAAAATCTAGAAAATCATTTTTTTTTTTTTTTTTTTAGAATAGTGATAGCGTTTATTTAATATCTTTAATCTTTTTAATTTCCTTTAATTTTCATTTTAGCTCTTGTATTTTATGTCCTTTTCCTGTAGTTATAATAATCATCAATCTCCTTTTCCGTCCAAATCTCCCGATCACTAAACGTTTGATAATCCATTGCACAACTCGCTGGGACATAACGACCCGGGGAAACACTATACTCCTCAGATCTTCATTGATTTCGTGCTTAAGCTGTTTTAAGTTTTCTTACGCTTGCGTGAGAGAACTTGACGGTTTTTGGCGCAAGATCAAATTTTAGGCGCCCGCCGGGAGTGTCTTGATAATCTTACGCCTAGCAGATTAGTAATTTGGATATTCACTCTTTGTTCATACCATCCATCCTTATATATTTATATTTTCTTATAAAATCCAAAACCAAAAATATTTTCCTTTTCAAAATTTATTTTCCTTTTATGTTTTCTATTTATAAAACCCCAAAATATTCTTCTCATTCCTCTTATTCTTTGATTCTATTTCTCTTACCCTCTTTTGCCGTTTAATTCTATTCTTCGTATCCTCTCAACCATTTGATTCTCCTCTTATCCTCTATATGTTTAATTCTAATGGCGGACATGCGCACGATGTTGAAATGCTCCAAGTACCCACCGAGGGTTAAGAAGATGTTGTTGTCCGAGATTCTTTCGTAAAATTTCGAGATACAAACCGGTTTAATTCAACTAATTATGTCAAATCCATTCTATGGTTTTGAGAGGAACGATCCCTATGCTCACATCCGATGGTTTGATAGATCAATTTCAACCATAAAATATAGGGATGTTCCTCATGACACAATTAAGTTGATGCTATTCTCATTTTCTCTCAAGGGGGCAGCTCAGAATTGGCTCGAAAAAGAACCCCCTCGATCGATCACTGCTTGGGAAGATCTCGTTTCAAAATTTGTAAATCGTTTCTTTCCTTATTCTAAGACGGAAAATCTTAAGAACGAGATTACAAACTTCAAAGCAGCTTTGATGAAAGTTTTGGTGAGGCATGGGAAAGATTCAAAGATCTCCTATGGAAATGCCCACATCATGGTTTCTGAATTACCCGGATCGATATATTCTACAATGCTTTAATGCAAACCGATCAAGATTCACTTAATGCGCCGCGGTGGCAATATCTTGTATCGCACCCAAGGGATATATTGACGATCATCGAGAACAAATCGAAAGTTCCGACTACGAGAAACAAACCGATTGAGATGGTGAGCTTACCAATGATATTCGATGCATGAAGCAAAAATCGAGCCCATTGTTACCGTTATCGAAAGATGTGATATTTGTGGTGGTCCCCATCCTTTTTACGATTGTCAAGCCACCGATGACGAGGTTTATAATGCTACATCAACCCAATATCACAAGACTTTCGTTTTCGATGATGATGAGGATTCCATTCAGATGAGAGAATATTATGCGAGTTTGTCGGCTACAACCACTCCCGTTTCTAAGCCTTCCATTTCCGACTCTTCCCTTTCACTCACACCGGTTGAGAGAAGTGACGTCATTTTAGAAGAGTTCGATGATCATATTTCAACAAACATTGTTGAACCCGTTGACTCTCTCATAATGGGGGACGAGCCTCTTAGCACTATTCCAGAAATGGAATCGTCTAGTGTTGAGAGCCTTGTCCCAATCCCATGTGAGTCCGAGGTTATCTCCGTAATATGTGTGATAAGCCTCTTGATGATGATTCTTACCTCCTATTGACATTCCAAATGATCATGTTGATATGTTCTCCGATTCGACAACGATTGTACTTCGTTTGACGATTCTTTATCTTATGGAGACATTGATTATGTCGAGGACTTACCTTCCGAGCTAGTTAGCTTAGAGGATGCAGAGATTCGATGATCCGAAATTGAGGACGAGATGCTTCGTGAAAAATTATTCAATATAAATCTCCTCGCTTCTAAGATCGAATCATTCTGCTAAGTCGACTTCATCTCCTATCCTGTTGTGGATAGTGACTTGGAAAAGCCCGAACCAATTCCCCGAACTTAAGGCTTTTTCCAATGATTCTTTTCCGAATTTGAAGTATTCCGCTTTGATGACGATTATACTAAAAGGAGAGTAGTGGCAATCCCACTTTTCATCTTTCTCTTCCCGAGTATGATTCGCTTCTCTTGATCTAGATCCTGAGGAGTTCTCCGGTGAACTCTCTCATATCATATCTCCTCGAGTATGATCATTTCTATTTTAATCTTGATCTTGACCGGGGAGACATGCTCTATCATAAGAGTTTTCTCATTGAGGACACTACCCGCCTCTTCCTCCCGAGGTTTTTGTTAAAATCACCCTATGAGCTTAAATGATCAAATTCAAATTAAAGATGATGAAGAATGGATCCTTATTGTTATCAAAATCTTCATTCCATTCCTCACATATCTTGTGATTTCTTCTCTTCTTCACTCCTTCTGAATGAAGACACTATCTTTGACCCCGCATTTTCATTTATCATTTTGAGCCGGTTCTATGTATATCTCATCGGTGTGGAACTTTCACGTACTTCAATGTTTATCCAAACATCTTGAATGAAAGTCCGATGGAGATTGTTTCTTCCACTTTGCTTCCCATGAACCAATGAATGCGGGTCGAGTCAAGCTAGCGACTCGGTAATCAAAAACAAGAGCTAAACATGGGTTTTCACCGTGTGTACCACCTTAGTGTGGGGGTTGCCCACATGTTGTGTATATAAGTTTTCTCAAAAAAAAAAAAAAAAAAAAAAAAAAAAAACTTTCTAAATAATGGCCGTAGTATTTCCCTTTACGTTCTTTGTTTCGCATAACCGCGGTACTTTGAATATTGAGGGCAATATTCATTTCTAAGTGTGGGGAATTTCATGAATTTTATCATATAATTATATCAATTCCGCTTTTGGCCAAAATTTTTTTGGAGTAAGTGTTTTACACTTTCTCATTTGGTTATCGATCCGCCATGTCTCAGAAGACAAAAGGATTGGCTAATCCAGAGCAAACGGCTCTTGGTAAAGATTTCTCAAACCGTTTATATGGCTTGCAATTTGCCCAAAATTGTATGGTATTATTTCACCATATCCTAAAAAGTGAAGAGTTGGCTAGCCCGCAAGATTATGGCTTGTGGTAAAGGCGATGGAAAATCCATAATTGGTAATCACCACCAAAGATAATATTGATAATTTATCTAAGAGTTGGCTAGTCCGTAAGGGTACGACACGGTAAAGACAAATCAAATCCGTTGAAAGTCGGTGGTTTGCTCAAAATCACATGGTTATCGGTGTACCATGGTTCTTACTTGAACCGAAACATTTGGCTACTCCGAAGTAATGGCTTTTGGTAAAGAGATTAAAATCCATTATGTTTTCTCAAATCATTGCTAGGGACTAGCAATATCTCGATGGGGGATTGATGAGTGTCTAAATACTCATCATTTTTGTACAAAATAAAGCGCAAATTCATCCGAAACACTCGAAACACATCAAAATGATCAAAATATCACAAATCAGTGTTTTATGTGTTTTAAGTGCAAAATATCAAAATCGATGAAAAACATATCAAATTTGCAAAAATTGCGCTTCAGCCCCCAAGTTTCTAAAATTGTCAAAATAGTCCCCGAGTCAAAATTTCAAAGAAAAGTCACCAAAGGTCCTTTTTAAATCATAACTTGTCAAATTTAGTCCTTTGGTGAAAAATATGAAAAGTTTGAGAAAATTACAAGTTTAGTCCTTTAACTTTGAAAATTGGCAGAAATGGCCCCTGGAAAATGGCAAAATGGCAAGTTTGGTCCTCATACTTTTGAAAGTTGTCACTTAAGGTCCCTTGGAATAACTTGGCAGAATTGGCAGATTAGGTCCCTCTATTTTCAGATTTTACACTAAAGGTCCCTAAGTTATTAATACTTTAAACCCATTTTGGACCCTTTCACACCTATGACCCCCTGTCATTTGCTTTTTTTTTGAACCCCCCCTTTTGTTACTAACACCTGCCTGGTCAAACCACTTGGTCAAAACCAGACCTTGGCGCCTAAACCCTTTCTTCCCACTTGATACTTGCTCTTCTGCAACACCCCTGCACACTCAAGACCTCCTCACCTTATCACTAAACCTGTCCCCCCCTTCCAAACACTACACTCCAAGAATCATTAATCATCTCACCCCTCTCCTCACTCAACCTCACTTTCCTGCTTAATATCTGTTTCCCGCCAAAATGCTCAATGGCCAAGATTGCCTCAAAATGATCCAAAGGTCCTAAAAATGGTGGAAGCGCTCATCTTAGAGAGAAAGCTCAAGGAAGTATAAAGGAAGGTAGAAGCAAGTATGAAGAGTAGTTAGTTTTTCATAAATTTTACTTATGTCGAATTTTAAATTATTGTCTTAGTTTAAATGGAAATGGTGTAATTTCGGTTTCATTGTATCAATTTCAAGGTTACAAACCTTTGTAAGTCACTTTGATTATCTATCTAAGTTTCCATATTTGTCTCAAAATTTCATGTCCATTGTTGAACTTTTCGCTTTTAAATTCTATTGTCCAAGATTGTTAAAGGTTTATTCTAAGCTTCATTAAGTTTATTTAAGCCATTCAAAGCTTTTGCAAGCTTAAATATCGGTTCAAGTAAATTTAGTTAATGGTCAATGAAAGTCAAAGTGGGTCGGCTTTTGAAAGAAAGACCGGTTGGGTTGGTTTCGGTTCTACTTTGTTCAATGGTCTCGCCCAATGTTGATTTGAGTAATCTTATCCGTGGTTTGGAGGTCCACGTTTCACTTATAAATAAGCTTAAACAGTCCCCACTGCTTTGCTTTACCGCTCACAACTCAACAGTCACTTTTTTTTTAGCTCGGTAGTAGTTGGTTTAGTTTATTTCGGTGGTTAGATGTTTAAGTAGTAGATTTAGATTCACCATAGTAGCTTATCGGTGTTTATAGAAATCCTTAGCGCTTAATTTTCCCACCTTCTTTAGTTTAAAAATCTCCTAGTTTAGCTAGTCTTGCCCTCGTTGTCCCTTGGGGATAGCTTATTTGTAGCTTAACTTATGCATTTAGGTTGGTTTAACTTGGCATCTTGCTTATCACTCATATTCCAACTGCTTGTGGTACTTCATGAGTGCTTGAGGACCCTTATTTGTGTTCAAAAGTGCTAAAGGGGTGTTTGGTCGTGGAATTAGTCGCTCCAAAACAGTTGTTTCAAGCTTTTCAAGAATTGGTTTGTAAGAAAGATTTGTAGGTAATCCCTTTAAGTGGTTTCTAAAAAGAAAAAATGGTTTTGTTTAAAGTTGTTGATGAGCTAAAAAGTTTCTTTGGTTCGTGGCTGTCCAAAAAACAAATAGCGATACACGCCTTGTTCTTGGGTTTAGTTCAAAAAGTGTTTAGTAAAAGTTTTTAATTTGATCTAATCTAGAAACTGATAAAGAAAGTAATCCAAAAAAGAAAAAAGTGGGCAGTGGGACTCGAACCCACGACCTCACGCCGATTCAGTGTAACCACGAGACTCCACACCATACCAACCGCTCTACTAGCTCTTTGTGTAATCTTTTACTCAACTGTGATCTTGTAGGATATGTAGTGTTAAGTTAGGAAAAAATAAAAGAAACAACGCAGGAGGTGGGATTCAACCCAAGACCTCCGCCCAACACTCCACGCTCACACACACCCCACGTTGCCATCTCGCACTAGGACCTTTCTTGTGTTAAATGTTGCTCTCGTAATTATTTAAAGACACCTTAGCAGCTTTAGCTATAAGCACTTTTGAGCTTATTTCACTTATTTTCAAAAGCAACACCCACCTTTTAATTTTTCTTAGATTCCTTGTTATTCAAAGTAGTTTTGTGATTTTTGATTTTCTCAAAATGTTTAGTATTTTAATTAATTAATTAGTGTAAAATAGTATTTAATTAGTAATAAATAATTTAAGAGTCGAAAAAATACCGGCTTTTTCCTAAAATTTTCTTTTGTCATGTAGCACGTGAGAAAATTGTTTTACATTCGTGGGACTTTTATTTCACAAATTTTACGCTTTTGCTTATGACCGCGTAATTTTTAGAAATAGCGCTCGGTTTCATTTTAACTCGCGTTTTAGGTAATTTTAGTATACGTTTCAATTAAAATAGTTTAATTAAGTTATTTTGTTTTATAAAATCTAGAAAATCATTTTTTTTTTTTTTTTTAGAATAGTGATAGCGTTTATTTAATATCTTTAATCTTTTAATTTCCTTTAATTTTCATTTTAGCTCTTGTATTTTATGTCCTTTTCCGTAGTTATAATAATCATCAATCTCCTTTTCCGTCCAAATCTCCCGATCACTAAACGTTTGATAATCCATTGCACAACTGGGACATAACGACTGGGAAACACTATACTCCCCGATCTTCATTGATTTCGTGCTTAAGCTATTTTAAGTTTTCTTACGCTTGCGTGAGAGAACTTGACGGTTTTTGCGCGATCAATGTTTCCTCTCGAGTCTTTGTCCCCGCTGACTTGTGGGTTCCGCTTACCGGAGTCGATTGGTTGTGGGTTCCGTGTCGGCAGTTGTTCCTTTCCTCCGAGTCTTTGTCCCCAAGTGACCCCGAGACACTTGTGGGAGTTTTCCAGTGCCTTTGGCGGAGTCGATGATAGTTGTATCCCTATCGGGTTGTATTTTTCCTCCGAGTCTTTGGGATCGATCGGTGTGCCCTCGGACAAAGGCTTGGATTTGCTAATGTCATCACCGGGCGTTGTGGGCGCTCCCCTACCGGGTTGTTTGTTTCCTCCGGATCTTGGGAGTATTAGGTGTGACCAAGGGCACCGACCGTGATGTATCGGTGTCCTTCGTTGTCACCGGGTGGTTGTTGCCGGTCGGTGGGTGTCTGTTTGGTCTCGGGCTTTTGTGCCTCTTAGGTCAGTGCTCCTCGAAACCTCGTGGCCCCGAGACTTTGGTTTAGTCTTAGTCCCATCGAGACTTCCCTTTTCTTTTTAGGAGCAGGGTTTGAGACATCGATCCACTTTGATTGTTTACAACAATCATGTGGGCCGTCAATTCAATGGGAGTGACAAGGGATGGGTCCTTTTGAAAATTTGATGGGCTTAGGATGCCGGGTAAATTTCAAATTTTTATCCCGAGTATAATTTGAACCCAAGAACGATTGCAAAGCACGTGAGACAAACCGAGGTTACTAAACGCGTTTCGTCCTAGTTTTGCTCAGAGCTCGTTACGAGATCACGTAAATGATCTCCCTATGTCGATGTGACCCCATTCATCAATAAGATGCCATCATCAAGCGAATAGAGTTAACTTGTTCGGTGGATGAGTGGTTCCGCCGAGGACCGAATCACAAAAGTGAAGAGGATCCTCCAAGCCACGGGAATGAGCTTTTAGTGATCGGGGTCTTGTCCAAAAATTTGGATCTAAAACGATTTGTTTTAACCCATCCTTCACCGTGGAGGGTTCGGGATGGGCGACATAAGCACCTTTGTTATAATCTAACCTGTTGAAGTGCAAAACGTTTTGTAATCCAGGTGTATTGTTTCCCCATTTAGATTGAACACGATGAGATACTCCCGAGAGGTCTAAGGTTATTCTCATCGATGAGAAGGTGTCGGGTCAAAGGCTCTAGTTGTAGCCCAAAACTCCCCGAGGTAGTTTGGGTACACTCTTGAGGACATTTACAAAGGCCGTTTGAGTGGGCGTTGAATAAAAATTTATAATGTCTTTATAGGTTGGGACATTTTCGGGATATTCAAAATTTCCTATGACATTATTTGTTTTAAATTCAACGTTAGTAAGATCCCCTACCACCGAGAAGCAATGGAGAGATTGTGTTCTAGCCATTTCCATTAACGAAGATTTTAGGGTTTAAAAATGTTTTGACTCGAACAATCAAAGTATTTAGATCTCTTCAAGTTTGTGATGAAAACTTTGTAAATGTTTACAAGGAGGGTTTTCCAAAAGAGGTTTTAAAGATATTGAGAACACACAAATATTTCGGATTTGAGAAAGAATTTTGACAGAGTTTAGTTGCGAAAATAATTTGTGTGTGTTTGTTTGTGTTGGAAGAGGGTATTTATAGAGTGATAAGAGGGTGCTTTGTGCACAAATGGGAATATTAGAGTCGGTTTTTGAAAGACGTTTGAATTTCCACATTTAATGCTACCACCCATTACCCGTAGTAAAATCCCGTTTTCAAGGGAATTGCAAAGGCACAAGAAAAGTGCACTTTGCGAGATAAAATATCAATTTGATATTTTTGTGAGAGGCATTAAATGTCAAGTGGGATGACAAGAAGACAAAGAGACATATATTCCTTTATTAAATTGGCATAGTTACCAACCTAGGACATTTAAGTAATCGATACTTGGATCATTTAGTTACTCATTCAATGCTCTTTGTCAAGTGTCGTGGACCCCGAATGGGTCTTACTTATTCAATGAGAGGTTGGTTTTGGATGTTCAGGAGAATGAACCATTTCGTAGAACTCATCGAGATTGGTTTTCGATACTTGGCTTTCAATGTCAAGCATTCCTAATTCACTTAGCGTCTCTCAAGGTAGGTTCATCCAAGGGTTTGGTGAAGATATCACCATTGATATTCAAGAGGATGAAATGTAATTCAATATCTCCTTTCATTATGTGATCCATGATGAAGTGATATCCGATATCAATGTGTTTGGTTCTTTGGTGGAGGATGGTTGTTAGAGATTGCAATAGCACTAGTGTTATCACGTAAGATGGGCACCATTTTGTAATGGATGTCATAGTCACCGAGTTGACTTTTCATCCATAATACATTGACACAACATCCCGCTGCAGCTACATATTCGCCTTCGGTGAGGACATAGCCACCGATTGTTGCTTCTTTGCACTCCAACAAACCGCTTTTCCTCCAAGAAATTGACAGACCACGAGGTACTTTTTCATCCATGTTGCGACCAACATAATCGTAATAAGAGTAACCTCGAGATCAAACCATGAGCATTTTGGATAATAGAGTCCAAGGTTTGGGGTTCCTTTCAGTACCGAGTATTCTTTTGGCTGCAGTGAGGTGAGATTCTTTGGGATTGGATGGTATCTTGCTATTAAACAGATCGAAAATTGTATGTCCGGTCTAGTAGCGTTAGATACATCGGTGAGCCAACAATCCTCTCGAAATGGGTTTGATTGACCGATTTTCCGGTGAGATCGGGTCCAAGGTTGTTAGGTGGGACCATTGGTGTCTTTATCGAGGCACGTCGATATCTCATATTTCTTCAAGAGATTTTCGGTGTATTTCTCTTGACCGATGGATATTCCTTTATCGTTTGCTTGATTTGTAGTCCAAGAAAGTATGTAAGTTCCCCATCATGCTCATTTCAAACTTCTTGGTCATTAGTTTTTCAAACTGCTTGCAAAGTTTGTAGTTTGTTGAGCCAAAGATGATATCATCAACATACACTTGGACTAGTATCACATCCTGTTGGGGTCTATAGACAAACGATGTGTTGTCTATCTTTTCTCGACAAACTTGTTTTGTATCGGGAAGGTGAGAGAGTTTCATACCATGCCACAGGAGCTTGTTTGAGTCCATAAAGGGCTTTGTCAAGCTTGCATACATAGTCGAAATTCACTACTCTCAAAGCCCGGAGGTTCTTGAACATACACATCTTCCTTGAGATCACCATTTAAGAATGCACTTTTAACATCCATTTGGTAGACCCCAAGTTCATGTATGTTGCATATGCAAGGAAGATCCCGATGGCTTCCATTCTTGCAATAGGAGCAAATGTCTCATCATAGTCAATGCCTTCTTGTTGACCGTAACCTTTGGCTACAAGTCCGCTTTGTTTTTAATGACGATGCTGTTTTCATCGCTTTTGTTTTCGAAACCCACTTCATTCCTATGACTACTACATCCCGAGGACATTTGATCAAGGTCATGACCTTGTTTTTATCAAACCTGCAGCTTCTTCTTGCATAGCCTCGAACCCGGCTTGGGTATTTTAGAGCCTCGGTGACACTTTTGGGTTCTATATCCGATAGGTAATCAAGATATAGACATTCATTGGTCAAGCTGCAGTTAGACTAGCGACCATGCTTCTAGTGAGCATGCCCGAGTGGGTTCACCAATGATGTTTACAAGCTCAATATCCCGAGTTCTTGTCCACTTACTTTGTGGTTTGGGATCCGAGCTTGATGATGTCACCGGTGTTCGATGTGAGTTCGTGTGCAGCAATACGTAATCAATTAGATCATCTCAGAGATGTCTAGTTCGTGTCGAGGTTCATGAGTTCTGTGTTCCCGATTATTTGGATCGGTGTTCCTTATCCCAAATAGGGACCGATTGATTATCAATGAACTCACCGATAGTTGGTTGGGGTAGGTTGTGAGTTAAGACATAATATGAGATGTCGCAAGATCGCCTTGATACAAGGAATTAAATTCGGTGTTGTACTCATCGGAGGATATCTTGATGAGTTATCAATTCCTATTTCCTCCATCGAGGTGTTGGTGAACGATGCTTTCAATACTTTCATCAAAGGTGACATGAAAGGTTTCCTCAACTTGTTGTCTCCTTGTGTTAAAAACCACGAAGGCTTTGGAGATCGGTGAGTAGCCTAAGAAGTATCCATCATCGCCTTTTGCATCAAACTTGCCTAGATGATCCTTGTGGTTATGAATGAACACATGACATCCAAACACATGAAAGTAGGCGATGTTAGAAGTCTACCTTTGAAGATCTCATATGGGGTTTTATTATGTCTTTTGACAATGATTGACCTGTTTGAGTGTAACAGAAGTTTTGACCGCTTCGGTCCAGAAATGCTTTGAGAGGGTGAGCCATTTAACATGGTTCTAGCGACCTCAATGAGGGTTCTGTTTTTCCTTCAAAGAACCCCATTTTGTTCGGGGTGTATGGAGATGAGAAATTTTGAGAAATTCCTTTTCATCACGAAACTCTCAAGCTCATGATTTCTCGAACTCGCACCATTGTCATCCCGATTTGTTTAACAAGAATGTCATTCGGTTTTCAATATTCCCGATAAATGACATTATTGTATCACCGACTCTTTTTGAAAGAAAGTAAACCCAAGTGTATCTTGAGAACTCATCAACAATGACAAGTGTATACTTCTCATGCCGGATTGATCCGGGACCGACAGTCCAAAGAGATCCATGTGCAGGAGGTGAAGGCGCTTTTGATGGAGAAATTTTGTTTGGTTTTGAATAATGCTCGTGGTGTTTACCTTTTCACAGCGTAGCATGGTTTATCTTTTGCAAAAACCAGTGATGGTAAGCCAAGGACCTTGTTTTGTTTTGCCAAGTTGTTGAGGTTTTTGAAGTTTAAGTGTGAGAGTCTCTTATGCCATTGCCAATTGATAGTTTCAGTGGCTTTAGCAAAGAGACAAGTTCCATCTTGAGAGAGTGTTGACATGTCTAACACATAAACATCATCTCTCCTTGGAGCTATCAACACTACTTCCTTGGTGGCATTGAAGATGGTACCTTGTTTGTCATTAAATTGCACAATGTACTTAGCATCACATAGTTGATCGACATCGATGAGATTGTATTTGAGACCATTGACGTAAGCAATTCTAGAGAAAACTATTCCATTGCGCCATCGAACCATAACCTTGATGGGACATGATGAGTTATCACCAAATACTACCTTGGGTCCTGGTTCCTTTACATACTTATGCGATACTCCATTACACCGGTCATTCTTCTTGAGCATCCACTGCTTAGATGCCGGATAGGCTCCTGGCGTGTCTGCACAAGTAGTAAACCAATTAGTTTCTCTTAGTGACCCACTTGCAGTGGGCTTGGGTCTCAAGGTTTCTTTGAATTTTGCAATTGACTCATGATCGGTTGTTGTGTGCATTGTGCTACCACGTGTTTTGCATTTGGAGACCGAGGAAGACTCGGTGATTTTGGGTTGTTTTGTGCTTCTCCTTGCATGAATGACTTTGTCATGTTGGGATGTCTCATGAGTTGGATTTCCATATATCACAAAGATGTGTTCATGAGACAATCGTCCGATGATGATCATTAAACCCACGGTGAGGGCAAAGAGGAAAAGGTTTTGCTCTATTCATGAGAGTCGTTTTGGAGGATGAAGCATACCGGTGACCAACTTTGGTGTAGTTTGCTTTATCGTGAGCTTACATACCGTAAGTGGTCTCATAGATTACGTGATCATCCTTATTGCGAGATCATGCAAGAAAGGATTTCGTAGTAGTTTTCGGTGGTATAAGCGGTATAATGACACACCACACTTCGCTTGGGTTTGTTGGTGGATTTTGATTTTGATGAGCTAGATGAGGTCGACTTAGCTTCCTTGATTGAATCGGGGCTTTTTCGATGGAGTCCATCTTTTCTCGACTTCCTCACAAGCTCGATGAGTTCTTAATTTGGTCACTTCAGTGGGGACAGAGGATGTTGAAGTCTCGGTAGGAGTAGACTCTTGTTGGATTAGTTTTGCTTGTCTTTGTAGGATGGTTCTACCAAGTCCGACCTTTCCTTTGGTGAGTGAGGATTGAATTTTAGAGGAGTAAGCTCGAGCTTTGATCAAGACCTCAAGAGGTTTCGTGGGTGGAAGCGGTGTTCGGATTCTCGCTCGCACTCGAGATGTGTTCAATACCACCGGTCATCTCGAAGTCCTAGCATGCTCTTAAGAGCTTGGCTCTCGTGCTCAAGAATCCTTCCGTAATCAAGTTTGGAAGCTTACTCGTGATTAACCCGCTCAATCCATCCTTTGGAATTTGAGTTGTCAACATGTTGGTAATCATACCACCGACACAAATGGTTTTGAACTTTGGTCTTTGTTGCAGAGTCGTGAGATTATCTTCACCTATGACTCTCTTTTTGCTACTGGGGCACCCACAACATCAAAGACCACAGGATTCTTAGCGATCCAACTATCAAGAATATCTTGTTCCTTTTAAGTTCATCTTGAAGAGCACGATTTCTCTTAACTAGTTCAATGTTTTGAATTTGCAAGGTGCGACCTCAAGCTTGGCTTGTTTTAAAATAAGCGTTCATCTCTACACTTGTTTAATTCAAAACTTAGCTTGTTGTACTTTGAAAAGAGATTTAATCTTTGCTCTTCTACGAACTTAAGGTCAACATTAAGATAATTCATATAAGATCGCCAATCGTAGTCATCATCCATAGATAGTAAGATGTTTACCTTCTTCATAGTGATGTTGACCCATTCCCTGCTTCGGCATGATTCTTTCCAACTGCTAGCTTGTCCTCTTCTCGAGAGGGCCATCGATGCACCGACATGCACCATTTCATCATCTCGATGACACCGGCTCTTCATCCCGATCAAGGTCTCAAAGAACAAGGCCTTTGTTTTACCCCGCACATATTGAACACTTTTGTTGTTTCGAGGGACCTGCCTCGAGTAATGCAAGCTTAGCTTTGACTTTCTTATACTTAGCTTCAAAGTCACAGCTTTGTTTTGATCGATTTGTTTTGAAAATTTTGATGAGACCGATAGATTTTGGTTAAAATTTGCTAAAGCTCGAGGACCGATTTGACCTCGATGGTTTATAAGAGGTTCGAAATTGTTTTGAAAATGTCTTTTGCAAATGACCTCTTTTGTGACACTTAAAGCATTCAAAGTGTCCTCATTTGCTTTGGCATTCGAAAACCTTTGTTTCTTTTTATAAACCTTCGAGAGTTAGCAAGGAGTGCCCTTTCCCGAAATTCGGTGTTGGTCATTTAGGTACTCCTCACTTGATCTCTCATCGTGCTCATCATCGAATTTTCTTGAAAATCTTGAACAACATTGTTAGAATAGAAAGCAATTGATATTGGTGATGAGGTGGTGGTCGGGGACTTCTTGACTTCGAGACTTCTTTAAGTCGTGGTATCGTCTGCTGATGAGATTTTCCTCATAGACAAATTTCCCATAAATTTCGTGAAGCTCAAGATTTTGGATATGATTAGCATTCCTAAGTCCCCGAGAGAAATTCCACCACTTCTCGTGGAGACCATGACAAAACCAACATTGATTTCATGTTTGGACAACTTAACACCATCATTTGACAATTCATTTAAAAGAGTTTTGTACCGTGTAAGTTTGAGAGAGTTTCGAGTCCTTAGCCTCAAGGTGTTATACCAAGTTTCGTGTCCATTATCCTGCTTTCCTTGGTATCGATGGTCCTTCATGACTATGAACTAGGTCATCCCAGTTTGCTTAGTCAGTACTACGACTTATATGACTCCATAATATCTTCAAGAAGACAAGATATTATGATACTTTTGAGTCTTTGGTCCCGTTGACCACTCTCCTTTCATCCTGGTCCACCGAGCTTGTGTTTGGGCAACCCTTCGTGATCTTTGGGACAAATGGACCTTCATTTATACACTTGATATAATAAGGTTCCATCCCAATCAAATAGCAAAGCATTCGCTTTTTCCATTTGTTGAATTTGCCAACTTCAAGTCTAGGGAAACAATTGAATAAGCTCCACCCTTTTATCGACTAGTTGAGGTACATCACTTTCACCATTTAGGATCCTAATTTAAAAACTTTAGAGAGGCCTAAAAATGAGTTTTATAATTAGCCTTGCTCGATACCACTTGTTGTTCCCCGCTCAATATCGTTTAAAAGCAGTTTAAGTATATAAAACAAGTTAATAGTGAACTATGGTGAAATTAACATAAGAAAACACACTAAGTAATTTTCAACATCATATTCTTATTAGAAATAAATCAACAAAGAACACGTTACCCAAGTACTTGCGAATAGTACTTGGGATTGAAATGACAAAGTTGGGTGACTCCTCTCTAAGCTCGGGCTAAGTCTCGAGCACAACTCTTAGAGCTCATTGAGCTATCTCAGAACTAAGTTGTATTTGGAGGAGTGAAAAGATGGCTTCGTGTATGTGTGTTTTACAATTCACAAGCTTAACCTTTTCACTCCATCTCTTATGCTATTTATACATGTATGATATTTGACTCTTTCCTAAGTGACAAACCGACATCATACGGAAGACAAAATCTTGATGTATTTTGTCATGCTTACAAAGACTATTCTAGGTAAGAGACAAGACTACTTTTCTAAGTTCAGTGATGACACCGAGCCCGATCTTTGCCATTCGTGGAAAGTTGACTTTGGTTGATAAGGACTTCGCCTTATCTCGATTCAACCTTTTCCCGCCTTGTCCCGCTCTTTCTTCGCCTTTACATCCTTCGCCTTCTACTCGGTTTGTCTTGATGTAAGTAGTTGGAGAGAGTCTTAGGGATTCAGTGAGTTATTGTCATCACCACCGAATCCATCATCTTCTTCTTGACTCGCCTTCACCCTTTAAGTTCCGCCTCATCGAGTGGAGAGACTTCTTCTTCGCCTCATACCGAGTATCTCGAAGATGACTCACCGAGAGACTATGCACTCAATGACCGTTAGTGTTAACGGATTAAACACTTGGGCTATTTTCTATTCAAATTCTAGATTAAGGGGTTTGGGTATTTACTGAACCCAACACGGATAGTGCTCAAATTGTTTTTGCAATTGAGCAGACATCCCCGAAAGCATAAGACACGCCACATCATTGTGCTTCTCATATTCAACACGATACTCCTCTTTTCAAGAGCAAGAGTCGTATCAAGAGGAGCATCGAGCGAGGTGTAGTCAAAATCTCAAGTCTTTTGGCAACACGAAGGATGATCCTAAGTACACGATTCCAATCATTGAAATTTGGGCCAGTCAGCTTGTCTCTTCCAATCATATCTTTGAAAGCAACACTCATTAAGCTCATAGTGTTATCTGGTTGATGAGCCATCTACAGAAAAGTTCAAAAAACCATAATTAGTATTTTGATAATTTTCCTTTTCAATAAAATTAAATACCCAAGGTTCATATTCATATAACCAATTAACTATTATTGAAAAGTAGGATCCAAATTGTCATGATCTCATCACGTCAGTTGATCTGTTAGTAATGAATTTATACAAAATGGTAGAGCCCTTGCTCAATTGCCAATTTCAATTGCAATACCTAGATTTATGGGATTTACATTTAGCCAATTTCAATTGCCATGTAAACATGTTTTATCCCCGTCTTATGCCTTGAGTTGCCAGTTCTCACCGCCTAACTCAATTAAGTTGTCCAACTTAAGAAACTGCAAAATCATCCATGCCCGTTCTCACGACACGTGGACATTTTACCCTTTGATTACGATCTAAATCACGTTCTCACGCAAATAAAAGGTAATCTCAGGTGTTTCTGTTTCGTTGGATGGCATACAACTTAAATTAAGGGTAATAATTTTGATGTCAAATCAAATATGTAAAAAGATGTCATGCATTCATCTTCGTAGCATAAGTTTTTATTAAAACATTTATATCCTTGTTTTAATGTTTAAGTTTTTCATCATCAAACTTTAATCAAGGTATTGGTTAACCAATTAAAGAATTACCTTTAATTACCACTATATCCTACTGCTGCATGAGCATAAGACCCAAGTTATTCGGATAATTACCACAAAAGTGGCGCGTAGAATTTAAGGTAAATTAACCCTTAAGATTTTATGCACATTTATAGAAATACTTGGTAGCTCCATTAAGACGCACAAACGAGCGGAGAATTAGGTCAGCATGAAGCATATTACATACCCTCATCTTTAAGGTCACAATTTAATGCGTATCAACCTTGTACCCATCACACAGTTTGTCATTGATGGGTGAGCCGTTCTAACTATTTTGTGCATAAAATCAATCAATTAAACGATTACGATTACTATTACTTAAAAACAACATGTTTCACCATTGTTTAAGTCAGTTTATTTTTTCTTATATAAAAATACCCTTGTTACACATAACAAACAAGCAAGTATTTAAAAAATAAACATATAAACAATGAATACATAACTTAACAATCAGTGACGGAGCTTGGTCTCTTTACTTGGGGGCCAAATCGTTCTAACAAAAAGTGAAGTAACTTGTTATACTAAGGAAATATATACATAGTTTACAGTCGAGCATTTTTTGTAAGTATGACCAGTAAGAGTTAAAGAATGAGATATAAATTATGATCGATAAGTCTCAAACAACAAAATTATTAATTCAAAACACCAGTTTGTAGACATTTTAATACTTTGAAAGAAAATTTAACTTGGTGTTATATCAATATAAACCATAAAATAACAAAGTCATCATTTAACTACTAATTTCTTGAACCGTCAATGATTTTTTAGAAAAGAAAAAGAAAAGAAAAAGTAACAGATGCTTTCATCTCCCGTAGAGAATGACATCTAGTGGGCATCTTTTTTCATTTTGACTTTCAATAAGGTTTCATAGGTTGTGACAAATTTTGAGAGGAGCCATATTGTATAATATTTCTTTGAAATCTCTCATACTAAAATTTACTAATTACAAACTAAATTCTTGGGGGGGCAAGACCCTTCCCGCCTAAGCATCCTCCGTCCTTGTTAACAATTAATCATGCATATCAAATAGCCACATGCAAACCTCTTGATAAATCCTATTAATTGTCAATTCTAGATCTGTCAACATGTATATGTCTAATTAAGATTTTCACCCATTTTCAGCAATGTACGTACAAGGTGAGCCACATGCATCGATTCATCAATTGTGTAAGTCAAAATTAAAACATATACCACATAGCACATAATTGATATAATAATAATGATGGAGGTCTTCCCCAATTTTAGATCTATCAAAAATTTAGTGTATATCACTTAACCAAGTAAATCATACAATAAAAGCAGATCCATGACAAAACATGCATGTATTTATCATGGATATAAATCACACTTAACAATTAATGCAATTAAACAAGAGTTACCGAATTTAATACACATAAAATTGCATGCAACCTAGGGTTTTCTAATCCAATTAAAAACAGAAGTTTACAAAACCCTAATTAGGGCACAAAAAATATGCCCCCAAAAAAATTAGGGTTTAGGTTTTGCAAACCCTAGATCTACACATACAATTAATAACATAATGCATTTATTTGTTTTATGTGTTTAAGTAATTAATTACTTATTATACAAGGCTCGTGATGCCACTGTTGAGTTTAAGATATATGATATACAAATAATAAAATATAGACATCACAGAGTACACAGCGGAAGACTTAGAACATAATAGTAATTAACTAACTGAAATAAATGTGTAACATACCTCTTGCAAATGGTCAGATCTCTTGAACAAAGACGATGAAGTGGTTTAAAGAGTTGTCCCTTACCGTTTTACAACTCAAACCAATTGGTGTAAGAATAATGTCTTACCACTACAGTTTTGTACACACGAATTAACCACGAATCAAAGCGATTGCTAGATCTAACACAAGCCTTTGGTTTATAAAAAAACAAAACCAAAACACCCTATTGGGGGGGGATTCGGCCGAATAAATGCAAGAGAGGAGAGGGAGAGATCTAGGGTTAATTCAATGCACAAAAGTTAACCATAAACCTTAACCCTAGACCTGTATATATAGTGGTAGAATATCTTGTAGGAAAAGTTAGGGTTTGGGCTTGGAATAACCCCCCTTGCCCGTCCACTAAGAGGAAGAAAAAGGGGAACCCGAATCTTTTCCATTTTTAAGTTATTCACCATATATTCTCTCCTTTTACATTTAACGGTCGTTAGTCATTTCCGTTAAACACTTAACGATCGTTAGACGGACTTTTGTGTAATAATTAATCGTAATCATTAACATTAATTATTAACTTTAATTCTCATTCGCTAATGTGTGCAATCCTGTGGTCACGAGTTCGAATCCGGACATTCAAGGTTTTATAAATATATACATTTCCAACATATAAAGGGTGAGAAACTCGAGAGCTATGATAACATCCTATTGTTGGTTGTTTTGAGTTGGTTTGATCAGCTTACCCAATAAGGTAAAGATAATCAATATAGTCGTATATCACTTAGAATCGTGTAATCACTTTCTTAAAGAAAAATATTCAACCCTACTGACTGGATTACACAAATATGTCCCTCCCTGGGATAATAGCAAGTACTTTTTCTTGATTTGGGCACAAATCAAAGAACTCTTTCGCTTCTAAGTGTTTTGGTTTTATGTCTCTTTTCCAATGAAGATATGTGTTCTGATTTATAGGAAAACTCAAAGCCTTATGATAATTAAATGACCCATTTATCACATCATAATATTCCTCCATTATAGGATTAGCGATCACATGACCAATTAAACGTAGGCATAATTCAGCAGTTGATGTTGCCTTTGAATATGTCAAAGCCATTACAAGTTAGTTATGATTTAATTCCAACGTGTTACTCGCTGATGAACATGCTCCCTTGAGGACCTGTTCCGTAAATGTGCTCACTAGAGAGTTCACTTACCGAAGAGATGAACCCTCTGATAATACAACTCCCTAACGATACATTCAGGGTCATAGTCTATGAAGAGTGTTAGCCTTTATAGTTTTATTAGAAGTGATGGTCATTCACATATAGGAACTTTATAACGTGTGTTAGATATCGTGATAGAATAGTCAACGGGCTCGTGGATTGGGCTAAGCTATTTGGTTAAACGTTGTTTAGCTAGCCGCTTATAATGTGTAATCCAATCCAAGTCCACGAAGCCCAAGCCAAGCCCATGGAAAGCCTTTAGGCAACATGTGTCTTGTATTATAAATACCCCTCAAATGGTCATTTGAGGGTGTGCTTGAAAGTGTGTGTGTGTGTTTTTCTTTATTGAATATACAACATCTTGTGTTTATCTTATCATCTCACATACACGAATTTATATCTTCAAGTCACCATCTTTCTCATCTTATTTCTAAGCTTTGTTTGTGTTTGTTTCACGTGGGTATACTTGTATACGTGTTGGGTTTGCTTGGTAAAGTGATAAGGTTGATAAAACTAAGGTCCTACAATTGGTATCAATCGCCTAACAATGGTTTTAGATTTAGAGGTTGCTTTTAGGAAAAATGCTTGCTTCGTTAGAAACTTGGATGGCACCGATCTCTTAATCGAATCGTGATACAAACTTGTATGCTATCGACATCAATCAAATGGCCTCTTCATCACCAATATGTCTTATGACACGAGCATCCGAACTCGGTCCGGTTGTGGTACGACGGTTATCCCATCTCAATTTCGACACCATCAACAAAATTGCCAAAGACAACATCGTCAATGGACTTCCAAAGTTCAAATACACCAAGAATCATTTATGTCCATCATGCGAACAAGGAAAAGCAAAAGAGCATCATATAAACCCAAAACCGTACCTAGTTCGAAGCAAAGTTGCATATGTTACACATGGACTTATGTGGCCCAATGAGAGTTGAAAGCTTTAATGGGAAAAAGTATATTCTTGTTATCGAGATGATTATTCGAGATATACATGGGTTAAGTTTCGAGATCAAAAGACGAAGCACCGTGCATCATCATCACCTTTCAAACGCATTCAAGTACTTCTTCAAACTCCGATAGGGTTGTAAGAATGCATAACCAAGACCGAATTCACAAATCGTGAGTTAAGAGCTTATTTTGAAGATGTTGGAATTACTCATCGACATCACCGTTAGTCCACACAGAATGGGGTAGTTGAAAGAAGAAATAAAACTCTTGTGAAGTCGCCGCACGATGCTAATCTATTCTAGTGCACCGTTATTTCTATGGGTCGATGTCATAGCACCGCTTGTTTCACTCGAACCGATCCCTAATCCATCCAAGATTCAATAAAACCCCATATGAGCTTGTGAACAACAGAAACCCGATATCTCTTACTTTCACGTGTTTGGCGCTTTGTGCTATCCTACGAATGACAGAGAAGATTTAGGAAAACCGAAAGCAAAGGTGATATTGGAATCTTCATTGGATATTCGAGATAACTCGAGGGCATTCTGTGGTGTATAATGTAAGGCTAAGGAGGATCATGGAGACGATGAATGTGACGTTGACGAACTTTCACAAGTGGCTTCGAGAGACTCGCCTAGAACCCGCACTAAACCGGCTGTACGGACACATCGCTCAGACTCGTACTCAAAGAGCTCAATCAACTTCGCTTGACAATCCTAAAGAACAAGAATGGGAGAATTTCTTCGAGTTAATGTTCGATGAATACTATGGTGGAACTTCGACAAATGCATCAAACCATCATTCCACCGCACCCGCTCAAAATCATCCTCCACCACCAATGTAAGATGCATCTACAACGGTCGAAACCAATGCACCAACTCCATCAACATCATCTACATCTACTCAAGTTCTTGCACCCGCTCTACCAAGCGGTTGATGAGCAAAACCAAAACCGAACGATGCAACGTTAGATGAAGACTTATTTGAAAACCCGCTTGCTACGGAATCACCGAATCGCCTTCAAGCTTACGAGAACCATCTAACTCGCACACGCTTAACCAACGGTATCCATCTACTCAAGTGGACAAAAGACCACCCGATTGAACAAGTTATTGGTGAACCTTCAGGCCAATTCGACGAGACGCCAACTCTGCCACGATCGCGACTTGTGCATTTACCTTGCTCAATTAGCAATCTAGAACCAAAGAACATTCGTGAGGCAATGGCGCATCCCGCATGGATAGAAGCAATGCAGAGGAACTTCTTCAATACCGCCTACATGACTCGTGGAAAAGGTTCCAAGACCCATTGACGCTCGAGTCATTGATCTTAAATGGTTATGGAAGAACAAACGGATGAAGAAATGACGTAATTGCAACAAAGCTCGCCTTGTGGCCAAAGGATACAGACAAGAGGAAGGAATAGACTTTGAAGAGTCATTCACAGCGGTAGCTAGACTTGAAGCGTCAGATATTCTTGGCCTATGCATTTCACACAAAACATCACGGTTTATCGATGGACATTAAGACCGCGTTCTTGAATGGAACTCGAAAGAAGAAGTGTACGTGAGTCACCAAGGCTTCATCGACTTGGAACATCCAGACTACGTCTACAAACTCAAAAAGGCAATCTATGGTTTAAAACAAGCTCGAGAGCGTGGTATGATTTAATCGTCCTCTTTCCTTATCCAAAACAATTTCACCAAAGGAACAGTTGATCCTACCTTGTTTACACAAAATGCAAAACGACATTTTGATTGTTCGATTTACGTGATCGACATTATCTTTGGGTCCACTAATCCGAATCTTTCAAAACATTTTGAAAATCTCATGAAAAGCAAATTTGAAATGTCCATGATGGGGAACTAAAATTCTTTCTTGGTTTACAAATACATCGGCCCCTCGTGGAATTTTTATAAATCAAGCTAAGTATACAACCGAGATTTTAAAAATCATGGTATGGACAATTGTGATTCGGTCGGAACACCAATGGTAACTTCACCAAAATTGGAGCCGATTTGTTTGGGAAACCTATTGATCCGAAGAAATATCGGAGCATGATTGGTTCTCTCATGTATCTTATCGCTAGTCGACCGGATATTCATTTTGTTGTTTGCTTATTAGCACGGTTTCGTGCAAAGCTCACCGAACCGCACCTCAAAGAGGTTAAAAGGATCTTTCGGCATCAAGACATCCATTCACATGGGACTTTGGTATCCGAAGGAACCGGATTTGATCTAATTGCCTTTTCGATGCGGACCACACAGTGACCAAGTTACGACAAAAGTACATCCGGAGGAGCACAATTTTGGGTGAAAAGCTAGTCACCGGTCTTCAAAGAAACAAGATTGCATCGCACTTTCAACCATGAAGCTAAGTATGTGTCTCTATCTGCGTGTTGTGCTCAAGTTCTATGGATGAGAACACAACTCACAGATTATGGCTTTACTTTCGATAAAATACCTATGTATTGTGACTCGAAAAGTGCCATAGCCATATCATGCAATCTCGCTCATCACTCAAAGACTAAGCATATCGAGTCCGCTATCACTTCATCAAAGAGTACGTCGAAAATGGCATCGTTGAATTATTCTTCGTGAAGATCGATACCAACTCGCCGATCTATTAACTAAAGCCCTTCCAAAGAAAGGTTTTAGTATTTAGTTCGACGAATTGAATGCGAAGCCTAACCCCGAGGAGTTAGAACGTCTTCTCGAATCTTCTTGAAAATGATTTTCCAAAAGTCATCAGAAATATTTTTGAAAAACAAATTACAAAATTTGAAAACCAACAAAAGCAAAATATAAAATATAAAACTTTCAAAATACAAAACAATATAAAATCAAAATCCAAAAATATTCTTCTCATGACATGTCTCTTGTATAATCGATATTCAGACGTATCTAGAAATGTCATTCAACAATGATACTGGGCATGTACAGATGCTTGAGCGAGAGTTCTTTATATGTTTTCTAAAACATGTCGTTTCTCAAAATTTCTTAATAAAATGGCTTTCAGATACATCAAGACGAAACCGGACCGAAATGATGACTTTTGATTATTTTCAAATCAAAACTCGTGCTTTGATCGAAAAATGAGGTGTACGCTCAAAGGCACTACATTTAAAAATGGTGAGAAATCATCATCACCTTGAGCACCTTTTCAAGATTGTTCAAAAGATTTTCAAAATCTTTCAAATAGTTTGTGCTCAAGATAACTCCTCTAAAACCCTTTAATTGATTATGCTTTATTAAAGGGGGAGTATAAAACTAAAATGTTCCAAATTCATGCTTCAATCAAATTCGTTTGTCTCCCCAAAATATTCTAAAATGTTGTTTAATCAGTTGATTTCAAAAATATCCCGAATATGCTATTTTTGAGGGGGAGGAGACGTGATTAAAATGTGATCAAAATCGGTGTTTGAATCTCAAATGAGCTCGGCTCAGATGAAACCAATGAATTGACGAGCAATTATGTACCATCTCGAGAAACTTTCTATGGACTTGACCAGGACGGGTAATAATTTCAAGCTAGTTCTCTAGTGATGTAAACGTGTCTCGAATCGGTCTAGTTCATTTAAAGTCGATCAATTCAAAAGTGCGAACTCTACCCTCTATGTGCGATTTGTCAAAACTTATAAGCACATGTGAAGGGGAGTGTTTATGAAAATACAAAACTACTTGAGTGTTGCAAACATGTTTTATATCATAAACACCGAGAGATTTTAAAGAAAATGGTTTTATGGCAACAATAGGATAGTCATGGAGTTATAAGGTGACTAAGGATAGGAAATTGTCCTATGATCCGCCAGAGCGGAGGGATCTACCCAAGGACATCACCAATAGTGTAGAACTAGAAGTCCTTAGGAATGATTGAAAAAGGAGTAATGTGAGAAAGGAGAAAGAAGGGGTTGAAGAATTAAAAGAAATGTAATGAAAAGGGTGAAAAGAAATAGCCCTCCATAATCAACCATAGGCGTAAACCGGTTCAATACATATGCTCTTGGTTGTCACTAGATGACACCGGTATTGAAGACAAAGACGCATGGACCCAAATGACGACCGCACTAAACCTTCTAGCCACTCAATTCCTCCGAAAAGGATTTGTTTCATTCTCACTGGGAACCCTACATAATCTATCGACTTTCTCTTAGAGATTGTTGATATTGAAGAGAGACCTCTCCCTAGTCTCCGTCAGAAAACCAAAATGCACTATTGAGTCTAGAGCCACGAGATTCATCAAAAGATCTCATAGGAACACTTGACATGACATCGCTTGTTGTTCATCGATAAGGGCACAAGTGATATATTCTAGAGTCCCACGCAGATCTTAGCAATTTGCCGAACATTTATGAGAAGTTTCACATCCGTGATCTTCAATGATTGAATGGAAACTCGCCGTGGTCAACATCAGCAGCCCCGACAAGAGGTCACTTGGTAACTCCTCGTGGATTACGCCAGTGTGTCTCAAACGGTCTACAATCGTGAAGTGATGCTTGGTGTACTTCAAATGACTCATCCGAATGTAGATGTACTTCGGTATATCGTGTTATCTCACTTGTGGGACTCCAGTCAGAACGGCCTCTGTGAGAATTAGAGACGTGTTTTCACACTATGTCATAACACCCTCGAAATTCAAACTTGTAAGTGCGCTTAATCCGCTTTTACTAACTTGTTTTATGTTTTCTTCTTATGGAAGCTCGAGCGGATGAATCGCGAGACTCGCCACATGCTCATACCAACAACACATGAAAGTTCTCATCATAATCAAAGGAGATGATTCTTCGTCAATGTCAAAGAATCTACAAAGTCTAAAGACTCCAGAACTACATCATTGGTAACCAAAAGAAAAAATAGAAGTGTGAGCATGGTGGAGAAAGAAATGGAGAATGACGTGGAGACACCTAACCAACGAAGTTGACAACGGCAAACAACCACATTATCTGATCACAAAGCATGAATGAACAAAGAATCAAGACTATTCAATATCTACACACAAAGTTCTTGCTCAAGGAAAGTAGAGACCTAATCAAGTGGAGCATCATTTGAATGACCACCCCTTAGGGGGAGATTGTTAGCCTTTATAGTTTTATTAGAAGTGATGGTCATTCACATATAGGAACTTTATAACGTGTGTTAGATATCGTGATAGAATAGTCAACGAGCTCGTGGATTGGGCTAAGCTATTTGGTTAAACGCGCTTAGCTAGCCGCTTATAATGTGTAATCCAATCCAAGTCCACGGCCCAAGCCAAGCCCATGGAAAGCCTTTAGGGCAACATGTGTCTTGTACTATAAATACCCTCAAATGGTCATTTGAGAGGTGTGCTTGAAAGTGTGTGTGTGTGTTTTTCTTTATTGAATATACAACATCTTGTGTTTATCTTATCATCTCACATACACGAATTTATATCTTCAAGTCACCATCTTTCTCATCTTATTTCTAAGCTTTGTTTGTGTTTGTTTCACGTGGGTATACTTGTATACGTGTTGGGTTTGCTTGGTAAAGTGATAAGGTTGATAAAACTAAGGTCCTACAAAGAGTATGGCACCGAATTCATCAGCCCTGGTAAATATCGTTCAAAGTGTGACTCACTTAAGAATACATCCACTCAGCTACCTGAATTCCACTATACCACTATGAGAGTCAAGGAGGTTCAGTGACGTGATCGGTGACATGAGACCCTCAATTGCACTAAATGTCCAATACATATCATTGTTTAAGGTATTTAAGCCGAGTAGTACCAATAATCATATTGTTGGAAACTATTATCCAACACATATTACACAGTTTTTTATTCGTTTCTACATGAATGAAGTAAATCTATTATTAAAAACTGCAATGCAATTAACTTGCACTCAAACAGGTATAACATATTCAAGTAGTTTTGAAAGACAAATGGTCTATGATGACCCTTAGTATATATTTTATAAAAATCATCTCCACATTCAATCCCACATAGGTTAAAGAGATAGGATTTTCCTAGGTAATACCCAGTAGTGCAACTAGACCATATGTCATTAGATCAGTTATGTTCAGGAAAAAATTAGAATCATCTTCTAAAAAGAGAGGGGATAGTTATTATGTATTTGAAATTTTGTATAATTCTTAAGTTTTAATACTGGATTTGAGGACCAACGGGGTCTACCGAGTTACATGACCTAGCCCATTTTAAGATTATGGCCACTCTCGGCCCTTAAATTATGTGTGCATCTCTACTGCTTTTTGGTACAGAGTAACTAACACAGAATATATTAGTTCACCCTTCAATGTTTTATTTCATTTTCGAGTAACACACTTTGTTAGGAAACAATATTAGATGTTTCACATTTTTCCATTTAAGTAACAACCTTTGTTGTAAGGTATTCAAGCTGGGAGTATCGATAACAGCATAATGCACCAAAATTAAACACATAATATCTTCAAGTTCTGAAATGTAATACCTTGTAGCCATAATTCTTTAAGGACAGGGATAAAATAAGGAATGATCTGCATAGCCGCATAGGGTCATCAACCAAGCACTTGCAGAAGTTCCGGTGACAAAATTGCAGGATTTTTATTACTCAAAACTCTGCTATTTTGGGAATATTAGTAAGATTAGTTTAAGGTAATTTGAAACACGCAAGTGTTTTACAAGAGAAAAGTGTATAAGCAGTAATATGGGAGATCAAGTCCTGATTTTGCATTTATCCATATCAGTCGATGACAAGAAAATATATAGCACCATTTGACACCAAAAGACTAAAACTTAGACACAGGGAAAAATGATGTTTTGGATTACTCTTAAGCAAATTGAACCTTTTGACCAAGAAAGATAATCTCGTCCGTTGCCTTTTCTTAAGTGACATGATTATGTTCTTCCTTCCACCTCTTTGTAGTCATCTGCTGTGATTCCTTGAGGAACAGTTTGTACCTATTTTCCGAATCACTCATCTGTTCATTTACCATAACTGACAAACCTCTCACACTAGGGATTTCACTCTTTGACTAAAAACGTAACCTCAAACGTTTTGCCTAAAAGATTTCCAATTACTATATATACTAAAACACAGGATCTAAAGTTTTGCATTCACGCATTTAATGCAAAGTTTGTCAAAATGGAAACAGCCCCCGAGGTTTAAGTGTCGTTGCAAAGTAAGTCCTTTAACATTAATAATCTTTGCAACTTGGCAAAACAACCCTGAGGTTTAAATGTCTGCAAAGTAAGTCCTTTACAATCCGCTGCATCGCTGGTTTTCCAACATTTGAGCTATATTTCATTTGGGTAAACAAGCCGAGAATGAATCGGGTCAAATGTGTCTAATGGGTCGAAAGTCGTTAAGAGCTTACTCAAATGCTTACAATCTACTACACCACTTTGATAAGAAAAACTATTTTGCTACCTATGTGTTTACAGCGATTTTCCACTTTCTTTGTTGCAGAAATGTATAATTAGAGCTCAGAACACTGAAAACTGATATATTTTGAAGCAAGCAACAAAGGCCATATAATCCAGCTCAAAACCTAATCTAAGCAAGTATATGAAAAATTAAAAACCTTCTGAGAGCTAAAACTATAGTTACAACTATCAAGTAACAATCTATGTTTTTGTTTTCTTTCACCAAAACAACTGATACATTCATAAATTAGCTTAGTTGATGAGCTATTAGCAAGATCACTTGACAAAGAGTCTGTGCTTTAAATAAACAACATAATAGAAAAAAGCATAGACACTATTCTTTTTAGCTTAGTTGATGAGCTATTAGCAAGATCACTTGACAAAGAGTCGTGCTTTAAATAAACAACATAATAGGAAAAAAAAACATAGACACTATTCTATTTCTAATGATGTTTACCGCAAAAAGTGATAGTAAACCAATCTACATTAACATTTCACCATTCTTTTTAGCTTTTAGGTATGCAAATATTTCCTCGAGTTTACTGATTCTAGCTTCAAGGTCCAATCCCAGTGGATTAAAACCATCAATATCCATAGAATCTTTGGATCCTTCGATTCTTGATTCATCTTTGCCGAACTTTTGAGTCTCATTATCATCAACTGGGGACTGCAAACTAAATTCGCCAGTTGACTTATTCCACCACTCCAAGTATCTAACAGTGACATGTGGCTCAGAAAATCGAGATGGAAAATACACTTTAACATCCTTAACAGGCCTCACGTAAAACCTCCAAGCAATTTCACGGCTTCCATTCATTCTTGCCACGTCACCAGGAACATCTTGGTTCAGCCCAAATTGCATGGCAACCCTATGAGGTAGATATTGTTGGATACATTTTCCATCTATCCCAACCAGTTCAGATACCCTTAAACATCGAACCCATGACTCCATCTCTTCGTCTAAACAATCACCAACAACAACCCACTTTCGTGACTTATCATCTATATCCTTACCATACGGCTGCCAAGTAAAATCATCAAAACCACAATCAACAAACAAACCAACATCCTCTACACATACTCTCTTTTTTTCCCATCTAGCAAATTTCGGATAGCATTTATTTCCACCATTAGGACTAATCTTTCGAAATCTTTCCCAAATCCAAACCTGAACAACTTGAAATGGAGCCCAAACAATAATGTTTGTTTCATTACTGTAATCATCATTTTCCAAACTAGTTTTTAACAAACTTAAATCTCGATAAACACTAGCTAAAACAGGAGGTGCAAGAGAAAGTCTAATCCCTCTACCTAAATGAACAGCAATTGCTAATACATTTTTAGGAACGGTTGAATACGACGTAGGGAAAACAAACCGAGATAACCACAACGCAAGAAACGCCTCGTGCTCAATTTCACTACCACTATCTTTAAATTTCGTCATCCATCCAGACTGTTCAGCTTTATTAGACCGCGATCTCTGCAACTCTAACCTTGCTTCATTCAACTTTACAAAAGCAGCTTTCGATTCTTCGCTTTCGATATCATCCAGATTAAAAATAGAATGTCCTAAAACAGAATAACCACCAACAACCATCATATCCTCTAAAGTAATACTAACTTCACCCCATTTAAACACAAATGTTTTTGTCTCATGACACCATTTTTTAGCAAAACCAAGAATCAAGTCATCATTTTTAACAATTTCATGAGATGAGTTTAAAACAGCATTATAAATTCCTGCTTTTTGCCACGTGGATTTATGAAGTAAACACATACTATTAACCCATTCTTTCCAACCTTTTTGAGGGGTTCTAAACCCATTAAATGATACCTTTAAAGAACATGTTTTTGGGTCATATGAATCGCTGAGATTTAAGGGTTTGACATTATTATCTGTTAAATTAGCAGAAGGTTTAAGGAATGGGGCAAGTTTGCGGGTCGGGTTAATGGGTTTGGTGTGTTTAAGTGATACCATGAGCTCTGATCTTTCTTCGATGATGGTATCTTCCATTGTTGGAGTAACTGAAGAAGTGAAAGATTCAAGGCAAATAATGATGACGTGAAGAAAAGGAGGAAAATTTTGAAATGATTCTCAGAAAAAGTGGAAATGGTTAAGGGAAAGGAAGGTGGGTAAGTTGTATGATTGTTAGCATTTGATTTTGATTTAATGGTTTAAAACTTTAAATCAAAAGAAATCTAATGGCTGCTGATGTTTCATCTTGAGTTAAGTTGTACCTCATTACTTGAAATGGAATAGATACATATACCATATTGCATGACGATCAAAATTTATGACATTCTGATTTGCATAACATCAGAATGAATAAATTATGATCACGATCAAAATATGTCATGCAGTATCACCCCTTACTTGAAATGATCCCATCCCGATTGAAAAACGCCAAATATATAATCTTTAGTTTTTCAAGGTTAGTGCGGAGGGCGTGGTTGAAAGGTGTGATTTAACTTTTTTGCCATATCAGCACGCATCATAAAAATCACTTTTTTTTTTTTTTTTTTTTTAACTTTCCTTCAACGATTGCAATATCCTCTCTCTATTCCTTTAATTTTTTTTTATATATTTCTTATAGGAAATGATTTGCACACTTAACATTTTGATTGGCAAACTCCATACTGTGCATTAACGTGTTATACTCTACATATATTCTTCTTTAACCGGTTCTACATATGAGTTTCTCAATCAAAAGCTAATGTGTGCAAATTATCTCCCATTTCTTATTATTAACAATACACTTAATACATTTTCGAGCACTATACACTCACAAAAAATAAAAAATTATTTTTTATCTCCAAATAAACTTCGGGACTACGTTGCCGAATGGGGAAAAAAAAATTTGCCGCTTTGGAAGGTGTGGCTTTTTTGTGTCTTCCCGAAAGGGAATATGGTTTCCCGTGTCCCACACCCATCAACCTTAACGATGCGTATAGTTATTGTACCTTTTTAGAGCATCTACCGAGCTTTAAATCCACATTTACCGATGTTTTAAAATTCGGGTCGACCGGCTAGTTCAACCGGTTGAACCGGAAATCGTTTAGGAGACCGGGTTGGATGTGGTCGAGTTTTTGCTTATATGAGAACCAGTGGTTTTTCATTTACCCTGGTCGACCTGGTTCGATAAACCCGACCAAATCATGACTTTTGTTCTTTTTTGTCTTTATTTTAAACAACAAAACCCTTTCCTGTCCTCTAAAACTAGCAAACTCTTTTGTCATTTCATTTTCGCTAAACTTAAAATTTGAGTTAAGTTAAGTTATGTATTTGTATGAACAAGCATATGATTTGGAAAGTGTATAACTAAATTAAAAAGTTAAAGTGGCACTGACTCGTGTGATTAAGTTTTAATAAAACAACAAATTATAGTTATAAACTAATGTTAGTATTATATTCGATTGATTTAAAAAGTTCATTAATAAATATATGATTCTTAAAACACTATAAAGTCATCTCACTTTTATATTATTTTATAAATAATATACTAATCTTTGTCAACTTTCTGGAATTGTTGATAGGATATTGACTCAAACTAGACGAATACCCGCACAAAGCGTTGTATAGCGGCAAATAATTATACTTGCGAAATTGTGATTTTGGTTTGACCCTTGATGCAAAACGTACAGGTTCAATTTGTAGTTATTGCGAGAAAAAAGATTTGGGTTTAGAAACATAAAATGATAAAAGTGTAAGGATTAAACCATATTTAAAATATTAATTTAGTTGTAAATGATGTTATCATTTTAGTAACGGTATAATAGTCCACTAACATTACTTGCCATTTAACTATTTAAGTTTAAGAGGTATTATAGGCAATCAACATTACTTAAATTTTAAGCATTTTAAATTTAAAAAATGCATATGCATTATAAGTAGAGAAATGATTGAAAGGCTTAAACTCATGCCTAATTTTGTGACTAAAAGTATGTGTCATTATCTCATTGGTTTATTATAAAGTGGGTCCTTCAGTTACAACCAATGAAAAAATGATACTCTAGTTTAGGCATAATATTATGCATAAGTTTAGGTCTCCCAATCATTTCTCTTATAAGTACTAGAGATAAAAGGAACAAACATAGCAAAAAAGCCCTAAAAAGAATATTTCAACTTAGTATTGTTTTAACATATACACACACCATTTCATGGGTGGTGGGAATATATCTTTTCCTCAAATATTATCAACAACTGAATGGTTGCCTCTGTGGTACTGATGAGAATGAAGAGCTTTTTCCTTCAGAAAAACTGTAGTTGTCAACGATGACAAATTATTAGAAACGTTTAGGCCGCTTGTCTCATCATACAATGACATGATACGTCCACTTAGTGACGTTGTTCACATTCTTCGTTGTGTGAATGTTATCAAAGAAGGCATCACTCTCTCAACAATTTTTATTGGTGATCAATCATCTGGAAAGACTAGTGTTATCAAGACACTCACATGCGTTATTTTGCCTCGTAGAGTTTACACTCGGGTTCCTTTAATAATAAGGCTTCAACACCATTATGATGCAAGTTCTATTTTACAAATCCATTTAGAGTATAAAGGGAAGTCTGTTACAGTGAATGAAGATCGGATTCCAGAAGAGATTTCTCTTGCAATAGATCAAATCGCGGTCAATGGCAAGGATGTATCCGTTGTTTCATTGACTTTGGTTGTGAAGAATAGTAGTGTCCCTGATCTCACCATTATTTATCAACCTAGAATTCCAGTTCATGAATTCGACAACATTTACAAAACCATCTCAAGTAAAATTATGTAATTACTTGCTCATTGATCATTTATTATGAGTTATTCAGTACATTACCATAAGACTTTTCTATACTTCTTTAAAAAAAAGGGCGATGGAAATTATGTTAACAAAACCCCACTACACACGTTCACCTTCGGCCTAGTGATATGTGAGTGTGACTATTTGAGATATTTGTGAGATATTACGTGTCAAATATATGACGCAGGTGTGTGAATTTCCGTTCTAAACTTGTGAATATGTTTTTCTGTTTTCTCATCATTTATTTCATGTCTATGTTGTAGAAACCGAACGTACAATGTTAAGTATTATTGAATTGATAAATAAACTAAGATAATACAATGACTATTTATAATACAAACAAAGGGTAAAACCCTAAAAGCTAAATGGGATCATGTGCCTCTTATGGGGTAACATGCTAGCATCCCCCTTCAAACTAACAATGCTGCAGCGAGAAACATTAAGAGTTTGTCAGTCAGAAAACAAAACCATGGTCCAAAATGTAGCTTCATAAATACATCTTCAATCTATAAAGTAGAAGGAACAAACGGCAAAGAGATAGTCCCAACCTGAAGATGATGACGAGTGAAATGACAATCTATCTCAATATGCTTGGTGCGTTCATGAAACACCAAGTTACGCACAATCTGAATAGCACTACGATTATCACAATGTAATAGAGTAGAATGGCTGATAACACACCCATATTTGCAAGCAACCGACGTAACCAAACAATCTCACTAGTAGTTACTACCATGGCTCGATACTTAGTTTCAGTAGAAGATTCAGATATAACATCTTGTTTTTTACTCTTCCACGAAATAAAGGAATCACCAAGAAATATACAAAACCTAGTAGTTGAATTGCGAGAAATGATATCGCCAGCCCAATCAGAATTAGGGGTGATCATCGGTCCAAAACCGGATCGGACGAAGACCGAAATAGCCCAAAATCTTAGACCGAGGACCGGACCGAATGTGTTCGGTCTGGTCCGATCCGGTTTGGTCTAGTCCTTCGGTCGGTCCGGTCTAAGAAGGCATAATAGTCGGGTTTTACGTAAGACCAGTCTGGACAGGACCGGACCGAGACCGAAATAAAGAAAAAATTCGGACCAAGACCGGACCGCTGGTCCTTCGGTTCGGTCATTTGACCGGACCGAAATAAAGAAAAAAGGTCTGGTCGGTCCTCTCGGTTCGAATCTCGATCGGTTTTGGGTCTGTGACGCTCAGCCCTAATCAGAATCACAATAAGCACACAGTTCCAAGGCAAACGTAGAAGGAAACAAAAGTATCTGAAACTGAGTACCCAAAGATAAGTGAGAATGTGTAAAACAACAGTCTAAAGAACCGTTGTAGAGCAGAAACAAACTGATTAACAATATGAACTGCACAATAAATATCTTGACGTGTAACTGCAAGATAAACCAAACTTCCCACAATAGTCCATGTAACAACCGAGAATTTTTCGTTAACTTTTACCATTTAACTTGAACATTTTATCCAAATCACGTAAAATTGTAAACTTTACATATAATCATAAGTGTGGAAAAATAGAATGGGGGTTGAATAGTTTTACTGATTAAACCTTTGTTTTAAAGAATTTAGATCGACTTATCTCAATCTATTTAGATGTGTGTGTTGGATGTTTGATAGATAACCATATAACTAAGTAAAGCAAAGATAAAGAGTAAGAAGCACAAAACCACAACGCGAGTATTTATAGTGGTTCGGCTACAAGGAAACCTTCATTGCCCTACTCCACTCCCCGAGTCACCTACTCGAGAGTTCGTAATCACTACACAACACAAACTCCTTATGGCGGAGAAGCCTTCACAATGTCGCCTACTCTTTATCCGGTACAAGGCTAGACACCGGGTTCCTCCACGAGGTAGAACCAAACCTATCACAACGTCCTACACTTTATCCAGTACACGGCTAGATACCGAGTTCCATTACAAAGGAGGAACTACTACCCAACACTACACAACACCTATCCCAAAGGAGATCCACTCTTTATGACAACATCAATAAGGATATCAATATCCTTTTACCCAAACTAATCTATCATGTACATCGATGCACCATATCGAATTTACACCCTAGGTACCTTTCACTAATGCCTTTGACACGACACCAAGGCACCCTTCACTAATGCCTTCAACACGGACATTCGGCACTCCTCACTAATGCCTTTGACGCGGATCTTTGGCACCTTTCACTAATGCCTCCGACTTGACCCTTTAGACATCTTTCACCAATGTCTTCAACACAACACTTCTAATGAGAGAGGAAAGAACTATCAACAAAATAACATCTTTAGTCTTGATGATAACGAAGCTTGGCAACCCATGGACTTGAGCTTGCTCGACTTCAAGAGGTGGTGATCTCGCCTTTAAGAGGAACCTAGAGAATCACACAAAAACGAACACAAACTACATAGAAAGATCCTTTGGATCTGAGGTTAGAGAGTTTACAACACTAAGAGAGAATATGTGTGAAAGGGGTGAGTTACAATGAAGAAATGGCTCACTATTTATAGACAAAATTTCACTACTGTCCCACGGATCCCTTGCTTGAGGGATCCATCCAGTGTATTTATGGGGATCCGTAGGACGCTCCTCCTAAATGGGTTATGAGTCATGGATCATGGGTCATGGGTTATGGACTTTGGATCATGGGTATCCAAATAGATACAATGTATCTAGAAGATGCAATGCATCTAGTCAATGGGTCATGGGTTAGCTCCATGTTATGGATAATACCCATTATGACTTCCTTCATGATGTCATGCAATGGGTCATGGGTTATGGATCATGCTCCATGGGTATGGGTCATGGATTTTGGGTTTTACCCAACTACATTCAATGTATCTAGTTAATGGGTCAAATACTTAGATTCTTACCCATTTCTCTATCTAATACAATACATACTAAGTATGTATATATATACCCATTATGTAAACACTAGTTGTTATACATATGAATTACTATAACATGAAAATACTATTACTTGTTTAGTGTTTTATATGAAAACGTAAGTGTGTTAGTAAACTATTGGCTCAAACTATTTAAGTATTTTATTTGTTTCGTTAAAATGATTTTACGTTTGTTATCGACAAAACTTTAGAAGATCGTAAAATATAAATAAATGTTTTAACGGATTATTTGTATTAACAATCTCTCCCTTTTTGTTGGTGACAAAACATAAGATTATTTTAAGGAAAAACTAAAATTCGTAAAAGTTGGAATTGGAGTTTTTTACTCTCTTCTCCCCCATTTTGTCGAAAAAAAAGAGCGTCGAAAAGAAAATAACACATTGATTTAAGAAAAACATGTGAAAAGAAAAAATATTTGTTCTCGTCTTAGCTCCCCCTTGACGGGTCCATCCCTTTGTGAGGGCGTCAAGTTAGTATGAACACTAAGCGAGTGCATTAAAATTATGTTTGCAAATGATTTCGTCTTTTTTACGAACATGATCCCCCTAGACGAGTGCTCCTTTGCAAGGAGGACGTCATGCAGTTATTGTAATCCTATGTGAAAGTATTGAAAATGATTTTTCAATAGTTTTACTTTGACAAGACACTCCCCCTAGCCAAGGGTGTCAAAGTCTTCATGTGTATATTAAAAATCTACAAAACAAAGGTTAGAAAACAGGTATATGATGCATAATTTCCTGCAAATAAGACTCAAGTTAGTAATAAAAATGTCTTCTGTTGCACGGATCCCACGGTTCCTCCTTTGGAGGGATCCGTCTAGGCTAAAATGAGGGATCCGTCTTCCTGTAAGCTTAAGACAACAATGGTGATGTAAAATGTGAAGTTAACATAAAAAATGAGATATGTATTAAGGAACCAAACATATTCTCAAGATAATATGGCATATAACATGTAATTTCATTTAATAAAACTAGAGAAATGATGTACATAACTTTAAAAACTAAGAAAATGAATAATACATGGATTAAGATTCCTAAACTATCTAAGTTAATCTTAAGACTAGGACACCACTTGAATCCTTAAGCTCAAGGTTGTTTAGGTTTGTTGACCTCATCGAAACGTTCGAGGAGGTGATAAAACATGAAACATTGCTCTTCACGTAGTTCATGTATCAAGCCTTCAACTTGTTGACAATGATAACAATCTTTGTCATGGCTTGGAAATGGTGGTGGTAGAAATTAAATGGCTTGAGATGGAAGGTTGGGTTGATATTCCACAAAAGGAGGAGGGTTAAGTGAGGAAGGTTGAGGATTCTCAAAAGAAGGAGGGATTTGAGGAAGTAAATTTGAATGTGGCTCAACAAAGTATGCTTGTGGTGGTAGAGAGGTGTCCACTTCACTTCCATGTGGTCTGGTGGTTGACTTTGATGATTCCTCATAATCCAAAAGGGACTATTTGAGGTTGATGGAGAGAAGGATACCAATGCTAGTGTCGATTCAACACCTTGATTTTGTTGCGGAGAATGTTGGAAATGGTGGAGGATGAGAGGGCCTAGAAGGAAATTCCTCTAAGTTGTAGAGGTGTGGAGATGAATGTGGAGTGGTGAATGATAAGGCTCTAGGTACTAAGGGTGATGGTTTAGTGGAAATAGGGGTGTTTGGTTTAGGGGGTATAGTAGTGTTTGGTAATGGTAGTTTTGTGGGAACAATCCTTTTGGGGATTGGTTTGATTGGTTGAGTTGGTGGAGGGGAAATCCTAGCGTTTGTGGATTTAACGGGAGATGATTCGGTTGAAGAAATTTCGTGAACAACACGAGCAATTTTCTTGGGTGGTCCTTTGGTGGATGAGTTAGCACTAGGAGCTTTCATCATGATGAAACGATAAAATGTTAGTGAGATAGAGGCTTCTAGTTGTAGATGGTGGCTAAGAAGTCCTAACAAGGTGGCTTATAAAAGAAAGGATTTGGCATGTGCATTCAAGGCTTAAACCACTAAGATCCTTCAAACTGCAATGATTTGCATACACAAGAGTCAACTTCAGATTTGTACTGATCAAGAAGGTTAATTGAGGTAATATGGAGTGTTCAAGTTAGCAAGAGAAGCTTAAAATGATTGTTTTAGCTAGGATTAGCTAAGTATGTATGCCGGTTCCCACGATTTCCTCCAATGAGGGATCCGCCTAGGCTAATCCTAGGGATCCGGCTCTCAGCAGCCAATAAAAGAGAAAAATGATGTTTTGTGAGGTCTAGTTCCTACACATCTTAAGTGTTTAAGTCTTCTTAAGTGTCTTAAATGAAAGGTGTCACACCTGCCGGAGAATGAAACACAGGTGTAACGGAAGGAACATAAGCACAAGATAATAGAACATACCAACATTAAGATTAAAAGAAATAATACTCCATTACAATACTAGTTTAGTCATTATCGGCAAATATATTACAAAGTTTAGATTCCAAAATATTGAGTTTTTATTACATACGACTTGTAGCGACCGGTGAAAACTTCTTTATGCAAGACTTGATAGAAAAGCTTACTAACGATCACCGAAATGCATGAGAGAAAACGGGTCAACTATGAAAATAGTTGGTGAGCAAACACGTTTAGTGAAAATAAGAAAACTCGTAAGAAAAATATACAAAGCTTTCGGTCAACGAAAAATAGTTCTCAAGCAAAGGCATTGTGTATCCACTCGGTTACAAATTCGCCCATACAAAACTTGCAACTGTGTGTACACAACCCATTGCACAAAAATTATAGCGTCAAGTAATCAAGTGTAAGTGGTCATAATAGTTCCCAATATAGTACCACGAATATAATAATTCGGGAATGCTACCGATGAAACCAAATTAATTTGGGTGCCACTACCCAAAGTTATCTTGGTGCCTCTTCCCAAAGACCTCTTGGGTGCCTCTTCCCAAAGATACACTGGGTGCCTCTTCCCAAAGATACACTGGGTGCCTCTTCCCAAAGATACACTACGAACAAAGGTGTCTATATAGTGATGCTCGAACATGGGAGACTTTATAGTGATGCTCGAACATTGGAGACTTTAGGACAGGTCATAACACGTACGGTTCAATAAGTTCAAATAAGTCATAATTTCGTAATTAAGTTCAAGGATTGATTCGAGTTCAAATATTCAAGTCAAAAGAGTTCACAATTGTAAGGATCAATTTAATTCAAGTATGGTTCATGCATTCACCCCAAAATATAGTAAAACGGTAAAAGGGGATGTGATTACTCACTTGATAAACCGAGGCGATGACAAAAGTGAGTACACCGAGGTATAATGTGATGTGTTAACGGGACCTATCACGAATGATATGATATGCAATGAGTTGCAATTTAATGTTATGCATGCACTTCGTATGTTATTTATACCATTAGCGAGTTTTGAAAATATTACTAAGCGTCGAAAATACTCTTTTGACGTCTAGACCCTTCAAAATGACTTTACCAGTTTTACTTCAAAATGTCATCCTTCAATGGTTTTATAATGATTTTGGTGAAATTACCACTTTTCGTCGCAAAACAATGTCGCCGGAATTTTTATAAAAGTAACAAAATGGCTTCGGAAAAGTAGTAAAATGGTGTACGTCGATCGTTAGAGAACGAACTCGACGGTTTTGGAAAGTTTGTATCGATATCTAGAAGTTTTAGTTCGGAGTTTTCAGTCAAAAGGTCTCAATCATAAAGATATCAAGGGTTAAAGATGGTGATTTTGGCTAATTGTGTGCGTAAAATAAGTTTCGCCAAGTTTGAACATCCGTAAATAATTTACCATAACTCCGCTTGACAAACAGCTTTTGTTTTGAAAATATGGTCGGTGAACTTGATTTTACTAGAAGACATTTTGTTCCAAAAGTTTCACATCATGGTTAAAATCGCCGCAAACATAGCCCTTACAACTAATGAAATACTTGAATCGTAGAAATAATATAATTTTCGTAAAATAATAGTTACGGCAACTTTATAAAACGTGCATATATTTGTCGTTTCAAATCCGTTTTTCACGTAAAATATGTCCTTAGCTTCGTATCGAAGTAAACTAATATATTTTGATAAGTCGAAATAATTTGTGAAGCTTAAGGCTGTTTTGACCGAAAATACTAAAACAGCAAGCTGAAATTTTCTGAAAATAAACATTTCGTCGTCAAACTTTAAAAATTCACCACGGCTTCGTTATAAGTCCGTTTTAATCCGTTCAAGCGGCCACGGATTCGTTTTAAAGTATATTTTCTAAATATCAAGGCCAAAGTTTCGTACCAACAGTAGGTTTTTCCAGAATTTCGAAACAAGGACAGAACCTAAAATATAGTTATCGAAAATAGTTTTTCTCGGACAAAACCTATTCTAATCCCTTCAAATCAACTCCAAAACTAATCTAATCCTACCATACACCTTCTTAGGGTGTCATGGGTTCCTAATCACCATCAAGACCAAAGAATACCATGGGAATAATTATAGGATGACCAATATGTATATATAACTCAAAAATCATGAAATAAATGGTATAAATCACATATCATGCATATAAGCTCCAAAATGAAAAGAAACATATGAAATGACAAGGAAACTTGAAAATGATAAAACAATGCTTACTAGTGATTATGATGAGGTGAAAGTAACAAGGATTAATCCTAAATACTCTTGGTTTTTATTTCAAAACCTAATAAAGAGTATACACTAGATTGTTAAACACTTGATCTTGATAAAATTTTTGGAGATGATCCCTTGTGTTCTTGATGTGTAACCGGTTTTGTGATGGAGAAAAACAAAGAGAAAACTTTTGCTATCACTTGAAAAATGATGGAAGAATGAATGAAATGAGTAAGTAAATCATGTAGGACTTTTAGGTTGTGTAAACACTTAAACAATCAAAGGAACCATTTAATGCATACATCCCCCTATGGCGGTTTAGGGGGACTATGTTCTCAATTATTATTTTTTTTCTTTATAAAAGGTGTATATATATATTGTGTAAATATTTGACAAAGTGCAAGTAATTGTGTAGTTAAATGTAACTTGTAAAGTAAATGGTAAATTTTAGGTAAAGAGATTTTAATAGATCAAAATAGAGTATGATGATATTATAAAATTGTAAAATACCTTCCTTGTGAAAATTGAGTGATAATAATTATCGATTAGTTTTTAAGAAAACGTCGTAATAATATAATTTTAATGATTTATATACGAAATAAATTCAAAACACTAGTTAAACTCAAAATATAGTTTTTATAACTAAATGTAAGTATCAAAATACATCGGGATCATTTTTGAAAGTAACGGATTAAATATACAAAATAATAACTCACGCGATAACGTTAATTAAATATAAAAATTACGCGTTAAATGTGAAATGAAATGCCATGAATAAACTAATATGATGCATATTTAATTTAAGAAATGACCGAATTTGAGAATTGTGACATTCTTCCCATGTCGTGGAATCACGTCCCGTGATTCGATTAACGATACTATGGTCCGAACCTCGACAAGAGTTCTAAAGTTCATGATCGTGCGAGCAGGTCTAAATGATCATATCAATGCCCATGCGTACAGGTTCCCCATTCAACTAAGTACGTGCCCGTGATTAGATTGGATAGGGTAAACTTGCCCAATATCGAACGTAGCTCTCAAAAGACTTTTAGGTAGTCGATTCTAATTTAATCCCACAACTCATCAAACAAGAACTGTCATGAGATTAAACTAAACCGACTTGTGTAAACTTGTCTCTTAGCTTGATTTTCGCAACTCATCAAACAAGAACTGTCACTAGATCAAGCTAGGAAACAAGTTGTTAGAGAGATAGGAATCAACATCCTTGAATGAAGTCTTTTGAAAGATTCGCTCGATATTGGATTTGCTTACACAATCAAATCCAATCAACAAAATATATTACAACTAAGGTCGATATCAATAGGTCTCAAATTAATCAATGTCGTGAACGTGTAAAGATTGGAAGGAAGTTATGCACTCAAAATCATGTCGCATGAAATAAGGTAGTTGTTCGAAAGAATGTACCGTTAAGCGTTGCGGGCTTCTCGGTACCAGATAGAATGCTCGACCACGCGGAGGAATTTCAATGTTCGATCTTGTGGGCCTTCTATTGCCAACGCCGAGTTTGGACGATTTCCTCCTTGATTGGGAGTTCTTTTCGACTTTGGACAGTATTGAAGGTGATCTAGACTTCACACTGTAACATGCTTTTCTCATCCTTGATTCCCGCCTGCTTGAGCAATTTCGAGCGAAGTGGCCCGTCTCATTCACATTTGTCGCACCTTCGATCTCTGAGTGATGATAATTACATCGAGTACACAAAGGATGTGGACTGCATATCCTTTGCGCTCGGGTGATCGCCCATAGTTCGGGTTATTCGCCGCCTCTTGTTTTCTTGATTCGGTCTCGGTTTCCTGGTGATCCTCCCGCCGCTTTCGTCCATTGTCGTTTGCTTTTGCTAGTTCTCCGCACTGATCACCTCATTCGTCAGCGATACGCCATACTCACGGCTTGCGTAGTGGTTGGTTTCGACGGTGACATCCTCCTAATTTCCGGTATCAATTCCCATATATATCGGTCAATCAACTTCTCCAGTGGAAACCATGTGAGGAACCATCCTAGTTAGCTCGTGGAACCGGATCGTGTACTTGTCGATCTCTCTCCTACCATCAAGTGATTCCAAAATTCTTCTTCCGGTTTCGCACTTCATCTTTTCTCGGTACTCATCGTTAGTAGTTTCTTGAATGCTTCCCAAGATAATGCATTTGCAGCCCTCTTCCTCTAGTGCTAGTTGGTTGTTCCACCGTGTCAATGCTCGACCGTAGTAGACCAACAGAGAACTCAACCTTGTTTCCTTCAAAGACATTTCGTGATACTAAGCTTCGACTCAACATTCTCGAACCGAGTTAGCGGTCCGATGGCACCCTCGCACCATGAAATTCCATTGGCTTGCATGTCATGAAAGTTTTGTAGCCGCATCCTTGACCGCGTTTGAAGTACCTTCTCCGTTGTTGGTTCGTCTAGCATCGAGATGGGTTATAATTTGGGTGAGTAGATCCGCTATTCCGCGGCGTTGTTGTTTGAATCGTCATTGTTGTTTGAGTTGCCGTTGTTGTTACCTCCCGAGCGTGTGTTTCTTGCAGCCATGATCCCTGAGAGGACCAAAACATCGGGTTGAGTAAACGACATTCGAACGGAGTCGATGAGGTGCGAACGGTGGTAATGTGTTATAGTGATCGAAACATGACAGAGCAGAGACATGCTATGTCTAACAAGTCGAAAGATGGAAAAGAGAAGACATGAACAAGGTACGGTAATGTAGACGTGAACGTAAAAACATGCTATGCATACCCACCCGACCAATGCAACTTCAGGTGACCAGACTCAAAAGACTCGACCAAACATGATTTAAAATTACCCTTCTTATCATTGCATGGTTCTTCATAAATTAGACATAGTTGATCAGGCTATGTATAATTTATGAGTAACGATGCAACGATAGGACTAGTTGACTCGAATGGTGTTCAATGTTTAATAAAATAAAATAAAAATTTTTCCGGTTATAGCTGTGATTTTTATTTTTGAAAAATCGGCATTCTCTATAACCTTTGGCTCGGTACCAATCATCACACCCTCGCGGAGGCGGAAACACGAGGTGTAACGGAAGGGAACATAAGCACAAGATAATAGAACATACCAACATTAAGATTAAAAAGAAATAATACTCCATTACAATACTAGTTTAGCCGTCATCGGCAAATATATTACAAAGTTTAGATTCCAAAATATTGAGTTTTTATTACATACGACTTGTAGCGACCAGTGAAAACTTCTTTATGCAAGACTTGATAGAAAAGCTTACTAACGATCACCTGAAATGCATGAGAGAAAAACGGGTCAACTATGAAAATAGTTGGTGAGCAAACACGTTTAGTGAAAATAAGAAAACTCGTAAGAAAAATATACAAAGCTTTCGGTCAACGAAAAAATAGTTCTCAAAGCAAAGGCATTGTGTATCCACTCAGTTACAAATTCCGCCCATACAAAACTTGCAACCTGTGTGTACACAACCCATTGCACAAAAATTATAGCGCGTCAAGTAATCAAGTGTAAGTGGTCATAATAGTTCCCAATATAGTACCACGAATATAATAATTCAGAATGCTACCGATGAAACCAAATTAAGTGGGTGCCACTACCCAAAGTTATCTGGTGCCTCTTCCCAAAGACCCACTGGGTGCCTCTTCCCAAAGATACACCGGGTGCCTCTTCCCAAAGATACACTGGGTGCCTCTTCCCAAAGATACACTACGAACAAAGGTGTCTATATAGTGATGCTCCGAACATGGAGACTTTATAGTGATGCTCCGAACATTGGAGACTTTAGGACGAGGTCATAACACGACGGTTCAATAAGTTCAAATAAGTCATAATTTCGTAATTAAGTTCAAGGATTGATTCGAGTTCAAATATTCAAGTCAAAAGAGTTCACAATTGTAAGGATCAATTTAATTCAAGTATGGTTCATGCATTCACCCCAAAATATAGTAAAGCGGTAAAAGGGGATGTGATTACTCACTTGATAAACCGAGGCGATGACAAAAGTGAGTACACCGAGGTATAATGTGATGTGTTAACCGGGACCTATCACGAATGATATGATATGCAATGAGTTGCAATTTAATGTTATGCATGCACATTATGTTATTTATACCATTAGCGAGTTTTGAAAATATTACTAAGCGTCGAAAAATACTCTTTTGACGTCTAGACCCTTCAAAAATGACTTTACCGCTTTTACTTCAAAATGTCATCCTTCAATGGTTTTATAATGATTTTGGTGAAATTACCACTTTTCGTCGCAAAACAATGTCGTGAATTTTTATAAAAGTAACAAAATGGCTTCGAAAAGTAGTCGTAAAATGGTGTACGTCGATCGTTAGAGAACGAACTCGACGGTTTTGGAAAGTTTGTATCGATATCTAGAAGTTTTAGTTCAGAGTTTTCATTCAAAAGGTCTCGATCATAAAGATATCAAGGGTTAAAGATGGTGATTTTGGCTAATTGTGTGCGAAAATAAGTTTCGCCAAGTTTGAACATCCGTAAATAATTTACCATAACTCCGCTTGACAAATGACTTTTGTTTTGAAAAATATGGTCGGTGAACTTGATTTTACTAGAAGACATTTTGTTCCAAAAGTTTCACATCATGGTTAAAAGCCGCAAACATAGCCCTTACGACTAATGAAATACTTGAATCGTAGAAATAATATAATTTTTCGAAAATAATAGTTACGGCAACTTTATAAAACGTGCATATATTTGTCGTTTCAAATCCGCTTTCACGTAAAATATGTCCTTAGCTTCGTATCGAAGTAAACTAATATCTTTTGATAAGTCGAAATAATTTGTGAAGCTTAAGGCTCGTTTTGACCGAAAATACTAAAAGCGACAGTTGAAATTTTTCGAAAATAAACATTTCGTCGTCAAACTTTAAAATTCACCACGGCTTCGTTATAAGTCCGTTTTAATCCGTTCAATGCCACGGATTCGCTTTTAAAGTATATTTTCTAAATATCAAGGCCAAAGTTTCGTAACAACAGTAGGTTTTTCCGAATTTGAAACAAGGACAGAACCTAAAATATAGTTATCGAAAATAGTTTTCTCGGACAAAACCTATTCTAATCCCTTCAAATCAACTCCAAAACTAATCTAATCCTACCATACACCTTCTTAGGGTGTCATGGGTTCCTAATCACCATCAAGACCAAAGAATACCATGGGAATAATTATAGGATGACCAATATGTATATATAACTCAAAAATCATGAAATAAATGGTATAAATCACATATCATGCATATAAGCTCCAAAAATGAAAAGAAACATATGAAAATGACAAGGAAACTTGAAAATGATAAAAACAATGCTTACTAGTGATTATGATGAGGTGAAAGTAACAAGGATTAATCCTAAATACTCTTGGTTTTTATTTCAAAACCTAATAAAGAGTATACACTAGATTGTTAAACACTTGATCTTGATAAAATTTTTGGAGATGATCCCTTGTGTTCTTGATGTGTAACCGGTTTTGTGATGGAGAAAAACAAAGAGAAAACTTTTGCTATCACTTGAAAAATGATGGAAGAATGAATGAAATGAGTAAGTAAATCATGTAGGACTTTTAGGTTGTGTAAACACTTAAACAATCAAAGGAACCATTTAATGCATACATCCCCCCCTATGGCCGGTTTAGGGGGGACTATGTTTCTCAATTATTATTTTTTTTTTCTTTATAAAAGGTGTATATATATATTGTGTAAATATTTGACAAAGTGCAAGTAATTGTGTAGTTAAATGTAACTTGTAAAGTAAATGGTAAATTTTAGGTAAAAGAGATTTTTAATAGATCAAAATAGAGTATGATGATATTATAAAAATTGTAAAAATACCTTCCTTGTGAAAATTGAGTGATAATAATTATCGATTAGTTTTTAAGAAAAACGTCGTAATAATATAATTTTAATGATTTATATACGAAATAAATTCAAAACACTAGTTAAACTCAAAATATAGTTTTTATAACTAAATGTAAGTATCAAAATACATCGGGATCATTTTTGAAAGTAACGGATTAAATATACAAAATAATAACTCACGCGATAACGTTAATTAAATATAAAAATTACGCGTTAAATGTGAAATGAAATGCCATGAATGAACTAATATGATGCATATTTAATTTAAGAAATGACCGGAATTTGAGAATTGTGACAAAAGGGGACTTAAATGATCAAGGGAAATGGGTGATGGTAGCTAATGATTGCCTTTTATGGAAGAAAATGTGACTCCATGAGCACCAATGGATGACTAAAGATGACACTAGGAGATTTGAGAGTGTCAAGTGGTGTTAAATGATCCTATAGATCAGATGGTATCTTAAGATAAATTTGGAAAATTCCTTAAAAATTATAAGAAATGTAAAACTAGTTTTTGACCTATTTTGAGGTAAGGATGACTAAAATCAATTTGCTAAAATTGAGAGAAATATCAAGCTAAGTGTTTTGAGATGTGAGGATCAGTGTGTGAGTATTGGCGTGGAAATATGGTGAGTTTAGGTGAAGTGATAAATCAAAACCATCTTGAATGTGATCCTAAACTAGCTATGAGTGAGTGTGAGACCTACTGAGCTTGAGGAAGTCTTAAGTGATCCTAAAGAATCATGTTTATCTAGTATGATGTGGTCTAGGGGAATGGTTTGATGTATGGAGGTCTACAACTGCATTTCTGTTTGCCCGGATCCCACGGATCCCTAAATGGAGGGATCCGTCTAGTACAAAGTGAGGGATCCAGTTCCTACAAAACAGTACCTTCATAGAAGGTGTGCAAAATTTTCATAAGGTATCGTATATTAAAGCTAGTGATTTCTAAAGAATTTGAACATCTATATAAGCGAGACCTCAAACGATAAATGTTTTATTTCATTAGAATGATCATATTACAAAGATAAAAGATAAATCCTAAGGATTGAACCTAATTGGAAATGAAACTAGGTTTCTTGAGTGTTTTCACTAGATGGATTGATAAGGATTTAAAAGGTACACTTTTGAGGGGTCATTTAAGCCCTTAATTGATCACTTTTGTATCCGTTACTACTTAATTTCGTTTCTTTTACTTTTTAGGTCTCTTGAAGGCAAATTGCTGGAATGACACTTATTCTGACGAAAAGGCGTGAATATACGAAGAAAATGGCCAAAGTCAAGAATCGAGACACTCAAGCTGCTAGAATTGAAGGGTACGGCGTCACTGCTTAAATGCGACGCCGTCGCAATACACTTGGTGACGACTCAGTAGCCAAATTGCTATTTTACAAGTGGCGGCATCAGGTTTAAAAGAATAGGGCGTCGCAACTCAGACGGCCTAGATTTGGATCCAGACGGCGTCAGAGATTGAAGCCGATGACGTCACAAGCATAAGGTGACGCCGTCACAGAGTTGACGTGGCCAAGAAGAAACCCTAATGGCGGCGACCCGACGGCGTCACAATTAAAGAGTGACGTCGTCGCATTTTGTAACACTATATATAGAATCTAAATTTTTCAGTTTTAGGAGAGGTAGTTTTGTGGAGTAAAAACCTAAACCGAACCAAGGCTGTCTTGTGCAATATCTTAGGGTTCCATACCCTATTTTACAACAAGATAAGTGTTTTACTTCATTGATTTAATCATGTCTTCAATTGTTTGTGTGTATGCTTGCATGTTCTCCATGTCCGGCTAATTTATTTGTGTGTTTGCTTAGATATATGAAACCTAGGTATTGAATATTGATTGGTTCTCTCTTATCTTAATTGTGATTGACCTAATATTGCGATAGGTCATTCGTTGTGTTATTAATGATTTATTAGTCTTTGTTGAACCTTAGCTTATAGTTACTAGTGGAATTGTAGGCTAAATATCCAAAGATAACCTTAGTGTTAAGTTTATGAATCCTAGAGATTTCGTAGTCATTAACCTTAGGTAGCTTCAAAGAGTTAGGGATAAACTCATACCCTACGACCTTAGAAACACAACGCGTTAAGAATAAGGACGTGACAATTCAACCATCAATAGGAGCTAACTAGGGAGTAATAACATCTAAGTAAACACATTTTTAATCATCATAAGAGCACACAACAATAGACATAGACTACACTCACCTTAGATTAGATAATTAGATAAGCGAGTCATCAGTAGAAATACCAACCCCCAAATCCAAATCCCGAGATTCGTACCTTTCAATTTTCTAAAAACATAAAAAGATAAAAATAATCTTCCTCAACCCCAACCTTAGCGTAGTAATTTCTCACTAGCATTCCTATTCCCCTAGAGAACGATATCAATTCCCGAGGCTTACCCTAATACTACACTACAACGATTAGGTTCACTGTCTAGGGTGTTGAAAAACTTGCTCGACGAAAAAGAAGTTCCTTTGACCCCGAACGCGCGTTGTACGCGTATCATGGATCGTCAAATGGATGATGAGTATTTTCTGATTTAGGCACGAAGAAAGACGTGATGTGAGATGTGTTTAGGGGTTCCATCATCTTGTTCACAAGTACGTACAACATATTTTGAAATTGAGGATGAAAGTACATGATATGATGATAAAGGCGTGTCAGGAACATTCCGTATGGGATTAGTTTGTTCTTGTTGCCTTGAAGGTTTGCAATTCGCCTTGCGAAGAAATAGGCGAGATTGTATGGTTGTTGAGTTAGGAGACAATACATTATGTGAGCACAACAAGCGGGAAGAATTTCTCGGTTTTCCCTAAGACTCCAAACATTTTCACGTAGAATGATTGCGAGAGGTTTAAGATCATCTCGGATATCACGTGTATAGATTATGTTTAGATCTGAGTAATTGGATCGAGGTTTGCATAGTATGTGAGTTAATTCTTGAGGGGAAGGTATATGTGAGAGAATCAAGAGACCAATCTTCAGTGAAGGCACATTGTCCATGATTTGGAATTCGAAGAATGTGAGCAAGGGTTAAGAAAAACTTTTGGTTTTTGATCCAAAATCATAGTGAGAGAGATCGATCCTCGTTACGAATGAGTTCAACTTGGCGGATGAATTCCAACGCAAACCGTGGATAGATTTTCTCGTTAACTGCGAGAAGACCTTCTAGTCCTATGGTTCGGAATGAGGTATTGATACCTTCTTGGTATAGTAGAGGTGTGTCAACAATACGTCCTTTATGAAAGTGACGAGTTTCGAGATTGTTGAACCCACGGACATGATTGCCAGGTGTGTTAGGCTCAAGGGAGATATTAGGAATGTAGACATAAGTGAGTTGAAAGTCGAATTCATACTCATGAGTCATGATGAGACCTATGGAAGTGAAATGAATAATTATGAGCAAGTTAAGATAAAGAGATGGATCAAAGAAGAGGACATTCGATAGGTGAAAATAACCTCCTAATGAATTTTACTTGATTACCCTTATTTTTATTAGCAATGACAATTAACTTACTTTGTACTAACATTCTATTAGATTTTTTCCTTTTATGGTAAGTTTTTATGAAATGATTTTTATGTTGCATGAGTTTCTGTCACCCAGTTCCACGGTTCTCCCGTTTCCCTTTTAAAAGGGATCCGGCTAGTTAAACTTTAGGGATTCGTGGATCTGCAGTGACAGAAAAATGATCTCGACGTAAATTTGATTTTTGCAACTTTTAGGTTTATAAAAGGAGGTGTGTTTTAGCCAATATTTACTACTTAAAAATGCATTGTAGATTTCTAAAAATATGTTAAGGTGAAAGATACGAATGAAAAGAAAAAAATATGACAATCACATTATGAGAAATAAACGGGATAAAATAAGATATTAGTAATATTTCATTTCAATGCTAAGAGCGATACAAAGGATTGGATATACGATACAAATGTAGATTAACAACACAAAGTACATGTCTCCATGAGAAAACTTGATCATGGGATACACGAGAGCGATGAGTGTCAAGAAGATGATCACGAAGGCGATATAAACCATGATGATGAAATTCTTCCTTGGTTTTGATTTGTGATGAGATGAGAGGGAGGATTGAGTTTGAATGAGAGGTATTTTGAAAGTGGAAGATTTTTAAAAAAATGGAGTTTGCTGGTTGTAAGACGAGCGGTAGGGGTTTTATGGGGAAGGAAAATTTTTTGAGAGTTGTGTTTTGTTTAATTATTAGAAAGGTTTGATTTTTAGGTTAGGATAAAACATATTTATATAACTAGATTTTAGACGGAAGAGAAACACGTATGTAGGAAGGTTTCTTAATGAAGCCATGTATATCACTAAAGCGTATGTTAAAACTAGGAAAAGAAACATAATCATATAGATTCCTATGCAAGAATACTTATTCTAAGCTAATGTTATTTAGAGATAGGTTTAAAGAAAGTCATACCTCTAAAGCAATTATGAGTGTCCTTTTCTTTTGACAAAAGAGAAATGTCAATAGACAACTCCGGTTCCTTCGAGATCTAGATGGTAGCTTAAAGATACCTTCTTAGGAAAGGTAATCTTGTTACCAAGGAATTCCTATGGCTTGATTAAAATGACCTTTAACTAAACAAAATGACAAGAAAGGTTAGTGCAATTAAAAATATAATGTTGTCATCCAATCAACATCCTACAAAAGAGTTTTTTAAGACATGGTGTTTGTTTTTTTAAAAGACCTTTTTTGTAGTTTTCAATTAAACACGGATCGTGTCAAGTTTTTAAAGTACAATATACTATAAAAACTTGGTAACGAAGCTCTGGTACCAATTGTGGAAAACTAGAAGGGGGGTTGAATAGTTTTACCGATTAAAACTTTGTTTTAAACTTTTTAGATCGACTTATGTCAATCTATTTAGATGTGTGTGTTGGATGTTTGATAGATAACCATATAACTAAGTAAAGCAAAGATAAAGAGTAAGAAGCACAAAACCACAACGCGAGTATTTATAGAGGTTCGGCTACAAGGACACATTCCTTGCCCTACTCCACTCCCCGAGTCACCAACTCAAGAGTTTGTAATCACTACACAACACAAACTCCTTGTGGCGGAGAAGCCTTCACAACGTCGCCTACTCTTTATCCGGTACAAGGCTAGACACCAGGTTCTTCCACGAGGTAGAACCAAACCTATCACAACGTTACTTACACTTTATCCGGTACAAGGCTAGATACCGAGTTCCATTACAAAGGAGGAACTACTATCCAACACTACACAACACCTATCCCAGAGGAGATCCACTCCTTATGAAAACATTAACAAGGATATCAATATCCTTTTACCCAAACTAATCTATCTTGTACATCGATGCACCATATCGAATGTACACCCTAGGCACCTTTCACTAATGCCTTTGACACGACACCAAGGCACCCTTCACTAATGCCTTCAACACGGACATTCGACACTCTTCACTAATGCCTTTGACACGGATCTTCGACACCTTTCACTAATGCCTCCGACTTGACCCTTTAGACATCTTTCACCAATGTCTTCAATACAACACTTCTAATGAGAGAGGAAAGAACTATCAACAAGATAACATGTTTAGTCTTGATGATAACGAAGCTTGGCAACCCATGGACTTGAGCTTTCTCGACTTCAAGAGGTGGTGATCTCGCCTTTAAGAGGAACCTAGAGAATCACACAAAAACGAACACAAACTACATAGAAAGATCCTTTGGATCTGAGGTTAGAGAGTTTACAACACTAAGAGAGAATATGTGTGAAAGGGGTGAGCTACAATGAAGAAATGGCTCACTATTTATAGACAAAATTTCACTATTGTCCCACGGATCCCACAGATCCCTGGCTTGAGGGATTCGTCCAGTGTATTTTTGGGGATCCGTAGGACGCTCCTCCTAAATGGGTTATGGGTCATGGATCATGGGTCATGGGTTATGGAATTTGGATCATGGGTATCCAAATAGATACAATGTATCTAGAAGATGCAATGCATCTAGTCAATAGGTCATGGGTTAGCTCCATGGGTTATGGATAATACCCATTATGACTTCATTCATGATGTCATGCAATGGGTCATGGGTTATGGATCATGCTCCATGGGTATGGGCCATGGATTTTGGGTTTTACCCAACTACATTCAATGTATCTAGTTAATGGGTCAAGTACTTAGATTCTTACCCATTACACTATCCAATACAATACATACTAAGTATGTATATATATACCCATTATGTAAACACTAGTTGTTATACATATGCATTACTATAACATGAAAACACTATTACTTGTTTAGTGTTTTATATGAAAACGTATGTGTGTTATTAAACTATTGGCTCAAACTATTTAAGTATTTTATTCGTTTCGTTAAAATGATTTTACGTTTGTTATCGACAAAACATTAGAAGATCGTAAAATATAAATAAACGTTTTTACGGATTATTTGTATTAACAGTAAGGTAACCACATTGAACATATTACAACAAACTAAGACTAATATTTAGTCTACTTATAATTATTTAAATGATTATTTTCAGTTCAATTCATTATTTTAAAATAACTAGCATTTTACGCGTTCAAACTTACATTTTTAAGTTTAACAAACGTTTAAACACTTTGATAAACTCGTGTCTCTTTTAATATACTAATATTAATTATTTCAATACGTTATAACATTTTTATATGTTTTAGACTTTTATATTACCTGGTTTTACATTTCGCGTTTTAAAAGCTTTACGTTTTCAATTACCTGGATCAAACTATACACTCTAAACACATAATTACACAACTAATAAACTACACTATACCTTATGTGTTCACCTCATGAGACACATGTCTCATGAGGATATCTAACTTGAACAAGTGTTCATCCATCCCAACAAGTGTCCATACTCTTGAACATGTGTAAACCAATTTCATACAACTAACACTAACTCTTAATCCAAGAAAAATAGATCTCACCAAACTTCACCATCTCTTGTCTTTATCTCCTCCTTGTACCATACAATATAGCACCACAACACCATCATATCCCTTTGAACTTCTAGTTTTGATCTTGTGCCTTGTTGAAGGTTAAGTTAATTAATAAGTTTCCTTGGTTCATTTCTCCTTAAAACATCTATAAATCTCATCAAAACTTGGTTTTATGTAGAAGATTATCAAGGGTTTATTGGAGATTTTTCAAGTGTTGAAAATAATCAAATTGAATTCATGGATTTACCCGGAAATTTATGGTCTAATAAAGGATTTTTATCTTCGAAGCCCATTGGAAGGGGTAGTGCATGACAAAAAAGAATCATGCAGAAATGATCGACTCTTTGGATGCCCCAAAATACTATGAGGTGTTCGGAAATGGTCGAAGTAGTTGAATAAGAGGATTACGATGACTATAGCCCTTGGTAAATTTACCAAAGACGAAAAAGATTTGTTTGATATTATGGATGACTGGTTACATCAGGACCATTTCGTTTTTGTAGGCTGGTCCGGCCTATTGCTCTTTCCTTGTGCCTATTTTGCTGTAGGGGGTGTACAACCTTTGTAACTTCATGGTATACCCATGGATTAGCATGTTCCTATTTGGAAGGCTGCAATTTCTTAACTGCCGCGGTTTCTACTCATGCTAATAGTTTAGCACATTCTTTGTTATTACTATGGGGTCCTGAAGCAAAAGGAGATTTTACTCGTTGGTGTCAATTAGGCAGTCTGTGGACTTTTGTTGCTCTCCACGGTGCTTTCAGACTAATAGGTTTCATGTTACATCAATTCGAACTTGCTAGATGACCTTAGATATCTGACCATAAAATACCGACCTTCTAACATTACCGACTTTGAAATATCGAGTTTTTAAATTGATTCAGATAAAAAAAGATAGAGGGTTTTACAAGGGTAAAATTAGTTACAGCAAGGGTTTTAGAAATTTGAATGGGAAGCTTTAGGTAGGTGGTGATTTTATAAATAGTTGTGTTCATTATATTATTCTTGTATTTTTTCACCACAAACCTTGTAAGGAAATAAATTTTCATATTCTTTATGTAATTTTTATACATTTTTGTTTGACATTATTATCCATTGTACATAGCTTGAAAACACTAGAAAAAATGGTTTGGACTTGATTGATTGGGACAGTTTTGACCATGGATTAAATGTAATTATTGAAAAAAATCAGCGACTATCTAGACTTAGAGAAAAATATAGGCTTGTAGGCCTATGTCTCAGCTTCGATTTTTTGGGTGGCTCGACCCGTAACTCCGCTCGATGATTAAACTAGAAAATAAACGGTAAAAGTAGTCCAAAATCAGTAACCAGATTTCAATAGACAAAAGCTCTTAAAATTTGTAAAGAACCTCCTGTTGGTGTCAAATGAAAGTTGTAGTAGGCCTTTTAACTTAAACTCCTAAGGATCTTGGAATTATCTTTAAGCTGCATCCTTGAGATTATCTTCATTATATGTTCTGTGCAGCATCATATCAGCAAACGTTTAGCACTCCATGGTCTTTTCAGCAACTATGACTATCTATACATCAAAACATGAAAGTTTCATACTATTCTCATCACTTCCAGATGTGTGAACTTCTGTGAGAGGTGAATCATAGAAAATTTAATGGATTTGATGTCTCTTTACCAATTAGCCATTACTATTGGAGTAGCCAATGTTTTGGTGTATAAGACCATGGTACATTGATAACCATTTGATTTTTAGCAAATCAGCAGCTATCAACAGATTTGTTTAGTCTTTACCAAAAGTTGTACTCTTTTGGACTAGTCATGGTTTTCCACAGCCTTTACCACAAGCCATGATCTTGTCGGCTAGTCAACTCTTCATCCACACAGATATGGTGAGTTGAACACCATATAATTTTTGGCAAATTGTCAGCCATAAACGGATTTGAGATACCTTTACCATAGCCGTTTGCTCATGGATTAGTCAGTTCTTGTGTGAGTTAGACATGGTGAACTGATAACCATTTGTTGTGACAATACAAAATACTTTCACCAAGTGAAACCCCTCAAAATCCATTTTATTCATCAACTTTTAAAACCTACCCAACAACACTTCGAAAATTCTTCAAAACACTTAGAATTATTGTTGTTGAGCTTTTGATTCAACTAACCTCAAAAGCTGATAACATGCATCATCCTTTCTTTCACCAAGCAGCTTCTTCTCAAGCATAATCCTGCAAACCCTGTTTGGAAGTGGATACTCCACTTCTGTTAGCATATAAATATTTGCAGTTTCTAATACCAGACAATGCACTTGACAAGTATGAAAATATCTCCATCTTATCACTTGTTCTTGACAAGCCAGCTTCCAGATTTCATCATTTGCATCTGGTGCTTCAAACATGGTTTACAAATCTTCCCAGGGGACTCTTTAATATTCTTCCTCAGGCCTCTTCTCACCATGTTTTTCCACCATTAGCGTATACAAACACTTCAAGTCATCCCTAGACATATCACTCATCAAACCAGAAAAATTAACATATACATTACCGATATAGTCTTCCCTTATCACCTGATAAGATGCCTTGTTGTCAGTCTTGATGATCTTGATATTAGCAATCTTCGCAGCCATTGGACCCTCAGGGATAGTATCCATAGTGAAGTCTTCAGATGGAGGCTCTTCTACCTTGTCCTCCATATACGCCTCCACTTCCTTCTTTGACTCAGTCTTTTCTTTCTTGGAAGGTTTCTTTTGGCCTTGAGATTTCCTTCTAGTCCACTTGATGATAGGATTTTTTACTTCAGATTCTTCCTCCTACTTCACAATACTGGGCTTATCCTCAACCTTTTCTGCTTCAGCTACTTCTTCCACTTTCTGCTTTTTGGCTTCCTCAGACTGAAGGTTAAACCCTTTTCTCTTAACCTTAGAAGCTTCCATCTCAGAATCCATTGGGACAAACCTGTTGACCTGATCAACCACCTTCTCAAATTATGTTTTAAGTTCATCAGATGTCAGCTTCCTTAGTTGAGTAACCTTCCAGCTTGGATTTCCCTGACTCTTGATGAATTTGATCATATACTCCCTCTGTTATCCTTTGGCGAGAGGCTTGTTTTTGCTTTCCCTGTACCTTTGTTCTCTAAGCTGCCTCTTCTTCACATTGATCATGTCAACCATCTTTCTGGCAAAGTCCTCAGTACCAATGTCTGGTAAAATTTCCCTGTTTACCTCCAACTTTGCCCTGATAATATCCCAATCTTCATCAGTATAGTACTTAGCAGACTCTAAAATCTCAACCTGTCTTTTCTGCTGTTCCTCAGTTAATACTGGAGGTTGCTGCAAGGTTTTAGCCAAATATTCATCATCCATCTGTTGTCTTTCACGCTTGGCTGCAGTAGCTTCTTCCTCAGCTTTAATCCTGGCAATCTCTGACATACTTGCCCCATCCTCTCTGATCTGTCTCTTGGTCCTTTTAGGCTTAGGAGACTCTTATAATATTCCCTTGCCTTCTCTTTGAGGAATTTATTCACCAGAATTAACTGCAGAAGAACCACCAGACTTAACTTCAGAACTTGTAGCCACTTTCTCTGATTTTCTTTTCTTTTGACTTAAACTCTTGGCGAAGATTTCAAAAGCTTCTTGACCTTGAGGATTGATGGTCTCTTTAGAAGATTTCATTGGTGTTCTGAACTTAGATTCCCCTTCTTCCTCCATATTCCTCCCTTGTTTGGGAGAATTTTCTTCCCTTTCAGAATCAGTGATTGCAATTCCTTTGGCTTTGAACTTTGCCTCAAACCTCTTGACTTTCTAACCACAGTATCAGCTTGAGCTTTAGATGACCTTTGTAGATTATTTTTCAATCTTTCAATTCTGGTCAGAAGTTGAGGAATTAGACTAATGAGCTCCTCTTAAGATAGAGTTGTTGGGTCTGATGTAGTAGGAGTTGGAGGTTTGGAGTGAGGAATTTCATGTGTTTCTTCCTCATATACTGGTTGGGAAGGTGAAGGTGGAGTAGGTGTCCTTTGTGGTGATGGTGTGGGTGCTTTATGTGCAGGCTTCTGTGGTTGCTCTTGTGCCTCAGACTCAGCAGCAGCAGATGTACCTACAGGGTTAGTATCACCAGACAACATAGCAGGCAAAAAAGGCCTGGCAACCCTTTCAAAACCTCTTTTCATATTTGCAAAAATATTTTTGGTAAAAGCAACAGCAATGTATTGTTGCTTGTTGGCTGTTTCAACATTAAGAATCATTTGCAAAAATCTGGGATACATCAAAAACTTTTTCTCTTTATTGGCATGTGCAACCATGGCATCAAAAATCATTTTTTGAAAAGTTGAAGAGTCTACCAGTTCATAGACATTCCAATGCAGAAGCAATAGTGCTTCCAAATTGGTCCCATCCACCACTTTTAGAACTCAAGCAGTGTAAAAGATGGTGCACAAGAAAACGCCATTTAGGAGTAAAATGACTTTTCCAGAAAGTAAAAGAGCCATCAGTAGGATATCCAATATTTTGAAGACCATTGAAAAGTTCATCATTTGATAACATAGTAGTTTCTGAGGCATCAACCAATTGAAGATAACTTCTGACTGATTCCTCAGTAACTGTATAATCCAACGTATAAATGGTTGGTCTTAAAGCAATAGTTCCATCATCAAGAGTTATGACAGTTACAGACTGCCAAAACTGCTTGATGGCAGAGATATAAATAAATGGATTATGTGTAAGTGCATACCGAACATGAGATCCCTTCAAGAAATCCACAATTTGCTTAAAACCTGTGCTTTCAGTTAGTTTTTTTAGGAAGCCCACTTGGTTGTGCTTGTCATTAAACTTGAATTGAACCATGAAAGTGGTGAATTTCAAGTACTGGTAGTGCGGCGCAATATAGGGTTAATGCTGGTGAAACAGATTTTATCGAGAGAAAAGATTTGAACTTTTAAAGATTTTAAAGAAAGTAAATAATGGATAAATATAGATTTTATTAACTAATATCCATATATATACTTCTTATCACCTAAGAGTAGGTAACGGTACTTTTTATACAGTGAAAACGTATTTTCCCTCGACCAGCACTAACGGTAATATTTTTGCACTACCAGAATTAAAATAGTCAAACAAACTTAAGTGTGACATCACCAGTTTAACTCTGAGTAGTAGCACTTCCATCAGTATAGCTTCCATACCTCCCCTATCTTTGATAGATATTGCATTTCCCTGAAAAATTAGTCTAAAACCAAGAGAAATACAATATGTAGGTCTAACAAGCAGAATTAACTCAAAATCACCAGAATTAATCCATAAAGAAACCAAATAAAATTGTTCAAGCACACCAAAGGTATTGTAGCAAACACAAAAATCAAAAGATGTCCCCAAAACCACCAAATTGCACCAACACACAATTTTTGATAATACTTCCATAAAAATCTAACTCTGCATATGTTAGCCTATGTTGCCTCCAAAGGTAACAGAAACTCCTTGGAGTTCCTCAAGCTCCTCCAAGTGATCCTTGTTACCAGTCATATGCCCAGAACATCCACTGTTAAAGATTCCTCTATCTCCCATATTCAAGTAAGGATGTTCCTGCATAGAAAAGAGAAATTAGTTTCTCTTGGGGACCCAGACCTGTAGAGGCTTGGGTATGCCTTGTGGACCTTTAGATTTGTCAGTATTAAAAGAAACTGGTCCACTATTATACTTGAAGTTTGGTCTAGTCTGTCTCCAAGTATAACCTGCCAAGGGCTTAACAACAGTCCCCCAATTTCCCCTTGCAGCATAGGATTAAAACATTTGAGCTGCATTTTGAGACATAGGTCTTCTCACAGGTGAGTGAGAACCATAATGAAGTCTTTGATTAAACTGGTTCACTTGTGGTTTTCTAAACTTGGGACTAGGTGATGGACTGGTAGGTTGTGATTTAAATTTCATATACCCAGAATTAACTTTAGCTTGGCCAGGCTTAACATGACCAGGATTAACTCTAAACATATTACCAATATTAAAATTTTGCCTACCAGTATTAACTTGAACACCCGTACCACCCTTGGTCTAACATAATTAACATAAGTACTACCAGTATTACCGGGTACTGGTCTAGTAACAAACTTATTAGCATGGTTAATCCTATTCATATTATTCCACACTGGTTTATTTACCCCATTCCCAGTGTTTACAGCCATTTTCTTTCTTTCTTCAGCTTCTCTAGCCAGTTTCTTTTCATGGAAGTCACAATCTCTAATCAGATGGCTTAAGCTATTGCATACAAAACATCTTTTAACCCCAAAGGAGTAACCTCCACCTAACTCATTTTCCATTCTAGCATTCCAGTTAACCTTTTCAGTGATATGTATTTCTATTTTCTGCCTAGGAGTTGTTCTTAGAGGAAAAAAGCTAGGTGAATCTGATTTTAGCTTAGATGGAGACACACTAGGTTTAACTGGTTCAGGTTGTTTTGGCACATAAGTCTCACTATTTAAAACTGGTTTAAAGATCCTTATTGGTTCAGACTTATGTTCTAGAGAACATTCAGAGCTAATGACGGTGGATCCTTCACTGTCATTAGATTGACAGGAAGAGTACTCACTGGTCTTATCTTCTGAAACACTACTTTCAGAACTTTTTCCACAGAATCGTTTACTGTCATTGGATTGACAGTTAGTAAATTCAATAGAGTAGTCTTGAGAATCAATAGTCTCATGGTTCTTCCATTTGCTATAGTCAAATAAGGACTCATCATATTCTTTTTCAGGTTTAGGAGTATAATTATCATTAATTGGTGGTGGGACTCCCTTGTTATTGTTAGTTATAGCACATCTATGATATATAGGTTTACCTTTAAAATCACTTTTTGAATTAACAAAAACATTTTCCATCACCTTTTCCTCATAACCTAAAACCTCTTTATCTGATTTTATCCAATACCCTAAACCAATCTTACTTGTTGAGCTCATTCCTGAATCTACTAGCTTCCACAGATTTTTATTACTATTTTGCCATTTATCAACTATCTTTTGCAACTCTTCTTTATCTTTAACAACCTTCATTCCAATTCTCTTGTATTTTCTAAGCTTCTCATCTTTTTCAAATATTTCATTACCTTGGAAAGTAAGCTTTTCATTAAGAGATGCATTTTGTTTTTGAAGATTATTTACTTGTTTCTCTAATGTTTTAACAACACTTTCATAAGCAAGTAATTTAATTTCTTGATCACCCAATTGACCCATCTGTTCATCACAAAGAGACTGCAGTTTATTGTATGAATCAGTGCAAATTTTTGAGCACAAAGTTACCTCACTGCTGGAGCTTATGGCCATGAGAGCATGATTGACTTCTGTCCCCTCAGTAGGATGTTCTCCCCTGTTAATCACACCAGCTTCCAAAGTTAGCAGCCCTGTCTGACTTTTGTCTTCCTTCTCAGCATGCCTAGGATAGAAGGAATCCTTTTTCTTTTCTTCATTGGCCTCCTTTACTGTACATTCCTTAGCAAAGTGACCTCTCTCTTGACACCTGTAGCACTTTATATTTGATTTGTCAAACCCCACTGGTCTCTTTCCATCAAAACGCACTTGCCTACCAGTCTTCTTGAAGAATTTCTTCATCCTTAAGGCAATCATAGCACACTGCCAGTTGATATCCATTTCCTCCATCTCCTCATCTTCAATCTGATCCAAGTCTTCATTTAGAATGTTTTCAGATTGATTACAGAACAGTGAGTAGATGATCTTATCAGCAAAACCAGAATGTCGTACTCTCCCTTTTTCAGAATAGGAAGTTTGAGATTGGAGATAGTTGTTGTTTCTGTTGTTGTTTCTTAGATCCTGCTTCTGATGCTTCAGTTTCATGGTCAGTGGCCTCTTCATCACTAAGATGGTTTGAGAAGTTATCATGATGAGACATATTTTAGGGTTTATAAGTGAGATGAGATGAGCGTTTTGTTGTGTTTTGTTTCTTCAAATCAGAGTTCTTCAACAGGCTATGATACCACTTGTAGGTCCAAAAGTTTATGGATCCAAGTAGCCTTGAATGACTAATAGTAATCTTGAATAAATCCAAATTACTATATGAAGAGCTTTTAGCAAAAGCTTAATGTGTTAATGCGCAATCTTAACACACAAAGTATGAAGAACACAAAATAACTAACTTCGTATTTCTATTAATTTGCCCAAAGGCTAATGCTTACAACTCGTACATTAACCTAACACCTTAGGAATCCTTTTATACACCAAGAAAACCCTAATTGACTAACAAACTTGTAGAAGGGTAAAGATATCTTCTTCTAAGATATCTCTACTCGTACATATCTATTCCTAATATAACTCTAGCAAACTATTCTGCATTTGACATAAACAATCTTAACTAACAACTATTTGTTCTGCCAGACTTAACATCTTTAGTACTGGTAGACTTAACTACCAACAGACTTAAGTCTGGTCTACCAGATTTAACTACTAAAGCTACCAGACTTAACTCTAAACAGACTTTACAAAATATAATTCCCAACAACAAGTACAATCGAAGACACACAATAAAGAGTTTAAAATTATATTAAAACAAGTGTGGTTGTTGCAATTTCAAACTTATAATTTTCATAATTTAGAGTTTAAAATTATATTAAATAGTTATTTTGATATATATGACATATTAAAGGTTTAAAAGGATATATATGCAATTATGAAGGTTTTAAAAGGATGTATATGCACTTATTAAGATAAGTTGGATATATATGCAATTTTAAGCTTTTGAAAGAATATATATGCAATTATAAGTTTAAGTTGGATATATACACAATTTTGAGCTTTTACATATATATATATATATATATATATATATATATATATATATATATATATATATATATATAGGGAAGGGTTAATGTGAGATCAAACTTAAAGTTTTAAAAATAAGATCAAATCTAAAAACCACTAAAACATTTATAAATAAGAATTTTAGCAATCATACACAAAAAAATAATATTTTAATACAAATTTACATGTTAGCAACTAATAACCAAATGATATATGAGTTTGATTAGTGATACACCTGATACACATTACACTAATAAATATTCCAAAACCTGATACACATACAAAAACCTGATACACATTAAACTTCTAATCAAAGTGTATCACCTAGGTTTCGTAAATTTTAAAAAGAAATCTATCAAAACTTTAACAATTTTAGTTGTAGTAAATAAAAAAATTATTTTTATTGTAAGGAGAGTATCACTTGTCAAATTTTAGTTCGATCTCATTTTAACAACTTTAAGTTTGATCTTATTTGATCTAGATTATATATATATATATATATATATATATATATATGCAATTCTCCCTTAGAAATAAACCAATTATACTTCTATCCCCATTCCTGCAAATCAATCATAGTACCACCTCTATTATCATCATAAACATCACAACACTATTCAACAAATGATTACCCGATCCACTCCATATTGCTGAATTGAATCTCAGATCTTATCTAAATATGGATCAATGATGATATAACTTTCTGTGGAAAACTGGAAGGGGGGTTGAATAGTTTACCGATTAAAAACTTTGTTTTGAAACTTATTGAAAGATCTATTGATATTGATCTTAGATATGTTAGTGAATGATAATCAATAAGGAAACAATATATAAAGAGTAGATAAGGAAAGTGTAACAATTCACAATTTCGGGTCACTATTCATTTTTACTATTCATTTTTTACTATTCACTTTTACTATTCACTCCCGAAATTTTTATTTCACATTCTCGTAAGATAAATTATTTTAGTAATGACCTGAGAGTTTGACAATCGTTAGATCATTTTCGCAAAAGTTATTAAGAAAACATCGCCTTAAAGTTTCATTTTGGTGAACACCATTTCAACATCCCAGCATAACGAAAACCGCCTCGACAATTTTCACCACATCGATTAATTTTAAATCACTCATAATTAATTAGAGGATTTTAAGATTTCTTTTAAATGTTACCAAATAAACCACGAGCCGCATGACGAGACTAAACTTACGTTTAAACAAATCTCGTAGACCCGCACTTAACCATTCAGACTGTATTTCCTAAGATATTTTGAAACTTTTACATTTTTGGAAAAGTCAAACATATTCCCTCCTCCTTTGACCATAAAGAAATTAACCTTGTCGTTCTACATTTTTGATTAAATCGCGTAACTTTTAGACTTCACGTATAAGCGTTAAGTTATCCCACGTACGACGAAAACCACATTTTTACATCTCATATCACTTTTAGACTAATTTTATTCTACTCTAAATAAATCAACGGTCATTTCCCTGAAATCTCGTTCTTTTCTGATAAATTGCGAATTACGCGTTTTTGACCCGAATTTCCGGTTTTAAGCAGCGTTTTTGCACCCAATGAGACTTATCACCTATTTTATATTTTTAGATGAAGTATAATGATGAGTTTCATCATTCCTGCAAGTTTTATATTTTTACGATACCCGATTTTACGTTTTATGGATTAACAACTTACGGTTAGCATTTAACGGAACCAAATCTTACTCTAAACTCAAGATGTTGGAATCACTCCTAAACCTCAATTCAAGTGTTAGTAATTCATATGTAATAGTTATCTTAATATGGCCTTTATGTTAGTAATTAGCCTTAGGCTTATGTAGAAGGCCCATAAGCCTAGGCCCAAGCCCATATAGGAAAGGAAGGGAACTTGGATGTTGCCCTAGTTCCTTCCCCTATATAAACACATGTAAACCTTCCTTAGAAGGTTGGTTGTTCAATTTCACTCTTTCATTACTCACGCATAACTCTTCTTTATTCATACGCGTAGTGTTTGTGTGGTTTGTTCATCCGATCTCTTCTCTATCTCTTTCTATTGTGCTTGTGTTGTAAACTTAGTGACCTAACACAAGATAATATCAAAACTTATCATCTAAGCCTTGTCACCTATGTATGACCGCCTCTAGGGGGGGAGTCAACACCTCGGTGGCTTGATCCTAAGCATGCTTCCTTTAGATCATTACATGTGTAAATTTAACCATGGTTAGTTTTTAACCCAATATATAGTTAACTCCTAAATTTTCCCTATAAATACCAAGCTAAAACCTTCATAATTTCTTACACCACACCTTCTTAACATCTAAAGTCCTAAACCTAAGGCATTTCTTATAGATCTTGTAAGAACATTCATGTGTTCTTGAAGAAAAACTAGGTTTTGATCTTCGTTCTTGGAAGTTTTCAAGAAAGAGTCGTTATAATCTTCAAATAACTTCAAGTCTCCAAAAAGACATTGTTATAATCTTCTTTTCTTCTTCGGGTTCTCAAGAAGGCGTTGTTATAATCTTCAAATAGCCGTGGGTTTTTTAAGATTGCAAATTCTACGTCGAAGCTCCGCTAATATTTTATTTTTCCATAATACTAAAGCATTCTATTTTAAGGTAAGTATACATAAGACTCAAACTTATTTAAATACTTATAAACTTTGTTAGTTTATTTATTTTATTTATAAACTCTTAATATATCATATAATCAAGTAATCAAAAATATACGTTTTACGTATTGAGCACTACAACACTAGGGAACTTCATGTGAGGGGTTCATTTGAGTAAACGGATCAACGAGTTTCTGGATTACAAATTAAAGTGTCCTAGCTCCTCGAACGTTTACTGCATGACCTCTGAATTATGATGGCCCGAACGGTAGTATGAGATATACAAACTAATACCATTTTTATAAACAAACATACAAATACTACATCAGGATCAATATAAGGACGTATATAGGCATGTTTATACTTTCACATCGTTATTCCGAACCTAAGACTCGAAATCATATTCTAGGTTACGTAGAGAATTCCAGGCTTATCCATCGATTCCGTTATACGTTGTGATATCATTTATTAAGGTGAGTTTCATAGCCCCTACTTTTATATGCTTTAAATTACTTTTGGGGAAGATACATGCTCAACTATTTTCATTTACTATCACAAGTACTCTAAACTTTAAGGATTACCGTGAGTTCGTAGCCCCACTTTTACTCATTTTAATACTTGTTTTTAACTCTTTGGGGGAGATACATGCTCAACTACTTTCTTTTACTTGTATAAATACTCAAAACATTATACTTGATTGCATTATACATGATTGCATTATACTTGATTGCATTATACTTGATTACGTTACACTTGATTTCGTTATACATGCTTGGAAATACTTTACTCGCTTAATTTAAATACATGAATTGTATTTACAAACGTGCACAATACTCTATGTTGTCGGAGAGATGCTGATAGTACTATAAGTCGGGTACATGCCCCCGCCCATGTGTACCAGATTCATGACCTTGGGATTAATATAGTACTATTTGGGAAGATGCCCCCGCCCATGTGTACCCGATTCATGACCTTGGGTGAATATAATCCGGTGTATTGTGCAAACTATATTTTGGCAGTGGGTTGTGAACACACAAGTTGCAAGTTTTGTATGGACGAAACTTGGAACTGAGTGGATTTACAATGCCTTTGCTGTATAAACATTCTTTCAAGGCTTTTCAACTCATTCAAAACAAACTCTATGAACTCACCAACCGTTTTGTTGACGCTTTTTAGCATGTTTATCTCAGGTCAATAAGACGATAGCTGTTGCATGGAACTTAGAGTCGCACGGCATATTTTGAAGACTTATGCTTTTATCATTTACCATTCGAAACATTTTGTAAACATTTATATATTATACTTTGGGACCTCATTGTTTGTAACTCGATTTCATTAATCGAATGGTAACTTTTCACGTGGCTCTAGACTCAATTTGTGCATATTTGGATCTGTGTGGGAGACTGGGAGAGGTCTCCTACTTCAATATCAACCATCTCTAAGAGAAAGTCGATAGATAATGTCGGTTCCCAGTGAGAATGAAACAAGTCCTTTTAAGAGGAACTTGAGTGGTTTGGGAAGTTGAAGTGCGATCGTCTTTGGGTCCATGACGTCTTGTCTTCAATACCGATGTTATCATCGGTAGCATATGAATTGAACCGGTTTACGCCCTAAGGTTGAATAAATGGAGGGCTATTTGTTTTCACCCTTTTACATTCAATTCTTTTTAATTCTTGACCCCTTGGTAACTAAAGAGACTTCCTAGCTAGAACCTTGTTGGGTTTATTCGATTTAGCTGGTCTTAGTCCGCCTCTTCCCTTATCTCATTTTCTCCTTTTATCATCATACCTAAGGACTTCTACACTAACTAGTGGATTGTCCACAGGTAGATCCCTCGGGTTACAGCGGATCATGGGAACCATACCTAACCTTATCATCCTTATATCACCGTACATGAAGTAAAGTTGGTGGTCTATTTGGTATTGTTCATACGCCATTGGATCCAATTGAAAACCATTTGAAAATCAATTCGGATACTTGTGATATATTATCAAAGCTTTTGTACACGAATTGTTTTTGATATTTTAGAAACGAGAACTCCCCCCTCGACATGTGCATCAAGTGAAATGTTTTGCACATGGAGGCGGAAGAAAAGAATTAACTTCTTTTGATTACCATTTCTAAAGATATCAACATCACTTCCTCGACAAATCAAGTAGATATAGCAATTAGGGAAGGATGAGGTTTCCATAAATTTGCTCCCCCTCAATATGTGCCTCGAGGTTTGAAAGAGTTTTGCACATACTAGAGGAACACACATTAGGATAAATGATCACGTTTTAAATCAAAGGTTTAAGATAGATGCTCCCCTCGACATGTGCATTGAAAAATTGAAATCGTTTGTCACATGTGGTGAGGGATAGCATGTACATCCGTTTATAACCATTTACCTAATTATCAGTTTAAATCTAATTTAAATCACACATTCTCCCCGATCACAATTATCAAATCATTTGAGATTTGTGATCTAAGTATAATTAAATTGATTTTGAAAGCTTTAGGAGAATTGTGACATGATTGTAAAGCGTTTGAGCGATAATGATCGGGATTTAAGACTTTAAACTCCATTTATAAAACATGCATGTATATCTTTTGAAAACAATTTTAATGCCAAATAACTTTTTAATTTAATTGAAATCATTCTCCCCTCAATCAATAGCGTGGGTTGTTGATTGAGATAAGACCTGACAAATAAGTCGATGATTATCAAAAATAGAGATTGAGTTATTTTTCAAAGCATTTAGTTTTCAGTGAGATAGGGTTTATAGAATCGAGCATAAGATTTGAAAACTTGGTGAGATATGGCTCTGTTCTTTCTTTAAAACAAGTTATTACTGAAGATGACAATAAACCATTCTCTTTCTCCCAATTTTTTTTTTTTTTTTTTTTTTTTTTTTTTAAGTTCGAACAACATCTAAAGTCCGTGTCATTCTTTGAATGATGACACAAAACCGTAGATATTATCGACAGAGAAAACATGACAAAAATGACAATATTTTTGAAGTTTTTTTTTTTTTTTTAAGAATTTTGAATTTTCAAATTTTATGGATTTTGAAAGTTTTATATTTTTCTATTTTGTTTTCAAATATATATGTACAAGAGATAGATGAAGGTAGACCTTTACTCCTCGTCTTCCTCACGAAGGCGTTTGAGAGTTACGGTTGAAGGCTTTTCGAGACCAAGGCGTGGAAGAATAAACTTCAACGTTCTCTTGGAAGAGCTTTGGTGAAAATGTCCATAGCGATATTCGAGACCTCACAATATAGTTCCACCACACCTTTTCAACTTGTTCACGATGAAATGATGTCGAATGTCGATATGCTTTGCTCTTGAGTGTTGAGCGTTGTTGCATGAAGAGCAATAGCACTTTTATTATCCGCGATGCGAGAGAGGTTTTGTTGAATTCAAAGCCATAGTCGAGATAATTGAGATCTCATCCATAGATTTGAGCACAACAAGATGACATGGCTATGTATTCGACTCTGTAGAGAAATAAAGTACTCATTTGCTTCTTTGAAGACCAGCTCACAAGCTTATCACCCATGACACCTCTGACGTGCTTGACGTGTATCTTGACACCCATGATCGGCATCTGCATGAAGGTGGTAAGTGACATACCGGTGTCCTTGAACCATAGTCCCATATTGATGGTACCTTGGAATCTTGAAAGACCATTAAGCACTTCAAGGTGCTTTTTAGTGAAGCTTAGCACGGTATCTAACACACATGCACTGAGAGAACAAAATGTGCGGTCTACTAGCGGTGAGATACATCGGGATCAATCATACTTGATATTTCGTTTGGTCAATCATGATCCACTGAGGTCCTCATCTAGTTTGGTTCGGTCAATCATGGGGGTGTCACGCGGTCACATGAATCAAATCAAATTTCTTTAAAATCTACATTGCATATTTAGATTGATTTATGAAGATGCCTCAGGACTTTGTGAAATTTGTAATCCCAAGAAAAATGACATTTGTCCCATCATTGTGATTTGAAACTTTGAACTCATTTCATTTGAAAAGCGATCACATTCCATTGGGTTCGATCGAGGCAAAAATAATATCATCAACATAAATTTGAACATGGGTTAAATGTTTGCTGACTTCACGGTGAACAATGTAGGATCAGCGCTCCTTTCTTTGAATCCGGTTGAAAGAAGAAACTTTGAGTGTATCATACCAAGCCCTTGGAGCTTGCTTTAAACGTAAAGAGCCTTCTTGAAGCGATAAGCGTGAGTAGGATGCTCTTGATTCACAAATCCTTGGGTTGGTGGCGTGAGCGACTTCTTTGATCTCGTTCAAAATGCGTCTTTACATCCATCGATATACCACCGTGTTCTTACTTGCGACGTAGCCAAAAGATTACGATTGCCTCGATTCGAGCAAGCTGGGGCAAATGATTCTTCAAAGTCTATACCCTCCTCTTGACGATATCCTTTAGCAACCAATCGAGCCTTGTTTTCAACACATCACCATGCTCGTCAAGTTTTACTTTGAAGATCCATTTAGAGCTATAATCATAGCACGATTCTGGAGGCGGTACTAACTCCCATACATCGAAACGAGTCAAACTCATGCGTTTCATCTTGCATAGCATTGAACCCGGCTATCTTCATTCATGGTTTTAACGTCTTTTGGTTCGATCTTAGATAATGCGGAGTTGAAGAAGCACCATAAGGCATCGGTTGCGAGTTGCTTCGGGTTGATCTGAGACGAGAGGATTACCAATGATGTTGTCTAATGGATGATCGTGAGTCCATTTTACGAGGTGTTCATGTGGCATTTGTTGAGGCCGGGGTATTTGAGTCGATGTCTCACGAAGAAGATGGTTCGATGATGATTCGAGGGTAGCAAATATGTTTTCAAATGGAGCATCTTCGGGGTAGCAAAGGGATTAACTTCATCATTGATGCGAAACATTTCCATGATGTACATTTGAAGAATGATGATTTGTTGATGAGGCGAAGGATCGTGGTGCTTCTTGACTTAAAGATATTGAGGTAAGAGGATTGACTTCATTCATTTGGAATATGAGCATCCTCTGTTGTGGGAATCATTACCTCATTAGTAATTGAATCATCAGTTCATCAAACATAGGATCAAACAATTTCTTTACATCATCTTCGGATGGAGGTACATATGGAGTTTCTTGAGAGGAGTTTGGAACAAGGATGAACCAATGGAATTTGTTTTGAAGTCGCGGGTCACTGGTGGGTGTCCGGGAGCCATTTGACGATCGACTCATCGAGCGTGCGTGAATTGTTTCCATTATATTTGGGTTCTTTTGTTTGTAGATTCGGTAACCTTCTTGTTTGGTGCATTTGTTTGGTGCATAACCTTGAAACTCAATATCTTGCTTTAGCTCTTAATTTACCTAAATCTTGACCGTCATTTGTTGGATAGCACAAAGCACGAAACACACGAAGATAGGATAAATCGGGTTTTCGTTTATGAACAAGTTCATATGAAGTTTTCCATGAGAGGTGTGAATGAGAAACGATTTTGAGTTTAGCGAGCTGACAATGGCTTCACCCATAGAAACGTGGAACCTTCTAATAAATTAGCATTGTTCTAGCGGCTTCCACAAGGATTCGATTTAGTCTTTCAACTACACGGATTACATTGAGGAGTTAGGTGGAACACTTCTTTGATAGTGATTCAATACTTTCATAAAATTGACTTAAGTCTCGATTAACGAACTACGTGCCATTGTCATTGAACAATTCTAACCGTGTTGTTAAAGGCGAACACCTGAGTTGCTTGATAAGTTTGATGATGGCGGATGGGTTTCATCATTGGTCCTCAAAAACTTGACCCAGTAAATCTAGAGTAGTCATCAACAACGACTAAAATGTATCTCTTCCCGTGTCGTTTGCACTCTCATTGGAATCATCATACCAATGTGTACATGAAGCAAAAGCACGATGCGCTTTACCATTAAACATATCGAAGATGGTGATAAGCAATATCATCTCACGTACCATATATTCTCCTCACATTTCTTTCAAGCTGAGCTGAGTAACACATACCAAAAGGCTCGGAGACCATTTCCCCAAATAGTTGGAATAATCGTCCTTCCCCTTCTTTGGTTTTGATACCTCAGGAATCGTAAATAAAATAAATCCATAAACTTGAAATCTTGTGAGAAGAACTCAAATAGCCCAAATGAATCTGGTGAGAATCAGCTGCTACATAAACTCCTCTCGATTATCTTTATCAGACCTCCATATGTAGCAAGACAATTTGAAGTGACCTTTGTTGAAGAAAACCGATATACCAAACTTGGCGGAAGTCGAATTCCCGCATTTGTGTCTTAAGCTTGCATAAAGATGGAAGAACGGTGTAGAGTCTATGCTTCAAGCAAATCTCTAAGTACTCACTACTCGAACAAAGTATGAGACATTAACACCTCTTGCGATTATCCATCATGTCATGCATGTGACCTTGAGTAAAACAACGTAACTCCTAATAGTGATAGTTAACTGGGTCTTCAACCATCCACCCCGATTGCTGGTAACTAGATAAACCAAGTCTTCAACTCAAATTCTTAAGCAGAGCAAGTTGTAAAATAAGAACAACTTTGTGAAATTCAACTTCAATCTCAAATAAGTGATAAATGATTAACTCGAAGTCATCAACTTGTGTCAAATGCCCAACACGTGAAAAACAACATACAATCGGATGTACATTGACCCACAGATGAACCGGAACAAATGATTCCTCAACATCAATACATTCTTCCTTAAAAGTAAACATGTAGAGACCGATCGGAAGATTCACCAATAATGTCTTGAGCCGGATGAGGAAGTCATTTTCTTTAAGTTCATGTGGTTGATTTATAAGCGTGCACATTGAGAGAAACAATAATCCGTAAATATTTGGCAAAGGAATACCAAAGCGGATCACTATTCATGAACAATAATCGTGAAGATTTGGTAAGGAATACCAAAGAGCGGATCATTATTCATGAGTGCAACTAATATTATGATAGTCATTATTAGCATTAAGGAATAGCTGGAGATTTGGGCTTCTTGAGAATTCCAAGTACTTCTTAGAAGGTTGAAAGTACTCATCAAACATATCTTTGAAAACTATGAATCCCAAACATTGATTCCCAATTATCCTTAGTAAGTGAGCGTTAGGCGTTGGAAGAGTCAATGGAAAAACATGAAGCTTGTTGATGAAGAATGTAGATGAGTATGACCATTCACGAATTTCTCTTTAGTTTGAAGCTTAAAGCTTACGAAGATTGTACACTTTACTTTTCTTTGAAGAACGGGGCTGAAGTGTTATCTGGACGCCATTATGATGAAATCTGAGGCTGGAACTGAAGTGAGCAGACGTCATATGCCGGTTGAATATCAATGTTGAGAAACTTGAGCCCGTGAGTTATGAGATATCAATCCATTTGTAATCCATACTAAGCCGATCCATGTATTGAAGGATGAAGTATCTTGCCCCGAGTAGAGTACACCTAACATTACAAGCTTGATTGCATATATATGGGTTAGTGACATTAGTATCCAAACTCTTTGGGGTTTCACGGTCAACCTTGATTTTTCATCGAAAACGACTTTCGGTAGGAATCCACCTAAGTCCAAATCCTTAAACATTCTACCGGACGGTATCCACTTATGGCAAGGTCTAGGATTGTAGGCTTCTTATGCATAGTGGAAGACTTATCCTTGATCCTAGTTTCCAAAGATTTAGCGGTTGGTATCCATCTAGGAAAGTTTTTGGTTTGTATTGTTTCACAACATGTTGAACCTTAGTCGCGTTAGTGGTCTTAGTGGATAGTACCTTGGCATGTGAATTAGGAAGCTGTTTCTTATGTGGAAAAGACTCATAATTTCTAGTTTTGTTTTCTACATGCTTAGCATTCTTATGCAAATAACTAGCCAATCCCTAGTCTTTTGAGTGTTCCTAGGTAGTGGTTTACAACTACTGATGCCTTGAAATCTCAGAGAATTCATCACCCTAGGTCTTGCACCTAAAATTCCGTCTTTTAATTATTTAACTTGATCTTGTGTTTTGTAAACTCATGACTAAATTACTTTTCTCATTCAAGACGAAATATGTTTCTTGATTGTAAATGGTTGACTCTTTGTCTTGAAGTGAGCTTTCAAAGTGTTAATTTCAAAAAGTTCACGAATTCGGGAAGTTCGGTTTTACATGGTTTGTTAAGTTGAAAACTTTCTTCTTTACTACGAATCGCGATTTCAAGTGAAATGCAATATTTTAAAGATTTGAGAATTTGTTTGAAAGTTCATCAAAAGCCTTCTTATCAACCAAATCTTTTGTTTGAAACACTTAATCTTAGACTCGACCTCGATGTGAACATTTATGAAAGACATGTTCAACATTATGATCGGTTTGTTTAAGTGCTTTAGCGAGATGCACTATGTTGAGCGATGAAAGGGTACCTCATTACATGACACTGCTCAAATTACAGTGCATTATGCATCATGACATGTGTAACGAGTCATTGGACATTGGATGTATCAAGCTTATCAATCTCTCGAGCCTCTGTATTCAGATGCCGTGATCCATCATCGGTGTTTTACCGACTCATCATTATATGTTGACTCGACAAAACGTCTCATTTAGAGTTCGTTTTCTATAACTTGTACTTTGTATTATGAAGTAGCACCCAATGACACAATCTTCCGCTGCGGTATTTTGGGGTGTTACAGATGGTATCGAGCATTGGTTATAGAGAACTAGGTTGCATTTAAGAGCCTAGACTATAACCGATTTATACGTTAAGACTCTCCTTTGTAATTGCCTTACACACACTTCGCAAGATATGCTTCTTGTTAATTGTTTGCTTAGATCCACATTGTTGGATGATATGACTTTAGTAATAATAAGGAAACCCCGTAATTTAATCGAGTCATTAAAATATGGAGCTCAGAATAACTAATTATTTAACTTGATCTTGTGATGTTCTTGTTTGATGAGACATGAGATTTGAGTTAAATAATATTATTACTTAGCTTTAGGGATTTGATGACTTGGTTATCTTATTATCTGTCTCATAAAGAGAGTTTTGTGTCGGGAAATCTTAAGTAGGATGATTTATAATCTCCTTATTTGAATGGATTGGGACGCCTCTTTATTCAAATAAAGAAGTTATAAACCACCGAACGATAGGTTTATAACCCATTAATTACATAAATTTGGACGCTTCTTTATGTAAGTAATGAATTATAAATAAGTGGGCTTATTTGCATCCGATACGATTCCCTAACCACATTATGGGTGTATTACAACGTAACCCATACACTATTCCTGTTGAATAAGAGAGAACCCCACTGTATTAGAGACCACACTTTTCTTAGACACACTATAAGTAGTTAACATCAACAGAACTTCGGGACAAAGTTCCCTTAAGGGGTAGAGATTGTAACAATTCGCAATTTCGGGTCACTATTCATTTTTACTATTTACTGTTACTATTCACTCCCGAAATTTTTATTTCACATTTTCGTAAGATAAATTATTTTAGTAATGACCTGAGAGTTTGACAATCGTTAGATCATTTTCAAAAGTTATTAAGAAAACATCGCCTTAAAGTTTCATTTTGGTCGGAACATCATTTCAACATCCCATGCATAACGAAAACCGCCTCGACAATTTTCCCCACATCGATTAATTTTAGATCACTCATAATTAATTAGAGAATTTTAAGATTTCTTTTAAATGTTACCAAATAAACCCCGAGTCGACGAGACTAAACTTACGCTTTTAAACAAATCTACGAGACCCGCACTTAACCATTCTGCACTGTATTTCCTAAGATATTTTGAAACTTTTACATTTTTGAAAAATTCAAACATATTTCCTCCTCCTTTGACCATAAAGAAATTAACCTTGTACGTTCTACATTTTTGATTAAATATCGTAACTTTTAGACTTCACGATAATTAAGTTATCCCACGTCTGACGAAAACCACATTTTACATCTCATATCACTTTTAGACTAATTTTAGTCTACTCTAAATAAATCCACGGTCATTTTCCGAAATCTCGCTCTTTCTCGATAAATTGCAATTACGCTTTTGACCCGAATTTCCGCTTTTAAGCAATTTTGCACCCAATGAGACTTATCACCCATTTTATATTTTTAGATGAAGTATAATGATGAGTTTCATCATTCTTGCAAGTTTCATATTTTTACGATACCCGGTTTTACGTTTTATGGATTAACAACTTACGGTTAGCATTTAACGGAACCAAATCTTACTCTAAACTCAAGATAATATCAAAACCTATCATCTAAGCCTTGTCACCTATGTATGACCGCCTCTAGGGGGGAGTCATCAACTTGGTGGCTTGATCCTAAGCATGCTTCCTTTAGATCATTACATGTGTAAATTTAACCATGGTTAGTTTTTAACCCAATATATAGTTAACTCCTAAATTTTCCCTATAAATACCAAGCTAAAACCTTCATAATTTCTTGAACCACACCTTCTTAACATCTAAAGTCCTAAACCTAAAGCATTTCTTATAGATCTTGTAAGAACATTCATGTGTTCTTGAAGAAAAACTAGGTTTTGATCTTCGTTTTTGGAAGTTTTCAAGAAAGAGTCGTGATAATCTTCAAATAACTTCAAGTCTCCAAAAAGACATTGTTATAATCTTCTTTGCTTCTTCGGGTTCTCAAGAAGGCGTTGTTATAATCTTCAAATAGCCTTGGGTTTTTGAAGATTGCAAATTCTACGTCGAAGCTCCGCTAATATTTTATTTTTCCATAATACTCAAGCATTCTATTTTAAGGTAAGTATACATAAGACTCAAACTTATTTATATACTTATAAACTTTGTTAGTTTATTTATTGTATTTATAAACTCTTAATATATCATATAATCAAGTAATCAAAAATATACGTTTTGCGTATTGAGCACTACAACACTAGGGAAATTCATGTGAGGGGTTCATTTGGGTAAACGGATCGACGAGTTGCTGGATTTATGAATTAAAGTGTCCTAGCTCCTAACGCCATCGCATGACCTCTGAATTATGATGGCCCGAACGGTAGTACGAGATATACAAACTAAACCCATTTTTATAAACAAACATACAAATACTACATCAGGATCAATATAAGGACGTATATAGGCATGTATATACTTTCACATCGTTATTCCGAACCTAAGACCCGACATCATATTCTAGGTTACGTAGAGACTTCCAGGCTTATCCATCGATTCCGTTATACGTTGTGATATCATTTACTAAGGTGAGTTTCATAGCCCCTACTTTTATATGTTTTAAATTACTTTTGGGGGAGATACATGTTCAACTATTTTCATTTACTTTCACAAGTACTCTAAACTTTAAGGATTACCGTGAGTTCGTAGCCCCACTTTTGCTCATTTTAATACTTGTTTTTAACTCTTTGGGGGAGATACATGCTCAACTACTTGCTTTTACTTGTATAAATACTCAAAACATTATACTTGATTGCATTATACATGATTGCATTATACTTGATTGCGTTATACTTGATTTCGTTATACATGCTTGGAAATACTTTACTCGCTTAGTTTAAATATATGAATTGTATTTACAAACATGCACAATACTCTATGATGTCGGAGAGATATTGATAGTACTATAAGTCGGGTACATGCCCCCGCCCATGTGTACCAAATTCATGACCTTGGGATTAATATAGTACTATTTGGGAAGATGCCCCCGCCCATGTGTACCCGATTCATGACCTTGGGTGAATATAATCTGGTGTATTGTGCAAACTATATTTTGGCAGTGGGTTGTGAACACACAAGTTGCAAGTTTTGTATGGACGAAACTTGGAACTGAGTGGATTTACAATGCCTTTGCTGTATAAACATTCTTTCAAGGCTTTTCACCTCATTCAAAACAAACTCTATGAACTCACCAACCGTTTTGTTGACGCTTTTTAGCATGTTTATCTCAGGTCAATAAGACGATAGCTGTTGCATGGAACTTAGAGTCGCACGGCATATTTTGAAGACTTATGCTTTTATCATTTACCATTCGAAACATTTTGTAAACATTTATATATTATACTTTGGGACCTCATTGTTTGTAACTCGTGATTTCATTAATCGAATGGTAACTTTTCAAAACGTCTCATTTAGAGGTCGTTTTCTATAACTTGTACTTTGTATTATGAAGTAGCACCCCAATGACACAATCTTCTGCTGCGGTATTTTGGGGGTGTTACAGAAAGAAACAATCAAACCACGACAAGTTGTTTATAATGGTTCGGTCTACAAGAACTCTTTTTCCTTGCCCTACTCCACTCCTCGAGTCTCACACTCGAGAGTTTAACTTCACTAGTCAACAAGCTAGTTTCACCGGCTGAGAAACCTTTACACTTCGCTTACACACTATTTCCAACACTAAGCTAGATGTTGAGTTCTTTTCAAGGGTACAACCACTCCCACACACAATGTATTTTAAGGACTAAAATACTAACCACTCACACTCACACTCACAAGATTATTGAGGTTTGTTACAATAATGATGTATGAATCAACACAAGATCATACAACAACAAACAAACAAGACTTCCAACAACTTGTTGAAGCTTGAATATGCCTTGATCTTCTTTGCTACAAAAGAGACCACTAATATGATATGAAACTGAGTTAGAAATGTTAGAGAGAAGGAATGTATGAGAATATGATAGAAAGGGATGAAAAACAACTTGGTTTGGCTTTGCTATTTATAGCCAAAATGCTCGGCAGGCACCACGGACCCCTCAAAAGGGTTCCGTCCGTGTTAATATTTGGTGCCGCCGGGGTTTGACAGCAAGATCACCAAAATCTTACCAAAGTCAACCATATCTATCCAAGATTGTGTAAGATATGTAGAGTCTAAATCTACACAAAGTATCTAGTGAAATCTTCTAAGGATTTCAATGATGCACTACATGATGTCATGTGTTTGTTTTTCTATTTTTAGAAATATGTTAAAATACATATGTAATGTTTTGTTTTTAAGAAACCAAACATTCTTGAACTAAAAATACTAACATACATTATGGTTTAGAGTCATATCAAAATATGATTAATCAAAATGTAAATGTTTGAGAGATGAAGATATTATTTGAAAAGCTTGTTTTAATATTGATAACATTAAATAGTCATGAATATTAAGTGTCAATTTCCCCCGATAATGCTTGTAATTTATATCATTTATATAGATTTACGCTTGTTTTCCATTGTTTTCCACTTTCAGGTAAATTACGAGCATTGGAGCTAAAGAGACGCGGAATTGGAGAAATATCAAAGATTTATCATAGTATGCTGACTTTGAAGAAGTTACGGCGTAACTCATCTCTCACATTACCGTAACTAAACCATGACTCGTAAAACCAACTCAATGAAGGTTACGCGTAACTCTCCCAAAGACTACGACGTAACTATATTAGGTCAAATGAGGTTCCACGCCGCTGATAACTACGCCGTAACTATTTCATCAACTACGGCGTAACCAAGTAATATTGAAGATACGGCGTAACCACTTATAAGGTTACGCCGTAACCAGCAGATCTAGTGCAAAATACGAAGGAATTGAAGATTACGGCGTAACTCTTATATTAGTTACGCCGTAACCCAAATATGGTCTATAAATACCCCACGATTTCCAGCATTTCAAAGCATCTCATTCCATACACCACAACCAAAGAATGTGGGAAGAAGCCAAAGGAAGGTCTATAGGAGCATACGGAGCTGTCTCTAAGGGAAAGATCACTCCCCTACGATAAGCATTAGCATTTTATCTTTTCTTTACTTTCGATTCATGTATTTCGTAATTTTGAATATTGAATTGATTTGTATGGTTAATATGAGCGGCTAAGCACCTCTTGGTGCTGGCCTAGTTATGATTCCTTAATTGTTTTATTTGCGTTTACATTACTTCCGTATAATTATTTCTAAGTGTATGCATGCATAGTTTATTGGTAGCTACCCTTGTTTCGGTAGTTTTGAATGGCGGTAGAGGCTAGTTGCTTAGGAGATATGACCAATCGACCCTAAGTGAGTAGACCGAGACGGAAGGGTAAGATATGACCAACCGACGACCCTTTCTACTTGTGCGATTTAACCAACTCGATCACCTACCGTTTGGATGAACTTAAGAATTAGGGGTGAGTGTTTGTTGCTAACGCCCGGCACTCACTATTATAAATCTAGCATGTAGCGGTACTTAATGACTTGGCTTAGGGACCAGAACAATCGGACTTATGAAGGGACACCGACTTCTCCGGTGGTGGCATCTTTGTCGATAGGTTAGGCTTAATTGACCAAATGTTGTCCTCTCAAATTTGACCCCAAACCAAGTAATTGGAAGTAAGTAGACGTAGACATTACTAGCTAGGAAGAATAACTAGGTTAGCACCACTCTCCTCTATTGATTAAACCTTTGCCTTTTATATGCTTTTATCTGCTTTAGTAGTTAATTAATTAATTCCTTATCGTAATAATATTAAATTTGTGACACCTAGACTTAGTAATAACCCAACACACGTAGCTCTTGGGACGACCTCGGTTTTACCGAATACTACACTACACACGACCTGGTACACTGCCCATTAGTGCATTAGGGTAGACCATAGGTATAACGAGACTATATAAATATTAAAACACGGTCAAGAAACTCGCATCAAGTTTTTGGCGCACACGGGAGTTATATTAGGATTGCTATTAAGTCTTTCATTTTCATTTTGTTTTAAACTTTTCTATATTTCTCACGATCATTATTCAAGTTTTCTGGTACCATGGAAGTTGTTAACATTGATGACCTCACTCTTGAGGAATATTTAGCATTAACATGGGAAGAACAAGGATTAGGGATTATTAGGCCAGCTATCGCAGAAGACGCTTAATTCGAATTCAAACCTCAATTCATGAGGGAATTACGTGCAAATCCCTTCTCTGGAAGCATCACCGATGATGCCCATGAACATATAGAAACATAGAATACATTGTCAGCCTATTCAAAATTCCCAGAGTCTCAAACGATGCTGTCATGTTACGAGTATTCCCTATTTCTCTGACGGGAGCTGCTAAAAGATGGGTTGATCGATTACCTGCTGAAACAGACAACACCTGGCCTATCCTAAAAAGGTATTTCATTCAGAGATACTATCCTCCATCAAAGACTGCTAAGCAATTAGAATAAATCCATAACTTCAAGCAAGAGGGTGATGAAACGTTATATCAAGCTTGGGAAAGGTATAACGAATTATTATACAAATGCCCAACTCATGACCTCAACAGCCAACAAAAGGTGAACATCTTCTACAAAGGTCTAAACATCTCCTCAAGGCAAATTATCGATTCTCAGGAGCTGATTCCTGGTATGACGCCTACTTTGGCTTTAGAAACTATTCAAAATATGGCAGACCACTCTCACAAATGGCATAATGGAGGGAGCAACCGAAGTAAGAATGGAGATATGGAAGGTCTTGCAGAAATAAACAACAAATTAGAAAGTCTCGGAAGAGACATAAAGAAGCTCCAGGAAAATGTTCATGCTATTCGGATTGGATGCAATAAAAGTAAAGACTGGGGCCCAACCGGAGATTTTCCTATGAAAAATATAAACCCCCAAGTCGAAAAGGTAATGTATGGAGAAGGGAAACCCTTCTATCAAGATTCTTTCAAAGCAAGAAATTCTTCGCTCGAGGAATCAATAAATAAGTATCTTGAAGAAGATGATAAGCGGCAAGCCAACAGGAACGCACTGTTCAAAAAATTCCAGGATACTAGAACCGCTCTCCTTGAACAGCATAAGGGTCTGGAGGACAACGAAAAAATGATTGAGGATGATGAAATTAACCAAGACAATTCATTTGACGATAGTTTCTGTAATGACGATAGTTTCCGGATTGCAAAAACAAGCTGAAATCATGTGTAACATGACGAGCTTCCAAAAGGATGAATTACAGATGGAAATTGAAGCTGCTACGGAAAATGAAGTAAAATTAAACGTCAGGTGCTCTGCAGTCATCCTAAATAAAATCCCTCTCAAAGAAAAAGTCCCAGGAAGTTTCATTCTCCCTTGCTCTATTAATAATTTACATAATATCAATGCCTTAGCTGACTTAGGGGCCAGTATTAGTATCATGCCATTCTCTATGTGTAAGAGATTGAATCTTGGCCCAATCAAACCCCTTTGCATGACTTAGAAATGGCTGATAAAACAGTTAGCATACCCAGAGGAATAGTTGAGAATGTGCTCATCAAAATCAATAATTTCACTCTTCCTGTCGACTTTGTTATTTTAGACATAGAAGAAGACCTCAACATTCCATTAATTTTGGGAAGACCCCTTCTGGCTACTGCCCGTGCTAAGATTAATGTTTTCGAAAAAATCATCACTTTGAAAATAAACGATAGAAAGCTTACATTGAATATGGATGACGTTGGAAAATGTCACCCAGTCGAAACTGTTTGTGTTATCAAGAAAGGAAAAAACAAAATTTTTCCTCCCACCATCACACACAAGCACTACGCTACTAATGATCGTAACATGCAGGGAAGGAAAACCAAGGAACACAACAAAGGAGGAATACAACGCGATGACACCTCAAAAACTATGGAAAACGAGTCTGACGAAATATGGCACGAAGTTCAGAAAGTAGATTACAAGCACTTTCCCAAATTAAAATATCATTGGTGTAAGGCTATCCCTATTGACCACGATAAAGGATATGATCAATGGGCTTCATGCAACCCTTACTTTGACGTATGTGACGGGGACACGACAAGGAAAGAGTAAAAAACAACAAATACTTATGGTCCTCAACCAATGACAAGGAGATAACATTCGAAGTTTGGGTGCGAATTAGGTATGGAGAGGTTAGCGATGATGATAAAAGAAAAATATGGACTGATCTTTGTCTCAGCAAACCCTATGAGATTAATCATGAAACAACAACCACGGGCCAGGGGCTCGTTGGTTGAAAGCATTGGTGTGAAATGATAAAGACCATTGATGGGGATTCGTGGGCCTCGTGTGATCCTTACAATGACAACTGTAATGGAGGAAGTAATGCCAAAAGAGTAGGAGCCGATGAATTTCTATGGAATTCAACAACTGACAATAAACGAACCGAGTTACAATGGTCAGGTGGATTAAGGTTTAACGACTGGGAGATCAAATATGGAAAAGTTGATACGTCCACTAAAAATAAAATTTGGAAGGACTGCATGAATGAAGATAATCCTGATGAAGAGACTCCTCAAGATACGGGTAACTCAACAAATGATGACAAGACAGACACGAGAAAAGATTGCAAATATGGGCATTTGGATAATTCAATTGAAACTAAGGATAACAACATAAAGGGAATCATAGACCATGAGCCACGGTATAAAGTAAGTATAACTGACCTTGAAGATGAGGAGTATGCGCGAAGCAGGTGCAAGCTTCTTGGGATCCAATATAAAAAACCACCACCAATTTTCGCCGAAAGATTTGAATTCACTAGGCATCATTTAGGGCCTGATGAAAAATTTTGAAAAGTTCGGAAAGTGGGAATCAAAGAATACCTCCGCACAGCTTCCAATGTCGCTTGGATCAGGAATTACTTAATGAAGGACGTGGAGGAAGTCGGGCAAGTCCAAAGGCCCCCATAAAGCCCCGCGGCTCTGAGTCTAACTTAAAGACTCGTAAATAAAGAAAAGTGTTCTTTCGGGAGACAACCCGAATTATCCCTTTCTTTTATTTTGTTTCCATTTTGTGGTTTTGTGTTTTAACCATTTTGCAGGAAACGAGGAAGTGATTGTCTGCTGCGCTTTCTTGATCGACCATAGTTACGGCAGAACTCATCTCGATGATTACGCCATAACCAACCCTTTGCGCAGTAATTTTAGACGATACCAATTACGGCGTAGTACCATCTCTCGTGGTTACGCCGAGCCACTCGCTTTGGCAAAGATATGGGGTTTTGCGATTCGGCGTAACTCCTCAAAGAGTTACGACGTAACTTTCCTCTACTTTACTTCTTTCATTTTAAAACACAATAACCTTGTATTAGTATTTTAAATGAACTTTATGGGTGTGTTCCTCAGAACCCTCACGAGACTTCACTCGTCCACTGGGACACCAAGTGGTTTAAAGAGCTTGTTGCATATGCTAAATGCTGTTGTGATTCCTATGAAAGTGAGTTAGGTTTGTTTTCATTTTCATTTTTTCTTTTTAGAATTATGCTTGTCGGTAGTGTGATTTCGTGGATTGAAGTTTGTCATGATGCTTATACGAAGGCACGCTCTTTTCGTGGGCCTTCTTTCTTTTGGAGCAAATTTCGGGAAGTTCTCACTCTAATTCTACTTTCTCTTCACCTTTATTTAACGCTTAGTACAAAAGGGACTTTGTACAATTCAAGTGGGGGACGAAGTAGAATTATCTCTTGAACTTTATTTTGCCCTCGTTTTTCTAGTTTATTTTGAAAAATTATGTCATTTTTAAACTTTTGACATGTTTTTCTTAACCTAACTAGATTAGACCTTAGCCGAGCACATACAACCCTTGATATTATATGGTGAGATTAGCTTTATCAGTTTCCAATATTTTACCCCAAATCCACCAAATTATGAGTGTGCCGGTAGCTTGTAAACTTTAGAACTTGGCCTTTGCAAAATTTCGAGACCATAGACGAGGTATGTTGAGTTAGCTCGATGTATTTGGACTTTTCAGTTTAAGAAGGCAATATTATAGGATTATCACCCCAAATAGCCTACCATTGTGTGTCTATCGAATAGTCACCTCGACTTCTCGACCCCCATGTGAAACCCTTTTGTTGCACTCTCCTTTAGTGCAAGATACCCCTAGATACACCCATCTGAGCCATTCCTTTCATTTTGTTAACCCAATATATCGTTTTGATACACCTATACACTTTAGCCTACCCTGTAGTCTTTATTTGTAATTGGGAAGTCATCATTTGCCTAAGTTCAAGGTTCAAATGGAAAGGTTCAGAAATCACGCTTTCGTCGACGACATATTCTTGAAGATCATTAAAGACCCCCCGAATTCCCGTTGTTCATCTCAAGTGGGGGGATATCATGTTAAGTTGTTATTGTTATGTTGAAAAAAAAATTATGTTATTTAGTCATTGTAAAAGTGCATTGTTATAAGCACTATGTTATGAGCTTTATAGATTTAGTATCGAGGAGGCCACCTCGGTCACATTCGAAGATTGGAGTTGGTAATTTTGCCAACAGTTGGAGAAAAGGTATTGTGCCCATCACGACGTCCTCTAACGACACATCTACCTAGTATTTCATGATCCGGTTTCTTGACTTCAAAGTTTGAACTTTGGGCGGATGGTAAGTGGTGATGACTTGGTTATAGATTTAGACTACTTGCTTGATTTTTATTCTACACCATTTATACTTCCCATGTCTTGTCCTACCCTTTAGTCATGAAGGGTGTCTAGGTGATGCATCGAGCAATCTTTGGGGTCTTGGCCATGGATTTGGTCATGTATCATTGATTTTGTCCACTTCGCCGTGACATGTTAGTAATAACGAGTCACCCCTTAACCTTTGTCGTGTCTACCCATATTGCCTTCAAGAATTGTTTAGCCCTTAACTCTAGTGGTGGAGATCTGTGTAACCACCAAGCTTATGATAGAATACATGCTATGACTGTGCGATTGAGTGATCACCCTGAAATTGACACTTAGAATAGTTGAGAGATTTGAGTGTTTCATTCCCATTTTGTGAGGTGTTCGGCTTTGTTTTATTCTAGCATAAGCGATTTTCTAGGTTATGGGAGATATCTTTTTAGGAATCTTTCTAATAAGGTGTACTTGAGGGCAAGTAGAGTTCAAGTGGGGGGATATTTGATAACATCAAATAGTTCTGAATATTAAGTGTCAATTTCCCCCGATAATGCTTGTAATTTATATCATTTATATGGATTTACGCTTGTTTTCCACTTTCAGGTAAATTACGAGCATTGGAGCTAAAGAGACGTGGAATTGGAGAAATATCAAAGATTTATCATAATATGCTGACTTTGAAGAAGTTACGGCGTAACTCATCTCTCACATTACGCCGTAACTAAACCGTGACTCAGAAAACCAGCTCATCAGAAGGTTACGACGTAACTCTCCCCAAATAATACGACGTAACTATATTAGGTCAAATGAGGTTTCACGCCGCTGATAACTACGCCGTAACTATTTCATCAACTACGGCGTAACCAAGTAATATTGAAGATACGGCGTAACCACTTATAAGGTTACGCCGTAACCAGCAGATCTAGTGCAAATTATGAAGGAATTGAAGATTACGGCGTAACTCTTATATTAGTTACGCCAGAACCCGCATCCGCCTATAAATACCCCACGATTTCCAAAGATTTCAAAGCATCCCATTCCACACACCACAACCAAAGAACGTGGGAAGAAGCCAAAGCGGTCTATAGGAGCATACTTGAGCTGTCTCCAAGGAGAGATCACTCCCCACGATAAGCATTAGCATTTTATCTTTTCTTTACTTTCGATTCATGTATTTCGTAATTTTAAATATTGAATTGATTTGTATGGTTAATATGAGCGCCTAAGCACCTCTTGGTGCTGGCCTAGTTATGATTCCTTAATTGTTTTGTTTGCATTTACATTACTTCAGATAATTATTTCTAAGTGTATACATGCATAGTTTATTGGTAGCTACCCTTGTTTCGGTAGTTTTGAATGGCGGTAGAGGCTAGTTGCTTAGAGATATGACCAACCGACCCTAAGTGAGTAGATCGAGATGGGAAGGAAAGATATGACCAACCGATGACCCTTTCTACTTGTGCGATTTGACCAATTGATCACCTACCGTTTGGATGAACTTAAGAATTAGGGGTAGTGTTTGTTGCTAACGCCCGGCACTCACTATTATAAATCTAGCATGTAGCGGTACTTAATGACTTGGCTTAGGGACCAGAACAATCGGACTTATGAAGGACACCGACTTCTCCGGTGGTGGTGGCATCTTTGCCGATAGTTAGGCGAATTGACCAAATGTTGTCCTCTCGAATTTTACCCCACCTGAAGTAATTGGAAGTAAGTAGACGTAGACATTACTAGCTAGGAGGAATAACTAGGTTAGCACCACTCTCCTCTATTGATTAAACATTTGCCTTTTATCTGCTTTTATCTACTTTAGTAGTTAATTAATTAATTCCTTATCGTAATCATATTAAATCTGTGACACCTACACTTAGTAATAATCCAACACACATAGCTCTTGGGACGACCTTGGTTTTACCGAATACTACACTACACAAGACCGGATACACTGCTGATCGGTGCGAAACCGTCAAGTTATCTCACACAAGCTAGCCACTTGTGAATGGCTAACCGTAAGAAACTTAAAACAGTTCAGACACCAATTCAATGAAGATCAGGAGAGTATAGTGTTTCCCCAGGTCGTTAAGTCCCAACGAGCTGTGCGAGAATAATCAAACGTGTAGTGATCGAGAGAATTTGAATGGGAAAAGGATTGTGATCGATTATAATTATACCTAAAGAGAAAGTTTATAAATTACAGGGGCTTAAATGCAAATTAAAGAAAATTAAAAAGATAAACTATATTAAATAAACGCTATCACTATTTTTTAAAAATGATGTTTTTGATTTTTTCTTTTATAAAATTTAACTTAAAACTACGAACGCATAAAAAGAAAATGTGAAACTGAAACAATATTAATCCTAAAAATATAAAATGAAATTTTACAATCCTAATGATAAGAGAAAATTTTAGAAAAGAAAATTATTTTATAACTATTTATTTAATTATTATTAATTAAAAACTATTTTTAACTATTTAATATTACCCAAAAATATAAGAAAATATGAAATAAAGCTAAAAATGAAATTATGACTTAGAAAATCTAAAATAACTAAAGAGAATTTTCAAAACTAATTTTATATTTTTCGATTATTTTCTATTTTCTATGAATTAAAAACTATTTAAAACTAATTAAATTGCTAAAATTACAAATTAAACTATGAAAATCTGGAAAATTATTTTTTGCTTTTATATTTATCTTAACCTAATAAAATTGAAAATTTATTTTTTGAGCTTTTTCTAATTTATTTGAATAAAAAGCTAATTAAAAATGCTAAAACCGAAATTAAATGCGAAAAATAGCAAATGAACAGTGAAAATATGAAAACTTCCAGAATATTATAAAATATTATTCTAAATATAGGAAAATAATAAAAGTGGTGCGGTGTTCAATAATTAGGTTCAGAGTGAAAAGTGCTTATAAATAAGCACTAAAAATAAGCTATAAGTACCAAATGAGCACCAAATTATCACGAAGCTAGAGTATGCTAAAATTACTTAAAACCAACATATTCCAAATATCCTAAACCTCTGAACAACAATCTACAAAGATATGGGTCTATTTAAGCACTAGTGCCAAACAAATTCTTATGTACTAACTTTAAGCCCTTGTTAAGCCGACTTATAAAAATCACCAAAATAAACTAAAATCACCATGAAAACCACTACCAACCAAAGTGTCTAAATCCGAATTTCAGCTAATAAGGACTAAAATTGAGGAAACTAAAAATGCAAAAGTGGAAGCTATGGAAACGGGTCAAATGAGCTATTAAGCTTGCATAAGCTAATAAAAAGCTACCACTATCGAACCAAATGTTGAATAAGCTATAAACAAGTTATGGGAACTTAGAATAAGCAACAACAACAAGAAAACACACTAAATAAGCAAAAATAAGGAATAAGCAAAGCGGAGTTTTGTGAAAAGGCTTAAAAGAAGCTAATGAATAAGCGTTAATAAGCTAAGTAGAGATAAACTAATATTTTTCTAATTAAGATGAGCAGCTAAAATTTAATATCCCAAAAGCTTATATCCTAAATCCGATGGTAAGATCACAATGAAATTACAAAGTTTATTCAAAACCAAGGTTTTATGAAATTTTGACTTTTGGACGTAATTGAAAACTTGACTTATTTGAACTTTGATCTTAATTTGCCAACCGAATATGATGTTTTATGGTAAAATGAAACTAAAGCAAGCTACTCTAATGATTTCTAAACATGAATCAAGCTTTTGGTTTTACAAAATTTCAACAGACATGAAACTAGAACAGGTTCTTGGAGATTTTGACTTTAAGCTATTTGTAAGGTACATATGAACTAAAATGAGTTTCACATGACTAAATAAGACTGAGTAGACAGGTTATAAACACAAACAAGAGCTCAAGCTCAAACAAGCAACTGATCCAAACACCATCTTAACCAACTGATTTGCAACTTAAACTACTCTAACTACTGATTTAGCTCATTCTACCACTTATACTAAATCTAGTATCCTAATCACAACTAGATAAACAGGTTTAAGATATTTAATGACCACAGATTCCAACAAAAGCACTTTACATAAACTGAGTGAGAAATGGAAAGAAGATAATAAACTCACAAGTGTCCCAGCTTATTAGCAACTCAAACCAGAACCAAACTATGCTAAACTACTCAATTCCAACCCCAAATCAGCACTGCATCAACCCCATTCATGACCAAATCCAAATCAGCTTCAGCAGTTGACTTTTGTTGACCAAACATGAAAATTGCTTGAAACTGTTTTCCAAGCTTATCAAAAGCTATAATAAGCTTAATTAAACTTATTGGAATTTAAAAATAAGCTATTAAAGGTTTGGATATAAGAATTTGAAACCGGATTTTGCAACAAGGAACATGAAAATATGAAACTTAAGTGAAACCTTGAATTAACACTTGAAAAGCATTATATTGATAAAATAACTTAATTTGAGTACATGAGAACAGAAGATTACATATTTAAACTTAAATTAAAACATTAATGTTAAAAACGACATACATATGAAAATAAAACTAACTACTGCCTCCGCTCTTCTCCTCTTTCTTCTTTTTATATGCAAAAGGTCTTGCAACTTGTTTCTGAGCACATCCCACCACTCTTGGGAGCCATTGGATGAGTAGAGTGCATATTGGCCATTGGATCAATTTTGGCGGGAAATGTTGTTTTTGGCGGTGGGGCTCTGTATTTGCAACTGGGGGTGGTGGAGGGTAGGTATGATGATTGAGGGGGGTGAGGGTTGAAGGGGATAAGGTGTTGCAGGTGATGGGAGAGTTTGCAGGCAACTTGGTTTTGGAGAAGGGATAAGGTGGGAGGGAAAGTGGTTTGTTTGACTGGTGGGTTTGACCAGGGGTCCAAAAAGGGTTTTGGCAGGGGGTCAAAAGATATATGGCAGGGGTCCAAAATTCACAAAGGGTCAAAGCTTGGTTATTATTTTAAGGACCATTTGTGCAATTCTGATTTTTTGAGGGACCAATTCTGCCATTTTCCAAAGTTGTTTCAAGGGACCAAAGTTGACAAGTTTCAATAGTACAAGGACTATTTGTGACATTTTCAAACTTCCAAGGACCAAACTTGACATTTTTCAAAGTTTAGGGACCTAAGTTGTAATTTTGTAATTTTAAATCTCAAGGACCAATTTTGACAACTCATGAATCCCTAGGGACTTGAAATGATATTTTTCTTTATTTTGATTTACCAGGGACTGCTTTTGACAACTTTTGAAACTTGGGGACTAAACCGCCAATTATGCAAACTTGATACGTTTTCACCGATGTTGATATTTTTGCATTTAAAACACATAAAACACTTATTTGTGATATTTTTATCATTTTGATGCATTTCGAGTGTTTTCGGATGTTTTTGCGTTTAAATGGTACAAAAATGATGAGTATTTAGACACTCATCAATCCCCACACTAAGATATTGCTAGTCCCTAGCAATGTTTTGAGAAAATTAATGGATTTCATCTCTTTACCAAAAGCCATTACTCGGAGTAGCCAAATGTTTCAGTTCAAGTAAGAACCTTGGTACACCGATAACCAAATGATTTTGAGCAAATCACCGACTTCCAACTGATTTGATTTGTCTTTACCAAAAGCCGTTTGCTACGGACTAGCCAACTCTTAGATAAAATATCTTTGGTGAGATGATTACCAATTATGGTTTTCCATCGCCTTTACCACAAGCCATAAACTTTGGGCTAGCCAACTCTTCACTTTTAAGGATATGGTGAGTGAACACCATACAATTTTGGGCAAATTGCAAGTCGTCAACGGATTTGAGATATCTTTACCAAGAGCCGTTGCTCTGGATTAGCCAATCCTTTTGTGTGTTAGACATGGCGGATCGATAATCAGAGGGTGAGTAAGTGCAAAACACTTACTCCAAAAAATTTTTTTTTTTTTTTTTTTTTGGGCCAAAATGGGGAATTGGGCGGTATATTTACATGATAAAATTCGAGAGAATACCCAATATTCCCCACACTAGAAATGAATATTGCCCTCAATATTCAAAGTATATATATATTATGCCGAAACATAGAATATATAAAGGGAAATACTATATATATATATTTATATAATATATATATATATATATATATATATATATATATATATATATAAATATATATATACAATATATGGGGTAACTCACCCACACTAGGGTGGTACACACGGGTGAAAACCCATGTTTAACATCATTTTTGATTACCGAGTCGCTAGCTTGACTCGACCCCGAATTAATTTGTTCATGGGGAAGCAAAGTGGAAGAAACAATCTCCATCGGACTTTCATTCAAGATGTTTGTATAAACATTGAAGTACGTGTAAGTTCCACACCGATGAGATATACATAGATCCAGCTCACAAATAATAAATGAAAATGCCGGGATCAAAAATAGTGTCTTCATTCCCGAAGGAGTGAAGAACAGGAGAAGTGACAGAATATATGAAGAAAAGAAAGAAAATCATGATAAAAATCATGACTAACTCTTCATCCTCAATAGGAGAATTCATAGTTTCATGAATCTCATCAGTTAAGCTCGCTTGATCAAGACATATTATGGGTGTGTCTAGATCAAAGTAGAAATTATCATACTCCGTCGGAGATATGATATGAGTGAGTTCATCCGAGAACTCCTTGAAGGTGAATGAATCATATTCGAATTGATATGAGTGGGTTCACTAGTGAACTCCTCCAATATAAATGATTCATAATCGGGAGAGAATTATGAGAATGAAAAGTGGTACCGCCACTAATCTTCTCTCCCATATTATCAAACAGAAGGCTTTCATTTCCGGATTAGAATCATCGGAAAGAATGTCACTACCCTTAATGGGGATAGGAGATGAAATAGGTTTCTCTTTGAAAGCCTCGATTTTAGAAATGAGAAGACCGACATTCAAGAATGTTGCACGAAGTGCTTCATCTTTGATTTCAGTGTCGTCAAGAACTTCATCATTCTCTTCTTCTAAGCTAACAAGCTCGTAAGGTAAATCTTCCACATAATCGATGTCTCCACAAGACAACGAATCATCATCATCGAATCGAAGAACATCTCAACATGATCTTTGGGAAGACAAGAGGGTAGGGATATCACACAAATGCTCGAGAATTCCTCGTGACTCTCTTGGGATTGGGACAAGGTTCTCAACACTAGACTTTATGAATTCGTCCGATTCCTTTTCGTGAACAAGGTCAAGATGCTCGCCCCCATAATAAGAGAGTGGGTGTGAATCTCGGTGTGATAGCGCTTGTTTGAGAATGAATCTCAACTGGCGGGATATCATCCGATGAACTTGATGAATCTTTATAGAATTGAAGGATATCAAGTGTATCCTCATCATCACCGTCATCGTGAATAAACGAAATTGAGAGCTAGATCGGCTACTTTTTCTTTTGCAATTGATTCCCTAATAGATTTTTCAAAAGCAATTTGGGAATTTATTTTAGCACCGCTTCTTCGCCTAACAATTCTTCCATGGATTTTGGATTATCTTGGGAATGTTTACATTCCTTCAAATCTTCACTAAATCCAAAAGATCAAGGAGAAGATTTTGAGGAAGTGGCTCAGCCGAGGTGGTGCTCGATTCATTTGGTCTTGTAGAGGTTGGTTATGATACGAAGAGTCGTAATTGTTACAAGGAAATGGATTCCTTGTTTGACAATCGAGCTACATGTGGACCTCCACAATACTCACAACAAGAAAGCGATGTGGTCGTGAGTTATATGTGTGGTAGTCATAATTGTTATCGTGAACCCGCTCATAGACAAGCGTGTTTCCGATTGACAATCGAATCGGAGTGTGAACCACCACAATACTCACAACAAGAAACCGCCGAGTCTCACGGTGTGGTAGCCGATGGAATAAATCGGTTGTGTTATGGTAGGAATAGGGATCTTGGTTATAGATGCACCCGCTTCCCGATTCCACCATGCTACAACCGGGGCAATTGCCACCATTATAAGGACCACCACACCATTGACAACCAAGAGGGTGAGGATAAGACATAGAAAGAATCAAATGTTTTCAGATGGGTAGGGATGAAGAATCAAAGATGTGAGAGGGTAAAGATGGATATTTTTGAATTTTTGGATAAACATTTTGTAAAAATAAGAAAGGAAATCTTTTTGGGTTTTTTTTGATTTTATATATATGTAGAAACAAAAGAAAAAATATTTTTGTGTTTTATATGTTTTAAGATGTTTTTGGGTTTTTGGATTTTTTATAAGAAAATATATAGATATAGATGGTATAAACAAGGAGTGAATATTCAAATCACTAATCTGCTAAACGGAAGATAATTAGCACACGACTCCAATGGCGCCAAAATTTGATCGGTGCAAACCGTCAAGTTATCTCACACAAGCTAGCCACTTGTGAATGGCTAACCGTAAGAAACTTAAAACAGTTCGAGACACCAATGCAATGAAGATCAGGAGAGTATAGTGTTTCCCCAGGTTGTTAAGTCCCAACGAGCTGTGCGAGAATAATCAAACGTGTAGTGATCGAGAGAATTTGAATGGGAAAAGGATTGTGATCGATTATAATTATACCTAAAGAGAAAGTTTATAAATTACAGGGGCTTAAATGCAAATTAAAGAAACTTAAAAAGATAACCTATATTAAATAAACGCTATCACTATTTTTTAAAAATGATGTTTTTGATTTTTTCTTTTATAAAATTTAACTTAAAAACTACGTAACGTACAAAAGAAAATGTGAAACTGAAACAATATTAATCCTAAAAATATAAAATGAAATTTTACAATCCTAATGATAAGAGAAAATTTTAGAAAAAGAAAATTATTTTTATAACTATTTATTTATTTATTATTAATTAAAAACTATTTTAACTATTTAATAATACCCTAAAATATAAGAAAATATGAAATAAAGCTAAAAATGAAATTATGACTTAGAAAATCTGAAATAACTAAAGAGAATTTTCAAAACTAATTTTATATTTTTCGATTATTTTCTATTTTCTATGAATTAAAAACTATTTAAAACTAATTAAATTGCTAAAATTACAAATTAAACTATGAAAATCTGGAAAATTATTTTTTGCTTTTATATTTATCTTAACCTAAGAAAATTGAAAAATTATTTTTTGAGCTTTTCTAATTTATTTGAATAAAAAGCTAATTAAAAATGCTAAAAGCGAAATTAAATGCGAAAAATAGCAAATGAACAGTGAAAAATATGAAAACTTCCAGAATATTATAAAATATTATTCTAAATATAGGAAAATAATAAAAGTGGTGCAGGTGTTCAATAATTAGGTTCAGAGTGAAAAGTGCTTATAAATAAGCACTAAAAATAAGCTATAAGTACCAAATGAGCACCAAATTATCACGAAGCTAGAGTATGCTAAAATTACTTAAAACCAACATATTCCAACTATCCTAAACCTCTGAACAACAATCTACAATGATATGGGTCTATTTAAGCACTAGTGCCAAACAAACTTATGTACTAACTTTAAGCCCTTGTTAAGCCAGCTTATAAAAATCACAAAAATAAACTAAAATCACCATGAAACCCACTACCAACCAAAGTGTCTAAATCCAGAATTTCAGCTAATAAGGACTAAAATTGAGGAAACTAAAAATGCAAAAGTGGAAGCTATGGAAGCGGGTCAAATGAGCTATTAAGCTTGCATAAGCTAATAAAAAGCTACCACCATCGAACCAAAGGTTGAATAAGCTATAAACAAGTTATGGGAACTTAGAATAAGCAACAACAACAAGAAAACACACTAAATAAGCAAAACTATGAATAAGCAAACGGAGTTTTGTGAAAAAGAGCTTAAAAGAAGCTAATGAATAAGCAGTTAATAAGCTAAGTAGAGATAAACTAATATTTTCTAATTAAGATGAGCAGCTAAACTTTAATATCCCAAAAGCTTATATCCTAAATCCTAATGGTAAGATCACAATGAAATTACAAAGTTTATTCAAAAACGGGTTTTTATGAAATTTTGACTTTTGGACAGAATTGAAAACTTGACTTATTTGAACTTTGATCTTAATTTGCCAACTGAATATGATGTTTTATGGTGAAATGAAACTAAAGCAAGCTACTCTAATGATTTCTAAACATGAATCAAGCTTTTGGTTTTACAAAATTTCAACAGACATGAAACTAGAACAGGTTCTTGGAGATTTTGACTTTAAGCTATTTCAGAAGGTACATATGAACTAAAATGAGTTTCACATGACTAAATAAGACTGAGTAGACAGGTTATAAACACAAACAAGAGCTCAAGCTCAAACAAGCAACTGATCCAAACACCATCTTAACCAACTGACGGTAACTTAAACTACTCTAACTACCGATTTAGCTCATTCTACCACTTATACTAAATCTAGTATCCTAATCACAACTAGATAAACAGGTTTAAGATATTTAGTGACCACAGATTCCAACAAAAGCACTTTACATAAACTGAGTGAGAAATGGAAAGAAGATAATAAACTCACAAGTGTCCCAGCTTATTAGCAACTCAAACCAGAACCAAGCTATGCTAAACTACTCAATTCCAACCCCAAATCAGCACTGCATCAACCCCATTCATGACCAAATCCAAATCAGCTTCAGCAGTTGACTTTTGTTGACCAAACATGAAAATTGCTTGAAACTGTTTTCCAAGCTTATCAAAAGCTATAATAAGCTTAAGTAAACTTATTGGAACTTAAAAATAAGCTATTAAAGGTTTGGATATAAGAATTTGAAACTGGATTTTGCAACAGTGAACATGAAAATATGAAACTTAAGTGAAACCTTGAATTAACACTTGAAAACAGATTATATTGATAAAATAACTTAATTTGAGTACATGAGAACAGAAGATTACATCTTTAAACTTAAATTAAAACATTAATGTTAAAAACGACATACATATGAAAATAAAACTAACTACTTGCCTCTGCTCTTCTCCTCTTTCTTCTTTTTATATGCAAAAGGTCTTGCAACTTGTTTCTGAGCACATCCCACTACTCTTGGGAGCCATTGGATGAGTAGAGTGCATATTGGCCATTGGATCAATTTTGGCGGGAAATGTTGTTTTTGGCAGTGGGGCTCTGTATTTGCAACTGGGGGGTGGTGGAGGGTAGGTATGATGATTGAGGGGGGTGAGGGTTGAAGGGGATAAGGTGTTGCAGGTGATGGGAGAGTTTGCAGGCAACTTGGTTTTGCAGGCAAGTGGTTTTGGAGAAGGGATAAGGTGGGAGGGAAAGTGGTTTGTTTGACTGGTGGGTTTGACCAGGGGTCCAAAAAGGGTTTTGGCAGGGGGTCAAAAGATATATGGCAGGGGTCCAAAATTCACAAAGGGTCAAAGCTTGGTTATTATTTTAAGGACCATTTGTGGTAATTCGATTTTTGAGGACCAATTCGCCATTTTCCAAAGTTGTTTCAAGGGACCAAAGTTGACAAGTTTCAATAGTACAAGGACTATTTGTGACATTTTCAAACTTCCAAGGACCAAACTTGACATTTTTCAAAGTTTAGGGACCTAAGTTGTAATTTTGTAATTTTAAATCTCAAGGACCAATTTTGACAACTCATGAATCCTAGGGACTTGAAATGATATTTTCTTTATTTTGATTTACCAAGGACTGCTTTTGACAACTTTTGAAACTTGGGGACTAAACCGCCAATTATGCAAACTTGATACGTTTTTCACCAGATGTTGATATTTTTGCATTTAAAACACATAAAACACTTATTTGTGATATTTTTATCATTTTGATGCATTTCTGAGTGTTTTCAGATGTTTTTGCAGTTTAAATGGTACAAAAATGATGAGTATTTAGACACTCATCAACTGCCCGTTAGTGCATTAGGGTAGACCATAGGTATAACGAGACTATATAATTATTAAAACCTGGTGAGTAAAACCTGCATCAAATATCTATTAAACTTGACAAGCTTTAAGCTTTATAAAAATTAAATTTACTTTTGTTGTTAACAAAACTTAGGTAAAGATCATCAATATAAATAATGTTTAATGACGATATTTGTATTAACAATCTCCCCCTTTTTGTTGAGGACAAAATATAAATTTAATTTTTATAAAAGATGTAAAGATTGTACAAGAGTTATAAAAATATTAGTTTTAAAACTTGAAAGATAAAAAATGATAATGCAAGTATGTCCAATTTAGACATGATGTTGACTTTTCAGAAAGTCAAAGTATGCAGTTGACTTTTTATTAGAAAGTCAAAGTCTTCATTAGTTGAAGTATGATGTTGACTTTTCAGAAAGTCAAAGTATGTAGTTGAGTTTTATAAAAGTCAAATATAATCAAGTTCTATATTTTTCTCCCCCTTTTTGTCCCAACAAAAAGAAGATGCGAGGTAGAATATGTAATGAGACCGAGCCATTATCTCCGCCTTGACCAATGCTCCCCCTAAATTGGGTGCCAAGAGAAAGATACATGGATTGTGAAAAAGCTACAAAAATAATTTTGTTAGTAATAAGCATCATCACAAGCATTTCCAAACACCATGTAACAATCAACAACAATATAAGAAACACCATTCATTTGTTAAAAAATTTCATGATATAAAATCATGAAAAGGGAACAAAATGAAGTGTTAGTACAAGAAAGAAAAAAAATTCCTAGAAAATAAAAAAAATACAAAGAAAAGCCTAAAAAATGATTAAACAGAATAAATTAGGACCCTCCTATTGAGGTGGTGGATGAGCAAGAGCATTGATGCGCTCTAGGATGTAATTGAGGATGAACCTCATTTCGTCTTGAAGCTCATGGACCATCACCCGGGTCCTTTCGGTTATTTGGGCGGTCCGCTCACAACTGGAGCAACCATGTCTAGGAGGGTAGTATGGTTCATGGTGTTGTGGTGGTGGAATGGTGCAGGTGTTTGGAGTGGTGATTATGGAAGCTAGAAATGCACTTTGCAATTGCATAGCATCACTAAGATGGGAATCCACCATATTGGAAAATTGGTGGAAGTGATTGAGCTCGGCTTTAATCTCTTCTTTAGTGGGGTGATCCTCCCACATGGATTCCTCAATGTCCTCTATAGGAGAGGGCATTGATGTTGTAGGTAGTGGGTGATCCCCATACAAAGGACCGTGGATTTCTTTGTGGATGGGATGGAAAAGAAGAGGTCTTGGCCCTAACGGGGCGTTTGGGTCAAAAGATGGACGTGAAGACTCATGAGCTATTCGCTCAATAGTACCAAAAGATGGTAGTGGTGGTGGATGATTAGGCCTAGGAGGCAAGTCCTCCAAGTCTTCCAAAAATGGATTTGGAGATATAGGTGGTGTCGAGAATAACTCTAATGGGATGAGTGTTGGAGATTTTGGAGGTGATGGTAATTTTGATGTTTGGATAGGAGCTGATGGTGGTGAGCTAGGAGTCTTTGTTGGTGGTGGAGTAGTGATGATGATAGGTGATTGTGGAGGTGGTGTAGAAGTAGCCAAAATGGGAGTTGTTTCATCTCTTATGGGAGATGAGATGGTTAATGGAGATGACTCGGAAGAGGAGCTTATGTTGACGAAACAACAAGGTCTTACGCTCATTCTAGCGGTTCTTTTGCAAGGCTTGGTTGATGGTGAAGACTTAGTCATTTTGGCTTAAGTTTTTGCTAGTAGATGATAAGAGTTGAGAAGGTGTGAAGATGATCATGGTGAAAGCTCTTAATTTATAGGATTTGAAAATTATGGAGAAATGTGTTTGATTTGATGTTAAACCATAGAAGAGATGAGGTTCCTAATGATTTTCAAGTGGGTTTAATGCTAGTCATATCACCCAAGTCAATTCATACAAGAAGGATGGAGTGAAGAGACAAGATTTGCAATAAATGTGTTCTAATGATGATGGGATCTTTAGAATCAGATCACCCATGGATTGCAAGGAACCAAATTTTTGGTTCCTTCCTTTATGAAAATGGGCTCCTTGGGTGGATTTTTGAAATTTTTGAATTTTGGTGGGAAATGGATATCCTATATGCCTAAGTGTGTTACACTAGTTCTAATATGGGTAAGAACTAGTTAAGATTAACCTAGAAGCAATGTATGGTAATTTGGAATGTTGAAATAGGCAAAATTTAGAAAATTACCTGTAGGATCCATGGCACCAAAAGTTTACACAGGCGGAACCCTTAAAATGGTGCCGCCTGGTCCGCCTGTACAGGTACGGCGGTAACAAAATGCATAACAGACGGTACCAAAATATTGGTGCCGTCTGATCCGTGGACACCAGAAATCAACACATACCACTTTTTTAGGTGTCGGGAGTTTTCCGAAACCTGAAATTATGCTTAAATCATGTGACATTAATCATTTCTAGTTAGGAAACGTTGATAACACGTATACAAACATAGTGTAGCATAGACTTTGACCAAGGGCTAACGATTTTCACATATAAGTGAAAATGGGTAAAATTTGATAACACACTTGTGCTATCCCCCTGCATGAACCGGTTAGCATACAACATTGTTTTAAGTTATATTATCATCCTACAAATTAAAAACAACCAAATTGTATCGTAGATCATAGTTATTGTCTTGTTCTAAACACTCCTTCAAATGAACCTCACTTATCCAACTTCTTGTAGATCTTAGTCATCATCCTACCAAGGCACTTGAACATCCCCTTGGTTTGCTTGAACTCCGCCGATTCATTCTCAATATCAGGGAGAGATGCATAGTACTCTTGAGGTGGAAGGCGAGAATTTGGGAGACCGTCCTCGGAGCTATTTGATGATGATGATGATGATGGAGTTGGAGGTTTTTCCCTTTTACCTTTAGTCTTAGCCACTCGCTCGTCACTCAAGGGTACAAAAATGTGAGGGATGAGAGCATAGTCAAGCTTCAACCTTTTTGGGCTTGGTAGAATGGGTGCAAAAGCTCTATAGAGACGGGTGAGGAGCATCCCGTAAGGAAGAGCAACCGATCCTTGAGTTGGAATGTCAATCATTCTCCAAGCAATGTGGTAGGCTAAATTGAATGGTTGACGGGTGGACAAGTTGTAGAGCATGTGACAAAGGCAAGAATTGATATGGTCCTTATTTCCTATAGTGCTAATGACATTGGCTCTAAGGAGTTCCTCCCACTTCTTAAATTCGGGCTTAAGCTCATTGAGCTCCATACCATATGGATCTCGGTTTACTACTTTCCCTTTCGGGTGACACAGGTTGGAGCGGCCCTTTCGTTAAAAAGGTGCTCACGGATGACATCCTTATCCGCTATAGGAGTTTGGTAGGGAAGAGAGCGGTCATTGATTGCATCAAGGATAGTGAGTGACCACTTATCTGAGTAGACACATGTACCTTGGTTGGGAATTCCTAGCACTTGAGCAAATTGGCTTAAGGAGATGGAGTAGTCATTTTGATTGATCATAAACCTAAGACCAAATTCATCATCCTCATCAATGAAGGCTGTAACACTAGCATAGAATTCTAAAACAAACCTAGGGCAAATAGGTTCATCAATGTTAAGGAGATAATCGAAGTGAATGGTGGTGTGGAAAACTAGAAGGGGGGTTGAATAGTTTTGCCAATTAAAACTTCCTTTTAAACTATTTAGATCGACTTATGTCAATCTATTTGGATGTGTGTTGGATGTTGATAAACAAACATATAGAAGTATGTAATGAAAAGATAAGAGTAAGAAGCACAAAACCACAACGCGAGTATTTATAGTTGTTCAGCTACAAGGACACCTTCCTTGCCCTACTCCACTCCCCGAGTCACCTACTCGAGAGTTAGTAATCACTACACGACACCAACTCCTTATGGTGGAGAAACCTTCACAACGTTGCCTACTCTTTTTTCGATACTAGGCTAACCACCGGGTTCTTTCACACCAAGGTGAACCACACCTACCACAATGTCGCCTACCCTTTATCCGGTACTAGGCTAGATACCGAGTTCCATTACAATGGAGGAACTACTACCCAACACTACACCAACGACTAGTCCCAAAGGAGACCAACTCCATATTACAACATCATCAAGGATATCAATATCCTTGGATCTAATGCTAATCTATCTTGTACATCGAAACACACCATATCGAATGTACATCTTAGGCACCTTTCACTAATTCCTTTAACTAGATCTTCAAGACACCTTTCACTAATGTCTTGTGACTTGACTTCTAGGCACCCTTCACTAATGCCTACAATACGGACGATCGACACCTTTCACTAATGTCTTCGTCTTGAAACTTGAGACATCTTTCACTAATGTCTTCAACACTACACTTCTTGGTAGAAAGAAAGAACCATCAACAAGAGGACTTGTAGTCTTGATGATGAGGAAGCATGGCAACTCATGGACTTGAGCTTGCTTGATTTCAAAGGTGGTGATCTCGCCTTTAAGAGGAACCTAGAGAATCACACAAAAACAAAACTACAAACATAGATCTCTTGGATCTGAGGTTAGAGAGTTTTTAACTCAAAGGGAAAGTGTGTTGGAAAGGGGTGAGAAACAATGAAGAAATGGCTCACTATTTATAGAGGAAAAATTCTACTGTTCCCCGGATCCCACGGATCCGTCTAACGTAAAGCTAGGGATCCATGGGACGCTCCTCTTTACCCATGGGTATTTTGGTTATGGGTCATGGGTCATGGGTCATGGGTCATGGGTTGATCCATGGGTCTTTTACTAGATACAATGTATTTAGTGAGTGCAATGCACCTAGTCACATGGGTATGGGTCAATACCATGGGTTATGGATATTATCCATATATGATATAAGCATAATGTCATGCAATGGGTTATGGGTCAAGCTTCATGGATATGGGTCATGGACTTTGGGTTGTACCCAACTACATTCAATGTATTTGGTCAATGGGTTATGATACTTAAGTTTCTACCCATTTATATTACCCAATATACTACATACTAGTTATGTGTATATTTTACCCAAATATGTAAACACTAGTTGTTGTACATATGTAATATTAAATCATAAAATCACTTATACTTGTTTTAGTATTTTATGTGAAAATGTAAGTGTGTTAGAAACTATTAGTTCAAACTAATTACGTATTTTATTTGTTTCGTTAAAATGATTTTACGTTTGTTATCGGCAAAACATTAAAAGATCGTAAATATAAATAAACGTTTTTACGATTTATTTGTATTAACAGGTGGCAAGTTCTTGACGGAGATTGGTTCCGTCGACAAAGGAGGAGTGAATGGTTCTACCCTCATGGAAATATCTTTGCTCAAGACTCTTAAAGATTTCGACTTGTTCTTTGGAAAGGCCCTTGGTTTTGTGATGTTTGGGAATGTAGTTAAGAGTATCCTTGTGATCATAGAATCTTGCGGCTACCATGGTTATTCCTATGAGCAAGAATTTACATGTTAAGAATAAGAATAAACTTAGCGTTTTGGTTCTAGTGTGTGCCTATATGAAAACGATTTGGAGTTGCGATTATCTTGACTCATTTTATGCATAAAATGGTTTTTAGTGGGGGTGTTTGGCAAGCGGCATGAGATAACCCAAATGCTCCTAATTCAATGTGGCTTCATTTGAATATACCCGGGAATGCATATTAGTTATGCATTACCTTTAGTATTCAAGAGCATTATGCAAGTGATGAAAATTTACATTTCTATTTGTATTAACAATGAAAAATTGTTTTCCTACAAGTGAGAAGCTTTTCAAAAAATTTGACATGGGGTGTTTGGTTATTTAGAATTAGGCCTTATAGTCATTATCTTTTGATTAGTGGGAAACATGATTTGTTTATGCAATGTGACAATGTAGTACCTAATTTCAATAACTAGTTATGCAATTTTGCCAATTGAATCCATGTTTTGTACAAGAATACACATAATCCCCATGTAATGATTTTTTGCACAAATTGGAATCCTAGACTCAGAATTAAGAGATGAAATGTAGTTAGGATACTTACAATGATGTTATCTTCAGTGATTAGTGGGTGAGAAAGTGTCAACAATGAGTTAGGTATGATGTTGAAACGTTTTAGTAAAGTGGTTTGTGAGGAAGAAGATGTTTTGTAGGTAGTATTTTTGCTACTGTTGTCACCACGGACCAAACGGCACCAAATAATTGGTTCCGTCTTTGTTGTCGTTTGGTGTCGTGGGAACAGTAGCAGGTTTAAACTAATTTGTTTTGTTTTGTTTGTTCTAAGGTTTAGACTATGTTTTAACTACATGTTTGGTTCCATTAGCCCTAAACCAAGTCTAAGAAGATTAAATGGTTCTCGTTTGAGAGGCTTGGTTAGAATGTCGGCAATGTTGTATTCGGAGGATACTTTCTCAATTTAAATGTTTCCTTTTTGAACATTGTCGCGAAGAAAGTGATGACGGATTTCAATATGCTTCGTACGAGCATGTTGAACAGGATTTTTGCTGAGATCAATAGCTCCTTTAAATATAACGATATCGTTGAGATGAATTATGTAATCCACGAGATCTTGCTTCATCCAAAGAGCTTGTTGACATGCTTTTCCGGCTGAGACGTATTCGGCTTCAGTAGTTGAGATGGCTAGAGCCGTTTTTTTCTTAGCAAACCATGAGGTGAGACAATGTCTGACAAAAGTGCAAATACCACTTGTACTTTTTCTATCGACATAGTCACCGGCATGGTCCGAGTCGGCATACACTATAGTTTCTACACTCGTTCCTTTGGGATACCATAATCCTAAACATGTCGTTCCCTTAATCTATCTAAAAATCCTTTTCAAGGCTTCAAAGTGTGATACCTTGGGATTCTCTTGAAAGCGAGCCCATAGACAAACACTAAACATAATGTAGGGTCTACTAGCCGTGAGATAGAGTAGGCTACCAATCATTCCTCTATATTTAGTGTTATATACCGATTCACCTTCCTCATCCTTGGTAAGTTTAGTGTCCGAAGACATGGGTGTCTTAGTTGGTTTTGAGTCTTCAAGACCAAATTTCTTAAGCATATCTTTTATGTATTTAGATTGGTTAAAGAATATGCCATCTTCTAGTTGTTTAATTTGGAGTCCGAGAAAGAAGTTTAACTCACCCATCATACTCATCTCAAACTCATCGTGCATGATTTTAGAGAAATCATCACATAGCTCTTGACAAGTTGATTCGAATATGATGTCATCAACATATATTTGAACAATGATAATGTGTGATTCCTTTTTCTTGGTAAAAAGAGTATTATCTACTAATCCCATGGTGTATTTGTTTTCAACAAGAAAAGTCTTAAGTCTATCGTACCAATCTTTTGGTGCTTGCTTAAGACCGTATAATGCCTTCTTGAGTTTGAAGACATGATGTGGTTTCTCAAAGTCGGTAAAACCGGGAGGTTGAGCAACATATACTTCTTCATTAATAAACCCATTAAGAAATGCACTCTTAACATCCATTTGAAATAATTTAAAGTCATAAGCACATGCATATGCAAGTAAGATTCTAATAGACTCGAGCCTAGCTACCGGTGCATAAGTTTCATCATAATCAATCCCCTCTTGTTGATTATAACCTTGTGCGACAAGCCTAGCTTTGTTTATAGACACTACACCATTTTCACCCATTTTATTTCGAAAAACCCATTTCGTTCCAATTATAGTTTGATCTTTAGGTTTTGGAACTAACTTCCAAACATTATTTCTAACGAATTGGTTTAACTCTTCTTGCATAGCAATTACCCAAGATTCATCTTTTATTGCTTCATTTATGTTTTTCGATTCAATGGTAGATACAAAACAAAAATGATTACTTTGATTTTGGGCTTGTGATCTTAAGGTTCTTTGATTTAGTTGTCCTATGACCTTTTCTAAAGGATGACTTTTGGATTCTTTGATGTTTATAATTTCATTATTTAATGGTTCATCTTCCTTGTCATTTTCAATTATTTCTTGACTTTCTACAAGTTGACTTTCAACTAAGTCATCATCTACCAAAGGTGATGTCTTAGAGGGAGGTGGACTTTCATCGAATGTTATGTTCAACGATTCCTTGACTCTCATTGTTTCTTTGTTTAAGACAATGTAAGCTTTACTAGTTTGTGAGTAACCAAAAAATACACCTTCATAAGACTTTGGGTCAAACTTGGTGAGATAATATTTAGTATTGAGAATGAAACATTTACATCCAAACACTCTAAAATATCCTAAAGTTGGCTTTTTACCTTTATATAATTCATATGGTGTTTTGTTTAAGAAATGACGTATTAAGACTCTATTTAAAATATATGTAGAAGTGTCAACGGCTTTACACCAAAACTTTTGAGGAATGTGTGTTATACCATTTGTATCACAAAAGTTTCCAAATTGTGTTTCATTATCAAATTCACGACCATGATCCGTTCGGATCGACACAATGTTAACACCTAGTTGATTTTAATTTTCTTGCTAAGAGTCTCAAATTTATCAAAAGCTTCATTTTTAGTTTTCAAAAATAATGTCCAAGTAAACCTTGAGTAATCATCTACAATGACCAAAGTGTATAAGTTGCCTCCATAGCTTCTTATAGCGGATGGACCAAACAAGTCCATATGCAAAAGTTCTAGACACTTAGATGTGGACACCATGTTTTTGCCTTATGACTACTATGAGTTTGTTTACCAATTTTGCAAGCGTCGCAAAAATGTTGGTCATATTTAAGCTTTGGAAAATTCCTAACTAGCTCTTTTGAAGATAGGTTTTGGATAAGTCTCATATTAGCGTAACCTAAGCGTCTATGCCAAAGAGTTGAGCTATCATCTAATGTTGTTAGAAAAAGTTTTTCATTAGATGTTTTATCTATTTTCATGACGTATATGTTGTTTTTCCTAACTCCTTTAGCTATGGTGATACCATCTTTTAGTATTTTACTACCATTTTCTTCAAATAGTACTTTATACTTTTTATCACATAATTGACTAATACTAAGTAGATTAAATCCTAACCTATCGACATGAGCAACATTTTCAATAGTTAGGGAGTTATGAGTAATCGTACCTTTGCCAATGATTTTGCTTTTGAGATTGCTACCAAAAGTAACATTACCTCCGTCATACTCTTGGTATGTTGAGAAGAGGCTTTTGTTGCCCGTCGTGTGTCGTGAGCATCCACTATCTTTTATCCACTCATCAGGTTCCAATCCAACTTTCAAGCATACCTAAGACACAAATAACTCAAGCATTTGGTTCCCAATATCTTATGGGTCCGTTTGGGTTAAACATACCATTTACTTGGTTCATATATGGAAATGATAGGTAAGGGTTCCATGGCATGTAATCTGGAGTTTGATATGGTCTAGGGAAGTTTTGATTCCAACCGTTATGTTGATAGTTGGGTTGTACGTTGTGGTTGCTTTTAGGAAAGGGGCGTTTGGCAAAAGGTGTTTTATGTCGTTGTTAAGTAGTTTTAGATCTAAATTCATTTCTAGCAAGTCCTACTCCTGATGTAACAACAGGTTTTAGTTTAACATTATCCTTAGTTTTCTTTGTTACTTTGACAAATTCACTACGGTCCGTATTACAAACATTATGTCCTGCTGCAGTCCCCACGGCACCAATTTTTACAAAGGACGAAACCCTATTTTTGGGTTCGTCTGGTCCGTGTTGTCCGCTGTTAGCTTTTGATGCTTGTTTGTCTTTTCGACCGCTTTGGTTTGACTCTTTGGAATTAATACTTCATTAAATCCTAGTCCATTCATGTTTCTGGTGTTTTTGAATTCTAACTATTTCATCGGCACAAGCAATGTTTTTGTTAAACCTTTTAAATTTAGAATTATGTTCAATTAGAACATCTTGTGTGAGCTTTAGTTTTTCTATTTCAAGATTATGCTCTTGACATTATTTGCAACTATCGTCATTTGCTTTTCCTTTTTCTAACCGTTTTGCTTTTTCTTTTAACTCATAGACTTCATTTTCTAAAAATTCTTTTATAATCTTTAAAAACTTATTTTTAGTTATGATTTTTAGACTAAGCTCACACAATTGATTATATTGTTTTTGCAAAGTGTCATCATCAATAGAGGAATAAGATGAGTCGGAATGTACCTCGCTTGATTCATGTGCCATTAGGGCTATCTCATCCTTGCTTGATTTTTCATCTTCCTCACTATCACTCCAAGTACCACTTACAAAAGCTCGTTGAGTATTGCTTTTAGGTGGCTTGGGACAATCTCCTATTAGATGACTTGCATCACCGCATCTAAAGCACTTTCTTTCACTTTACCCTTTTTGTCATCCCGATCTTTTCGGAATGGCTTCTGTTGGGTTTTAGGTTCCTTGGATCAAGAATTATTCTAAGTACTGGAACCACGGACAGGTTTGATATAACCACGGACAGAAGAATGTAACCACGGATGAAGACAAACCGCGGCTAGTAGAAGAGTGTAATCACGGATAATGATATGTAACCACTGCTAGTCTTGTATAGTCGGTTTAGTTTATTGTATTAGATAAATATGGAAAAGATATTTATCTTGTAGGTTACGTATTGTATAATGTATAGGACTCCTTAGTCTATAAAAGGAGGTCCTAGGTTAGATTAGATATATGTGTGTCTTATATCTAAGGTCGATACACTTCAAGGTTGCAAAACCCTAATACTGTAAGAGTATTCTATTAATAAATAATATTGAGGTGTTGAATGTTTACTGTTCTTCTTCTTAAGATTAAGTGTTAAATTTCGCGTAATACTTAATAAGTTCTTTGTTCAAGTCAGTTTCTATATTAGATCATTTGCTCAACTTGGATCAACAAGTGGTATCAGAGCTTGTGATCTAGAGACTGTAACCAAGAAGAAGTTCTGTTAAACTTTATTCAAGTAAGTAAAGATGTCTGACGAAACTCACATGGTGACTGCTTAAAGGTACCCATGCTCAAGCATGGTGAGTATCAACCGAGAATGCGAATGAGGCAATACATTCGTATGATTGATTATGCTCTCGGGATGTTGTTGAAAAGGAGACACTCTTCCTAAGAAGGGTGAGGATGGACTAGAGATAGCTATTGTTAGTGAAATTGATAAAGCAAAAGGAAGATGGAGATCAAAGCTCACAAGATTCTCTCCATGGGAATACCCAATGACTATGCTTTGGACTTTGAACAATATGAGTCCGCTAAAGATTTATTGGATGCTCTTGAAACAAGGTTTCTTTGGTAATGAAGCTACTAAGAAGTCAAGTATGAATATGCTCAAGCATCAATTTGAAACCTTCACTACTCTTAGTGGAGAAAAGATTGATGGCACATACAATAGACTTCAAAACTTATCACCAATCAAGTCGAGATTATAAGGTTCTTCAAGAAGATATTAATTTGAAGTTCATTAGAGTTTATCATCCGAATGGGCTATTCATACAATTGTGTGGAGAAATAAGGTGGACTTTGATAAGATGACTATGTACAATCTCTTCAACAACTCAAGGTTTATGAGTCCGAGAATAACTTTGATAATGCATCTTCGCTAATCAAAACATTGCTTTTGTATCCACTAATCACAAGAGCCCACAAGATGTATCCACTGCCGCCTATGGTATAACCACGGCTATTGCAAACAATACCACCGTTAGTGATAATGTCGGTGATGGTGCAATTTGTGCTTTTCGTCGATTTAACTACCGGTGTTATCGTGTTGAATCAAGATCCGGATCAAATTGATCCCGATGATCTTGAAGAGATTAATCTTCAATGGCAAATGCAATGTTGACTCTCCAAGCAAGGAAGTTTCTGAGGAGGACTGGAAGACAAGTTAAGTATGATGGTCAAAGGAGAGCTGGGTTTGACAAAAGCAAGATGGAGTGCTTTAACTGCAAGAAGAAAGGGCACTTTGCTAGGGAATGTCGAGCTCCTAAAAGAATTGAAGGCGTAAAGAAGACTACAGAAGAGCCTGCTACTTCTTCAGCTTTGGTTGCTCAGGATAGGATTGGTGATTATGATTGGAGTGATCAGATTGAAGAAGGTCCCAATGCAGCTTTTCTTGCTAGTGAAGCTTCAAAAGAGCATAACTTTGCTCTCATGGCCTATGCATCATCTTCTGGTTCAGATTCTGAGGTATCCAATGATTCTACTTGTTCTTTTAAATCATGTCATGATAACTTAGAATCTCAAAAAGCTATCACTGAGAGTATGAGGAAAGAAGTAGACAGACTGACTATGGACAACTTAGGTTATAGAGTTGGTCTAGAGAGTGTGGAAGAGAGGCTTAATTACTGTATCAAATGTGAGTTTGAGTATGTTGATAAAATTAATATACTAGGTGGAGAAATTGATCTTAAGAATAGGAGATTAAAATGCTTAAAGAGAAACTAGAACAAGTCGAGAGTGTAAAAGTAGAAGCCCTAAAAGAAAAGAAAAACATGTTGTTAGGGTTGCTAAAACACAATATGCTTCTGATCTAGTAAATAAACCAATAGGTCAAAAAATTGTTTAAGGATGGTACTGGCCTAGGTTACAATAATATGCCACCACCCACTCTTATGCAACATGCACCACCACCAAAAGAGCTCTCATTTAGCAGTGAATTTAGTTTCAACAAACCTGTAGGTGAGACTAACAAGATTGAATCACCTAAGATAAGTTCTGATAAGTCATCTGATGCTCCCATCATTGAAGATTTGGAATCAGATTCTGAGGAAGATAGAACAGAATCAACTAAGTCTGAAGAGATAGATAAAGTTAAGAAAGTTGATTCTAAGCAAGTCAACCTTGTACCTAGATTTGGAGCTCAAATTGCTAAGAGAGTAGTTGAGTACAAGGAAGTGCCTAAGGAACAAATGAAAAGATACATACCTAGGGAAACCAGAGAAACTTTAATGGTCTAATTTCTAACAAAGTTAGAGATGAGTTTCAATGTGTTAAAAAGGCTTGTTTTAAATGTGGTAGTTTTGAACACTTACAGAGAACTTGTTATAAAAACAAACCACAAGTCTGGAATCAATGGAAGAGGGTAAATCATCAAAAAATTTCAAAGAATATAAACCCTCATCCAATCAAAAACATGGTTCCAAGAGCAGTGTTGATGAGGAATGGGAATACAAAATCTATAGTCACTGCTGCACCTAAATGGGTTCCAACCATCGCTAAGCAAAATGTAAACACGGCTAGTTAGAATCAAACCATCATAAGCAAAATATCACCACTAATTCAAAAGAAGTTTTAAAATTCCAAAGGTGATAAGCGACACGATGGTTGGAAATCATTTTATCTTGTTAAGACCTCAACTAGTTGGCAATGGAAGCCTAAGACCAAGGTTTTACCACATGTCAACTGTGCATCAATGGACCTAAAGAAATTTGAATATTTTGATGCATGAGGCGGACCAAGTCGAGATTGGCTTGGGTCCACAAAAGGAACTAATCTGTTTAATTTCATGTGCGGGGCAATCTACAAACCGAGCTAAAAGACAAAGGAGTTTTTGATAGTGGTTGCTCTGGGCACATGACTGGGATTGAGCAACTCGGAAGATTTTGAAGCTTTTGATGGAGGATATGTGGCATTTGGCAATGATCCAAAGGGAGGAAAGATACTTGGCGGAGGAACAATCGAGCGGGAATTTAGACTTTGAAAAGTCTATCCGCATGAGGACTTAAGTATAATTTATTCAGTGTTTCTCAAATGTGTGATAAGAAAAACGGGTACTTTTGGGAAACCGAGTGTGTGGTATTGTCTCCCGAGTTTAAGATGCACGATGAGAAGTTTATACAACTAAGGGTACCTAGGAAGGAAAATATATATTGTTTTGATCTTAAAGATGTTCTTCCTAATAGGTCCTTATGTTTGTTTGCTAAAGCATCCGTTGATGAGTCAAACCGTGGCATAGAAGGCTAGGTCATCTCAATTACAAAACAATCAATAAACCGGTAAAAGGAAACTTAGTGAGAGGATTACCTTCAAAGGTTTTTGAGTGTAAGGAACGTGTGTGGCTTGTCAAAAGGTAAACAACATAGAGCTTCTTGTAAGACCAAAGCTGTAAACACCATCACACAACCACTTGCTTATGCTTCATATGGACTTATTTGGACCTACCTTTGTTAAGAGTTTGAACCATAAGCGTGATTGCCTTGTTATCACCGATGATTATAGTAGATTTTCTTGGGTATACTTTTTGGTCGCTAAGAGTGAGACTAGTGAGATACTCAAGAGTTTCATTACTAAGATAGAAAATCTAGTAAACCATAAGGTCAAGGTAATCGATGTGATAATGGAACCGAGTTTAAGAATGATGTGATGAATCGCCTGTAGCTAAAGGTATAGAAAGACAATTTAGTGTTGCTAGAACACCACAATGTAATGGTGTAGGTGAAAGGAAAAATAGAACACTAATTGAGGTCGCTAGGACCATGTTGTCGAGTCTAAGTTACCAACTACCTTTTGGGTGAAAGTGTAGGAATTGCATGTTATGTGCAAAACAGAGTAAGGTAGTGAAGCCTCATAACAAGACCCCTATGAGTCGTTACATGATAGGAAGCCAATGATTGCATTCCTAAAACCTTTGGGTGTCTGTTACTATCTTGAATACCATAGACTACCTAGGCAAGTTTCAAGAAAAGGCGATGATGGATACTTTTAGGCTACTCTTTAAATAGTAAAGCCTTTAGAGTATACAACAGGAGGACTAGAATTGTTGAAGAGAATCTACATGTTCAATTCAGTGAAAAGACTCCTAGTGTTGAGACCAAAGGACCAGATTGGCTGTTTAACATTGATATGCTAACCAAATCTATGAATTATGAGCCTATCATTGCAGGAACTTCCACTAATGTTTATACAGGTACACAAAAGGATTCTGCGGCAGAGACACCTTCCAAGGAAGCTGATTCTCCACAGGAGTTATATTTGGTTGAAAAGTGGAAAGCTGGTTCTGTTCCTTCCATCATTCACAAGCAAGGTCCCACTGATGATGATGTACTGAATACTGGAGGCAATGTTGATCATCATCAAGATAAGGATGAGTTGGTGAAAGATAACTCTGTGTCGGTAGAAGAACTTGAAAAGAAGAAAAGGCATTCTGCAAGCACTGTTAAGCCTACTGAAAGCACTGCTAAGCCTACTAAAACCACTGATGAGCCATCTCATACCACTGATAGGTCAAGTGAAACCCCGGATACACGTACTGGTGATAGTACTTTCTTTGGGCCAAATGCAAAGCCATTATTTGGTGATGAGGAGTATCCACATGATCCTAGTATGCCTGCTTTGATAGAGATTGATACTCCTACTGATGATGAAGACATGGATGATTTCTTCAATGCTGATTTGACTAACTTGAAAGCGTAATTAATGAAAGTCCAATCACCACTACCGTGATTCACAAGATTCATCCCAAGGAACAAATACTTGGAAACTTGAATACTCCAGTTCAAACAAGAAGCGTGGTTAAGAATATTGAACCCTTTCACGAACATGGGTTCTTTGCAAGATCACTTCACAAAAGAAACAGTCATAAAGATCTGCAAAATTGCATGTTTGCTTGTTTTCTATCTCAAAAGGAGCCCAAGAGAGTGGAAGAAGCTTTATCAGAAGAAGGCTGGGTAGAATCAATGCAAGAGGAGCTTTTACAGTTTAAGCTTCAAGAGGTTTGGACATTGGTTGATCTTCCAAATGGAAAAAGGGCAATTGGAACTAAATGGGTGTTCAGAAACAAGAGGGATGAAAGAGGTATTGTTGTGAGGAAATAGTCAAGGTTGGTTGCTCAAGGATACACACAAACTGAAGGTTTGGATTATGATGAAGTGTTTGCTCCAGTTGCAAGAATAGAGGCTATCAGATTATTTTTGGCTTATGCTTCATTCAAAAATTTTGTTGTGCATCAGATGGATGTTAAAAGTGCATTTTTGTATGGCACAATTGATGAGGAGGTTTATGTTTGTCAACCTCCTGGTTTTGAAGATCCCGATCATCCCGACAAGGTTTACGGGGTGAGGAAGGCTATGTATGGGTTGCATCAAGCTCCTAGGGCATGGTATGAGTGCTGTCTACTTATTTGATGGACAATGGGTTTAAAAGAGGGCTGATTGATAAAACTTTGTTCATTAGAAAGCACAAAGATGATATTTTATTGGTTCAGGTTTATGTAGATGACATCATCTTTGGCTCTACAAACAAGGAGCTATGCAGAGATTTTGAGAAACTTATGCATGATAAGTTTTAGATGAGTTCTATGGGAGAACTCACTTTCTTTTTGGGGCTACAAGTTCAACAAAGGACTGATGGTATCTTCATCAGTCAAGATAAGTATGTAGCAGATATTTTAAAGAAGTTTGGGTTTCAAGATGTAAAGAGTGCAAGTACACCTATGGAGACTCAGAAACCTTTGCTACCAGATGATGGAAGTCCCAAAGTTGATTTGAAGTTGTATAGGTCCATGATTGGATCTTTGATGTATCTCACAGCATCTAGGCCAGATATTATGTTCTCAGTATGTGTGTGTGCAAGATTTCAAGTCACACCAAATACCTCACACATGAATGTTGTTAAGAGGATCTTTAGATTTTTGAAAGGTCATCCTAAATTGGGCCTTTGGTACTCTAAGGATTCCCTTTGATTTGGTGGCCTACAGATAGTGACTAGTGACTTGGTGCTAGTTTGGATAGGAGTCTACTCTTGGAGGATGTCGGTTTTGGGAAGCGACTAATTTCTTGGCGATGTAAAAGCAAACTATTGTGGCTAACTCTACAACCAAGTGAATATGTGGTCTGCCGCTAGTTGTTGTGGTCAAGTTCTTTGGATTCGTAATCAATTCTTTGGATTTTGGGTACAATTTATGCATACTAAGATTTACATTGATAATAACAAGACAATTTGCATTATTAAAAATCTGCTTTTACATTCTAGAACTAAACTTATTGAGATAAGGCATCATTTCATTAGAGATTGTAATGAGAAAAGATCGATTCAAATGGTAAAATCCATACCGATTTCAATGTTGCCGATCTTCTCACCAAAGCTTTTGATGTGGGGAGGTTTCAGTACCTTGTTGTTAGCATTGGAATGATTAATATCTAAACTCTCAAATTGTTTTGTACCAGTTTGTATAAGAATTGGAATGTTATTATGTAATCTTAGTTTTGCTATTCTTGTTTCTAACCACTGATAGTTTTGTTCAATCCACTGCTTGTTGTTCTGTGTTTTCACTAACCATTTTGCAGATAAAAGACAATTCATTATAGAAGCTAAAGAAGTACTGAAGTTAAATTGATTCATTCATTCATCAAAACAGTTTACAGCTTATAGCTTACAATGAAACTTCAAGTGCAAATTAAAAGACTACTTCTATACATGATTTACTACTACTATCCTCAGCTGTTGGATATGCATGACAAGCTAAGGATCAAAATGGGAAGGATGGATTGATGCAAACGAAGATGATAAAGATGAATATCGTAGATGAAGCACAAAGGACATTGTCAAATCATACTTGCATCTACTGGTTTCACCAAAAAGCATCATTCCATTTTGCTTTTTCCCTTCCCCTTACGATGTGTGAAGAAGCACCACAACTTGGTGCAGGAAGACCAAGAACCACCTCTCTGTCTTTTGGGATAGTGGATTTCTTGCTCGTGGTCTTGGTTGGGGATGGGATGATGAAGGTTGGGGGTTTGAAGTTCTCTTCTTTGAGGAGTCATCAGAGTCCTCAGATGCCTCACTTGGATTCACCACACTATCATCTTCAGATGATGGAAGAAATGGGGATTTTCTTGGTCTTGGTTCTTGTGGAGGAAAGTAGGACTGCCATGGGTTAGAATCTTCACTAGATGATGAAGATGATGATGAGGAGGAGGAGGATGTAAGATCAACAACTTCTGGTTTATTCCAACTGGGATTCCACATGGTGATTGAGATTGTTGGTGGATTTTGGAGAAATTAGGGTTTTGGTTTTAATTGATGTATTTGTTATGTGAGATATGGGTTCTTTTTATAAGCAGAGTTCAGGGTTAAGACAGTAAATGAGGGGCAGGTTAAATGTGGTTGAGGAGTTAATGAGATTCTTGGGCGTTGGACTAATATTTATCTTAGAAGTTGACCATTTTGACTTACCTGTTCTAAACCACGGATAGGTCATTTGGAACCACTTCTAGCTTTCTCTAACCGCTGACAATAATAATCTTCTCCTCTGTGTTTGTTTTGTGTATTTGTCTTGTAGGTATGAAGGATCTGTGTACATAGGAGCTGGTGTGTTAGCTGCTAGTGTTTTAAAAAAATAAAAATAAAATAAAATTGTGTAATCCTTCATATTTTTTGTGAGATCTCTCTTTGTATGACACAGATTTGCTTGCTATAACTCTTGGTTGTTTGGTTGAAGTGCTACTATGTATCCACGGATGGTGTGTGTATATACGCGGATAGCTGTTCTGTAACCGCGGATAGCATTGTGTTTAGTGTTGGATACTACAGGGGCTGATTGGTAACTTTTGCAAACATGTATTATTTCCCCAAATCACGGATGGATCAATTATTTGATCTTCAAACTACTTTCACTTGGCGCTTCACATAAACCCTCATCAATATCCTTTGCATACTTCACAAACCCTACATCATCTACATCCTTATTCACAATGGCGGAAACTTATTCTACTACTCATAACCTGGTTGCTATTCTCACCAAGAACGATCGATCTGAAGGGTTTCATCAAATGATTGATTTTCTTGTTCATAGTCCTATTCACTATGCCTTAACTGTCACACCAACCATTCTTAAAGCCTACATCCATCAGTTCTGGAAGAATGCTAAGCTTGAAGTGGTTGAAGGAGTTGAAGTGTTTAGCACTGTTGTAGATGAACATGCTATTTCGCTTCGAGGAGATCATTAGAAATTGTTTTAAAGTTTGATGATCTTGATGGTATTGATAATCTCTCGATGTTGAGATTGTAGTGGTTTAGACAGTTAGGATATACTCACGGGAGTGATAAGGTACAATTTTTAAGAGTTTGTTTTCACCACAATGGAAGTTTCTTATTCATACCTTGTTGATGTGTATGAGTAATAAGACCATGAGCTTTAATGACTTTCCTTCCAAAATTGCTACCGATGTTATTTGTTTATCCGATGGAAGAAAGTTCAATTGGTCTAAGATGATTTATGAGGGTTAGTTCAAAACATTAGGAAGAATGGTAAATACTATTTGTATCCTAGGTTTGTTCAACTTATTGTAGAAAGCCAAATTGATGAACCTGTTGAGCATTCTAGAGAGTATGAAGTACATCATATGCTTCCTAAGGTTTTTGCACATATGAGGAATCAGAAGCCAAATGTGCAGATAAGAGATGTTCCTTTGTTTCCCCATATGCTTATTTTGCCTAATGATCCTGAGTTTGATGAAGGTCTTGCATCCCTACCTATAGTCTCTGAACCCACTGATAGTACACCTCAAACCACTGTTAGTGAACCTCAACCTATTTCTAGTCAAACCCAAACCACTGTTACACCAATTGTATGGACTAGGCGACAAAAGGGCACTAAGCTTCCTCAGGCTAGTGTTAGTGGTGTTGTAGCATCGAGGTTGTCACATGGAGTGGAGGTGACATGATTGGAAGGGCTTCACCATCGATTCATGCTTAGATCTTGATCGGGATAGTGGAAACATAACTAAGACCCAACCATTGGCAACTCCTAATGTGGAGAGTTCCTTGAACTTAACACAGTGGAGGAATCCTAGCCAACCGGGTCGCTATGAGTGCATAGATGATCGGGCAAGGTGCGATGCTATGTTTACTATATCCAGGATTCACCTCTCGAGCGTTAACACATTCAAGTGATGAGGATAGTTTGGAACATGAACATGAATTGACGGATCCTAAACTGGTACATGATGACTTTTCCAATGAACCACCTCTCGGACCAGTTAACACCGGTCGAAGTGGGGAGGATATTCTTGAACGTTTAAATGAATTGATGGCTAAATGTGCTAAAATGGAGAATACAATTTCAGTTCTACATGAATTGGCTGTGTTTCAGGGTAAGGATATTCGGAGATTAAAGCACAGAGTGTTGGTTTTGGAAAAAGTAAGAAGACCTGGGGTTGTTGTTTTGAAAACTATGAGAAGAAAGAAAAAGAAGGTGGACTCCTCTTCAGCTCTGAATGTGGAAGATGTATCCAAACAGGGGAGGAGTGAAGGCATGAATTCAGGGGAGGCTGGTGATATATCTGTTGATGTACCTATGGATGAAGATGTTGATAGTGGAGATAATGAATTTTTGGTATCTGATAAAGATGGGAATGAGGCAGTTCTTGAAAATGTGAAGAATGTTGCAGAAGATGTAGTGCATGACACAAACACTGATGGTATGTCTGAAACCACTGCTAAAGTTTCAGATATGGCAATTATACCCACTACAATCATACCCACTACTATCATACCCACTACTATCATAACTACTTCCACTGTTGTCACAACTCTCTCTGTATCACCACCTAAATCTAAAGAAGTTGAGAAAGAAGCTGCAAGTACCTCGATAAATATAAGCAAAACCTCATCCATTTCTACACCTATCATTGCACCTGTTCTATCTGTTCAGTCTACTGCAACCAAACCCAGAGTTAAAAGTTTAGTTATTGGTGAACCTTTGAAGAAGAAAGTGGTTCAATCGATGTTGGGAAAGGTAAAGAGGTTGTTGTACTGAGTCAAGTTTAAAATAAAGCGTAACAAGAAGCTTATGATGCGAGTATGCAAAAGTATTGTAGTGATGATCAAGCGACTTTAGAGAAAAGGAAGCAAGATGAAGAGGAAGCTAGTCGAGATGGTTAGCTACATGGTATGAATCACAAAACTATCTTGAAGCTTCTCAACAAATCAATGATGAATATCTTGCACAAGAATGGGATTTGTTGGATGATGAGGAAAAGCTAGACTTTTGGGTGAATGGGCAAGGAAGGTCGGTAAAAGCAGGAAGCAAGTTGTAAGAAAGAAACCTCCTTCAATTGCTCGGATGAGGAATGTATTGATGAAAATTATTAAGAATTGAGGCATTCATGTTTCGATAATCTTAGTAGATGCTCATTTGAAAGAATTTTGGAAATTTATGAGAGATGTATGAGGATTAATAAAGATGATTTACGTCAATGAATTCTAAAATGGAAGAAGAGTGGATTAAAAAGGATGAAGAGTGGATTCAAAGTAAAAGAAAGAGAAAATCTTAGGTTCAGGAGACATCTGATTCTAAAAGATTGAAAGTTGTTGAAGATGAAAATCAAATCATTTCTTATGAGTTTAAGCTTATAATTGGAAGTGAAGGAGTTTGGAAAATTCAAAGACTCAACAATGAAGTTTCTGAGTATAATAAATTTTCACAGATGCTTCAGTATTTTGATAGAGATGATTTGATGAATCTTTGGATACTTTACAAGAATAAGTTTTGTGAAGTACATCCAAATGATTATCATGAGAGATTGGTTTATCATCATTTGAAGATTCTATTTGAACCTACTCATGATGAACCTGAATGGCAAGGACTCTACAATGGTCAAGTTACTAGATGGTTTTTATATCAAACTTGTGGAGTTCATGTTTTAACTGCATTTCGAAAGGTTATTCATATGCTTGTAGAAGGTGATTATCCTCAACCGAATAAGTATCCGTGAATAATTGCTCGATGTTGAAGCTTTGGTTGTATCAAGATGTTACTACCTTATGATGGTCAAGCTTACAATTTGTTGCTGAAGTATGAGAACATTCTTAAGGCTAGTAAGTGTTTGGCTACATCCTCCAATTCAGATGTTTTGAGCTTAAAGAAAACTTGAGAATTCTGTTGGAATGTATCAAGTTTAGGGGATGATTGTTGGGTTTTAGGTTCCTTGGATCAAGAATTATTCTAAGTACTGGAACCACGGACAGGTTTGATATAACCACGGACAGAAGAATGTAACCACGGATGAAGACACACCGCGGCTAGTAGAAGAGTGTAATCACGGATAATGATATGTAACCACTGCTAGTCTTGTATAGTCGGTTTAGTTTATTGTATTAGATAAATATGGAAAAGATATTTATCTTTGTTGGGAATTCTGTGAAACTGTGATTTTGCTGATCGAGAAACAATGGATTCTGCTGAAGAAGAGTTTCTTCTGAGGTAATATAAACATACAAAGTAGGAATTCGATGTCAATAATCTTTGAAGTTAATCATCAAGTAGTGAAGCCGTGGATTCTCTTGCAAGCGGTGGTAGTGGAATCAACAAGAAGTGAAGTCGTGATTCTATTTGAAATAATGAATCGGTGTAGGCGTGCTTGAGTTTAATTATTTATATGTTAGCCCATATTTATTATTGTCGCCCAAGGTTAGCATGGGCTTGTTTAGAGTTTTCCCATAATTATTCTATGTATGGGTTAAAACAATATTTAGTTGCATGCTTGCATGCTTATACGTTTCTCTAGAAAGGGATTAGTGTTCCTTGTGTATAAAAGGAACTTAAGTCTTCTGTATTGGAGAACACTTGAATGAAAATATTCAAGAAAAACCTCTTTAGAGAGGGTGAAAAGATCCATAGAGGATCATTGTTTTTATGAGAAAAACCTTGTAGGTAACTTTGATTGTGTTCTTATTATTCCGCTGTGCATGTTCAATCATTGTTATTATATACTCTAGTTGAGTCCGAATCTTGGCTTACACAATTGGTATCAGAGCGGGTGGCTCTCGATCTTGAGTTTACAAGGTTTTTCGAAGAAAAGATACAATATTAGAAGCTGTTAATAGTTTTCGTATTGTTTCATTTGGTCATTTTGAAACAAAGAATAACTTTTTCTTGAACCGTTGGATCGAGCTACAATTTTTTATGGCGCATCTCTAGATAGTAATCTAAAGTGTCACCGGAGGGATTGTCGATTAGAGCTCTCAATCAAAAGTTATAAGCCGTCAAAGTCTGCTGAAAAAGTTCCGTAAGGCTTCTACATCAATGTTTTGAAACAATCATATCTTTTCCGTTAACCGTTGGATCGGCATAAAATTTGGACTGGAAGTTCTTGGTATATCAAGGAAGGTTTCCACTGAAGGGATCGTTGATCTGAGCCTCTGACAGAAAGTTATAAGGTCTAGAATACTGCTGCAGACACACTTTGAAAGAGATATCAAAAGAAGCAGCAGGAATAAAGGGGTTGTTATTCTTACGGGTTTGTTGGCGTGAAGCAGGTTGATGAAGACCAGTTTCGGTTCTTGAGCCTCATTATTATTCTTTTCATAGTGACACTACATGCGCATGAGGTACATTGCATTCATTCTTATTATTTGATTGGTTCACGTAGTGAGAAAGTGGTCAAACTATAGGTTGAATAAATATTGATTTATATTTCGGTATATGGGGTCATGTGATGGTATTGCTATTTTCATGTAAGGTTCCACTGAGATTGGTCCTTCATTTGCTTGTTCTGTGGGGTCTCATTATTCCTTTATTCTCGATATTGTTTATTGTTCTATTTAAATTAATCATCGCGTGGGTCATGATTTGAGATTGGTGACTGATTGGTTCATAGAATAATACTAGATGCGTGGATTGAGGAAGTAACTTGATAATATAATTCTTGTACTGCTCTTACACGTGATTGGTTGTCAATAGTACATTGATTTATGATAGACAAGTGGGGATAGAGAGTGAATTGGTCAACTGATGCAACGTGGGTCTCACATTATGATATTTCATTCCTGCTGAAGTGTTTATTGGCTAACGTGATAGTATTTGTTTGGCCACCGATTTTGATAGTTCTCACGTTAAGATTCTCTTGAGAGTCGTTGTTTTCATACTCTATTATTTTGCTAGCTACTTGTTTCTGCTGAGGTTCACGTGTGAGTATCAAATTTCTTTTGATAACGTGGGACTAGTTCTTTCATTGGACATAGTGGCAATCAACATTAAGTATTGTCTGGTACCTTAAGTTTACAAGGGACCCGCGAGTTTGTTTGTTTAGGTTATTCAATTGTGCATTCAAAAGTTGCGGCATGATATAGTGAGATAGTTTTTGCTATTGGCTTAGGTGGGTTAACAAATGTGCTAAGTCATTTAATGGTTTACATGATGTCATCGTTTTGATTGTCTTGGGCATGATTTATTAGACCCACGATACATATAAGGTTTGTTGCTTCTGATATATTCATTTCTACTGACATTCATCCTTGATTCGTACTATCACATATCTTTACTGCTGTGTGGTTTCTATCTTGGTACTTTTAGAATGGCAGGATTTGATAATAATAGGGATGAAGTTATGTTTCCTTATTTAATGGATGATGAGTACGAAGTCTGGGCTAAGAAGATGCAACACTGGATCATGAATAATGATATGAATATCTGGAAGGTGATCCAAAATGGCAACAGTTTAAAAAGGATTGGAAATGATCGTGATGGTAACATCATTATTCGTCCTCCAACGATCGCGGATGAACACATTCTTTGTACAAAAGAGTCAAAGGCCAAGACTATCTTGCTTAAATCTATTCCTGCCGATCATGTAGCGATTTTCGCTATATGGATGATGCAAGTCTTATATGGAATGCTCTCAAAGCAAGGTATGGAGGAAAGGCATAATTCAAGAAGATGAGCAAGGAAGTTGATGCTAAAGGTTATTCAAGAATTTGCCATCCGCCAATTGCTTTCATGGGCATCTCTCGGTACATACTTGTGTTTTGGTTGTAAGGAGATATAATGAACTTAAGGAAGCCTATGATGAAATGAAACCTAAATATAATGCTTGCTATGTTGACAATGAAGCTTATAAACATGCTTTAAAAACATTAGAAAGACAAAAAGTTTGGTTTCAAAAGAATCAAGTGGCTTATGATGAAAAGATAAGGGTGCTAGAAAGTGATCTAGAATTTGCTAGAATTGATTTAGAGCGCACTGAGAAAGAAAAAGCTGATGTAGTCTCTGAAAACCTAGTGCTAAAAGAAAAACTAGATGAGGAAATAGCTAGACATAAACAATGGTTAATATCAGGTGACAATCTAGCTAGAGAAATCTATAGTAGTCAACCAGTGACCTCTACATTAGGTCTAGGTTTTCAAAAGTATGTAGGATTGGAAGCTAGGAATGATGGTCGTAAATCAACACCAGCAGGCTTAGCTAATTTCGTTAAAGAAGGTGATTTACATGCTGTTCGTGGACCTATTAGAGGTGAACACATGCCCATTGACTGTCCATTCCAGTTGACTTTGATGGATCACACCATTTATATGGCAAAAGTCAAGTGACTTGCCGGACCTTAGTGGCCAAACTAATGACTCGTCTCTTGCTCTAAAAGTGACAAGTCGTCGGACCTAAAGTCCACTGCCTATGCCTCATGTGATTCAGTGAAAAGTCCGACTCACCTAGTTACACACCCAAGACTACACCCAAGTCCAAAGTAGTCGATGATGAGCCCAAAACAAAGGCAGTTACTTATTCTCGTTAAACACAATTTTGCTTCTAGTTTTGTTCACGATAAGTTTAAATGTAATAAAAAAGTTGTGTTAAGAATACGCCTTTTAAGAAGAAATCTTGTTTGTGTGTGGTAGTAAACTCCATCTTATTATAGATTGTGATTATCATGAGAAAAGATGGGTGTTTCCTCCGCCATAAGACTTCTAGACCCACATGGACTAATGTTGCTAGTATTCCTCCATTTGTTCCCAAAGTTGCTCATGTGAAAGGTGTAACCGTTCCTTACCGTAAACCAAAGGTGTATGCATCATGTCACGACAAAGCTTAATAGGCCTTTTCCAGTTCCTCCGGTGGAGGATATTCTTCACCGATTACTCTTTGGATGGTGGAACAAGAAGGCTAGGCTTATGCCCTATAGACCTAAAAGTTCTTATTTTTAGTCATATACACCTTATGTATCTCATATGAATAAGGCACATGGTGGAGTTAGTGGCAACTGTTGTTAAGCCCTCAACATGTTATTCTTGGAAAACTCAAAGGAAAGGTTGATTCGTGCTAAGCAGTCAAGTTAAAAGACTTGGAACAATTTCGGACACAAATACAATTAAGATCGAGAGAATACAGGGATTCCCGGTCGTTTAGTCCCAAGGAGACTCAATGGTGTGTTAAACACCGATTCAGATGATGGGATGATCACTAAGGATAGTGATCCAGAAGGTTATGATTAGAAATTACACTACCGATTGATTTGGAAAGGAATTGGACACGTAATTGGAAAGCACAACAACCAGATCAAAGAAACGTAAACGTGAGTTTTAAAACTACGAGACGCACAAAATAAAAAGTGAAAACTAAGAAATAAAAGACCTAAAATACAAAATGACATTTTGGAATCCTAAAAATAAAAGAAAATTATTAGAAAAGAAAATAATTTTAACACTATTTAATTAATTATTATTAATTAAAACTATTTTAACTATTTAATAAATACTCTAAAATGAAAGAAAATACAAAATAAGGCTAGAAAAATAAACTTATGCTTCTGAAAATCTAAAATACTATAAAACTAATTTTAAAACTAAAATATATTTTTCACACTTTTTATCTAATTATTACTAATTAATAACTATTTAAAATACACTTAAATACTAGAAAATAGAAAATAAACTTGGAAAATAAAATTTTAACTTTGAAAATCTAAAATATGATAAAACTAATTTTAAAACAGAAAATATATTTTTAGACTTTTTAATTATTTATTACTAATTATTTATTATTTATTAACTATTTATAATTATAATAAATACTAAAAGATAAAGAAAATCTGAAACTTTTCTAAAAATCCTAGGTGATAATGAAACCTAAGAAAAGTAGAAAACAAGTTTTGCTTATTAAAAGTTGAAAAGAAAATCAAAAGCTAAAAATCTTAAATAAACGCTATCACTATTTTTATATTGATGTTTTTGTGATTTTATTTTGGAAACTACTTAAATACTAATAATAAGAAACTTTAATAAAGACAAAAGATTTACAAAACTCTAATAAGCTAATTTGAAAGCTAAAAGCCCAACAAATGTTGAAAATAAGCTTATATGATGGAAATAAGCTCTAACAAGCTTAACAGATGGAACAAAAGCTCAAAGTAGGTGCAAGTAATCTATGTGAACTGAAATGAAGCTAAAACTTACAAGAAAGTGCACCGATAAGCCAAGAATCGAAATAAGCACTTTGGCTTTTCAAAGAAGTGGGACAAGCTTTAGGCTTAATGCACCTAGAGAATAAGCTCAAAAATGAAAACTAAAACTTGAAACTACAAGAAGACCATGTTGGCTTTCCAAGGAACCAAAGAACACTAGATTTGGACAAGTAATGAGCTTGTTGCAAGCTTCTCAAGTTGGAACCAGTTTCTGTGCACAGGGCACTTGTGCAGAACAGGTGCTCTCAATAAGCAGTCCAAAAAGCACTTAAAAAGCTAAGAAACTAAAAATCATCATTTTTGTATTTTTCTTGAGCAACTAGACTACAAATCCTCCAAAGCTTATAGACTGAATCCTATTAAAGAACCCACAGTGAAAATCCCAAGTTTATTCAAAAACGACCCTTTTGAAATTTTGACTATTTGAGAAAAACCAAAAGTTGACCAAAATGAGATTTAAACTGATCTTGAGCACTGATGATGTTATGTTAAGGTGTTTTAAGACTGAATATAGCAAGATTACCCACTTTTGAACACAAAATCAAGTTTTTGCATCATTATCTGTTAACAGTGCTGCACAATTAAGATCCAAATGAATTTTTGACTTTTAATGAAACAAGACTTGTTTACTTGACTGAATTGAGTGATTTAGACCAAGTTATGCAGAGTTCCAACAAAACCAAAGTCCAAATAACCTTTGAACACACTAAACCAAACACCCTTAATGATGACTGTTATGATGCTTTACAAAGCAAAACACAATTTTAAACTACAAACTTGATTTCAGACCTTGAATTATGATTAAATAGAACTAAATAAACTTAAACCAAGAGTAATAACAACTTAAAACGAGACTTAATGATAATACCACTTTAATGATTAAAACCAAATTTTCTTAAACACAAATTTTAAAGAACAAGCTTCTAACTTAAAGGCCTAAACACACTATATTATGACAAGTGAACACAAAGAAACCAAAATATAAGCTAATAAACCACTACAATAGTAAATTGCCAAAATGGCTAAAATAGCTTACAAGAGCTTCCAAGCTTAATATTCGTAACTGTGACCAAGTAGAACTTCCTATAGAACCCCCACAGGTTCACTAACCCAAGGCCATCCAAAATAAACCTTGCTCCAGCTGTGATCACCCTTTTCAAGTGATTTTTGATTTTTTGACCATTTAATTGCTATTTTTGATGATTTTTTTCTGTTTTGATTCTAAACTGATTTTAGAGGTATCTAAAAGCTTGATTAAGCTTTCTTGGAGCTTAAGTGGCTTAATCTAGTCCATACAAACAACTGAGAACATCATTTGATCAAAATTAAGATTTTGCATAAATATGAGATTTTTCATAAACTGTAAATAGAACTTGTAACTGAAATTTATAATTCACAAAAGCTTTATTATATCATAAAACTTGAAATACTGAGTTTAAGAGCTAAAATATATAATCGAAATTGAAAATTAACTTAAAACGACATGAAAGATAAAAATTACACTAGACTACTTTGATACATTGCATTTCCTCTCTTTATAATGACTTTTCATCCTTCCCACTTGCTTCGAAACTTTCCCACCAAACATGAGCCCTTGGATCACTCAAATGAATCGTAACGTCCACCTTGATATTTGGCGCCAAAAATTCTTCAAAGCGTGTTTTAATCATTTATTGGATTGGTTGAAGCAATTAAAGGATTTTGTTGTTTAGATGATGTGGAGGGACAAGGAATGGAAGGGTTGAAAATGTGGTGAAACCAGGTCATGGTTTTGAGGTTTCGTTGGGAAGAGGTGGAGCTACAGTAACTGTGGTTTAGGCGCGTTTTCTGGTTTTTGACTTTCATTGACCGTAGAGTATAACACATGGGGGGGTCAAATGGGGTTTGTGGCAGGGGTCAAATTGGATGTGGCTGGGGGTCAAGGGTCAAGGGGTCAAGGCAGTTGGGTTAAGGGCTAGCAATTGGGCTTGGATAGTATTTGGGCCTTAGATAGCATAAGTGTCCGTTTGGTTTGGTTTAGATATTAAACAAGGACTAAAATTGCAATTTTGCCAAACTCCAAGGACTGAAATTGAACATTTCCAATCTTCTCACAAGGACCAATTTTGCCATACTTTGATAAAACAAGAACCCTTTTTGCATAAAATCCATTTTTAAAGTCCAAGGACTATTTTTGCAATTTTTCAAAGTTAAGGGACCTTTCTTGCCAATTGACCAAAGAATCATTCAAGGATCATTTTAAACAACTTAGAATACTTCAGGGACCTTGAATGATAAATTTCCACATTTTGAATTTCGTGGACTAGATTTGACAACTTTTAAAACTCGGGGACTAAAGCGCCAATTTTGCAAACTTGATACATTTTCATCCGATTTTGATATTTTTGAATTTAAAACACATAAAACACGATTTGTGATAATTTGATCATTTTGATGTGTTTTTGAGCGTTTCGAGATGATTTTGCGGTTTAGATTATGTAAAAATGATGAGTATTTGAAACTCATCAATCCCCACATCGAGATATTGCTAGTCCCTAGCAATGATTTGAAAAACCTTGATGGATTTGAAAACTCTTTACCAAAAGCCATCACTTACGGAGTAGCCAATTGTTTTGATTCAAATAAGAATCTTGGTACAACGATAACCGGATGATTTATTGGCAAATCATAAACCATATAACGGATTTGATGTGTCTTTACCGAGCCGTACCTTCGGACTAGCCAACTCTTAGATAAATTATCAGGATTATCTTTGGTGAGTGATTACCAATTATGGATTTTCCATCGCCTTTACCACAAGCCATAACCTTGCGGGCTAGCCACCATTATCTTTGAGGATGATGGGAGTCAAGAACCATACAATTTTGGGCAAATTGCAAGCCATATAAACGGATTTGAGCAATCTTTACCAAGAGCCGCTTGCTCTGGATTAGCTAATCCTTTTGTCTTACGAGACAAGGTGGATTGATAACCAATTGAGAAAGTGTAGAACACTTACTCCAAAAAAATTTTGGCCAAAACGGGAATTGGGTAGATAATATATGAAATTCGTGAGAATTCCCCACACTTAGAAATGAATATTGCCCTCAATATTCAAAGTACCGCGGTTATGCCGAAACAAAGAACGTGAAAGGGAAATATTACGCCATTTATTTGAAGAAGATTTTTTTTTTTTTTTTTTTTTTTTTTTTAGAAAGAATGAGAATATACAACGGTGTGGGAAAACTCCCCACACTTGGGTGGTAGAAAGGGATAAGAAGATGAATTATGGGTGAAAACCCATATGGTACATGCTAATGTTTTGATTACCGAGTCACTAGCTTGACTCGATCCCGCATTCATTGGTTCATGGGAATGTTTGTAAACCGGACAACCACGGGGAATGTCCTCTCCAAAATAATGCTTCACTCGATGACCATTCACTTTAAAATTAGGACCATCGGGTTGAGATAACTCAACGGTACCATAAGGATAAACCTTAGCGATAGTGAATGGACCGCACCGGTAGGACTTGAGCTTTCCCGAGAAAATCTTCAATCTTGAATTGAAAAGAAGGACTCGATCACCAACGTTGAAAACGCGGTTCTTGATCTTGGAGTCATGAATCTTCTTTGTCTTTGCTTGTAGATCAAAGAGTTCTCATAAGCTTGATCACGAAGTTCATTTAGTTCATTCATTTGAACTTTTCGGTGATCACCTACTGTCTCAGATGTCGAAGTTTGCATGCTTTAAGGCCCAAGAAGCCTTGTGCTCTAACTCGATCGGAAGATGACATGCCTTCCGTACACTAGCTTGTATGGAGTACACCGATAGGTGTTTTGTAAGTGACGGAAGGCCCAGAGCGCCATCGCTTATCCGACCGGGATGCACGATTCTCGCCACCGTCCTTTCAAGAATCCTTTTAATTCCACGGTTTGAAACTTCCACCGCCCACTTGTTTGGGGTGGTATGCGATGGAGAGACGATGGTAACACCATATTTTGCATGACTCTTTCAAATTGGTCATTACAAAATGTGTACCACGATCACCGATTATCGCTCTCGGAGTTCCAAACCCGCAAACAGAGATTTCAAAACTTCACAACTACTCGGGCATCATTGGTGGGTAGAGCTTTTGCTTCAACCCATTTTGACAGATAGTCAATGACCACGAGTATGTACTTGTTACCACGAGAAGATGGAAACGGTCCCATAAAATCAATACCCTATATGTCAAATATCTCACAAACTTGAATGGCATTTTGTGGCATTTCATTCCTTTGAGATATGTTACCATGACGACAAGCAAGCGTCAAGTTTTGACATAATCGTGGGCATCCTTATAGATTGTGGGCCAATAGAACCGGAATCAAACACCTTTTTGGCGGTGTAGTTTGGACTATGATGGCCCCGGTGGGTCCAAAGATGGCAAGTCGTAAGAATGTCAATAGCTTCTCGTCCATAAACACACCGTCGGATGACTTGATCCGCACAGATTTTGAACAAGAAAGGGTCGTCCCGTAAATAGTGTTTAACATCCTTGAAGAATTTGTTCTTCTGTTGGGTCGACATCCCTTTCATTAATGAAGTTACCCGCATGGTAATTTGCAAAGTCACAAACCATGGGGTGGTGGAATTTCCACGAAAAGAAACCGCATTGAGTGTCTCGAGAGGAAATGTTTCATTTATATCCTTTTCTCGAAAACATCTTGGTGAGGGTTTTCTAATCAGACAGATGATCACCGCTAGATTCTCGGCTCCTTTTTTATCACGTATAATGATATCAAATTCTTGGAGGAGGAGAATCCAACGAAGCAATCTCGGCTTTGCATCTTGTTTTGCAAAGAGATATTTAAGAGCCGAGTGATCCGTATACACTACGCATTTGGTCAAGATAAGATACGGCCGAAACTTCTCAAAAGCATACACCACGGCTAATAGCTCTTTTTCCGTGGTGGTGTAATGAGTTTGAGCCTCACCATAGTTTTGCTCGCGTAGTGAATAGGTCGAAAATGCTTATTTCTTCGTTGCCCTAGGACCGCACCGATAGCAAAATCACTTGCATCGCACATGAGCTCAAAAGGCAAGTCCGACGGGAGCAACGAGAATGGTGCTTCAGAAGCTTTTTCTTCAATGTTTCAAAAGCTACGATGCACTCGGGTGAGAAGATAAAAGGAGCATCCTTTTCAAGAAGATGGGTCATAGGTCGGGCGATTTTGGAAAAATCTTGAATGAATCTACGATAGAAACCGCATGACCAAAAACTCCTAATACCCTTGACGGTAGTAGGATGAGGTAACTTAGCAATGACATCAACCTTTGCTCTATCTACCTCAATCCGTTCTTTGAAATCTTATGGCCAAGGACAATGCCTTCTTTGACCATAAAGTGACTTTTCTCCCAGTTTAGACAAAGATTGGTGTCTTCACACCTTTGAAGCATTTTATCCAAATGGGAGAGACATGTTTGAAAAGAATCCCCAATGACTGAGAAGTCATCCATAAACACTTCCATTGTTTCCCCGATCATGTCGTGGAAAATGGCCATCATACATCGTTGGAACGTGCCAGGAGCATTACATAAGCCAAAAGGCATACGTTTGTAGGCAAAAGTTCCGTATGGGCAAGTGAATGTGGTCTTCTCTTGATCCTGTGGATCAATAGGGATCTGAAAGTAACCCGAGAAACCATCAAGGAAGCAATAGTACTCATTCCCTGCTAATCTCTCAAGCATCCGTCCATGAAGGGTGAGGAAAATGGTCTTTACGAGTGGCGTCATTCAACTTACGATAGTCGATGCAAACACGCCATCCGTAACCAATCGAGTTGGAATTAACTCGTTATCTTCATTTGTGATAACAAGAATGCCACCCTTTTCGGGACACAATGAATTGGGCTAACCCAAGGACCGTCTCGAGATCGGGTAAATCAATCCGCATCAAGAAGTTTGATAACCTCTTGTTTGATAACATCATGGATTTTGGATTCACTCGCCTCGATGTTGAATGCGGGTTTGAAGTCATCCTCCATCAAGATTTTATGAGTACGAACTCGTGGTGTATACCTTTGATGTCGGAGAGTTTCCAAGCAATTGCTTGCTTGTGTGACTTCAAGATTTTAATGAGAGCAGCTTTTTCATCTTTACTTAAATCTCGAGCAATAATGACGGGTAATTTATCGTCACCCTCAAGGAATGCATACTCAAGATGAGGAGGTAAGTCCTTAAGCTCAACCTCAGGAAATTCTTCAGTTTTCTCAACTGAATTGACTTCCTTGTTATGAAGTTTGATGGGAGGGAGAGGAAAAGAAGTATCCAGATTTGACACTTTCTCAAGAAGAATATCTCCTCAGATTAATCTCATTTTGATTAATCTCAACGGGATTGAATCACTAGGATGAGGGTTGATGATGGATCATCATTGAGCAACTTCTCAATAAGAAGTATGTCCCCTCAATATCAATTGGAGCGTGATCAATCTCCCAAGGTACGTAATCACTAGCCAAATATGCTTCAATCTCATCTAAGATGAAGTCGCCTCAAACGGAGTGATAGAAGGAGTAGAATTGGCTATGATAGGTTGAGAAGATGTGGTGGAATCCCACTCACGTAATTATGAGAATAACCAAGAACTTTCGAGAGTACTCGTCGGAAGCAACATCAATGATATCTATTCGGTTGACCGATTCGTAATCATAATTTGCGGAGTACCTCAAGTTTGGTCAAGATTGAAGGTGACTTCATTACCAACACGCAATGTGATTTCTTGCTCAAATACATCTATGAGAGCACGCCCGTTCTCGTGAATCCTCGACCAACAATGAGAGGAACCCGATGATCGGCATCAAAATCAACAACCACGAAGTCACCGAAATGGAACTTTCCTACTTTCAAATACGTCCTCTCAAGAATGCCAAGAGGACGGGATATGGAACGATCGACAAGCTCGAGAGTCATGCATGTAGGAGTGAGTTCGGAAGAGAGAGTTTCTTCCACACCGAATATGGCATAAGATTAATGCTTGCACCAAGATCTCGCTAGAGCAAAGCATTCAACCATCCCGGAATACACAAGGTAAGAGAAATTTCCGGGATCTCCAAGCTTTTCAGAAGCTTCTTCGAATAATCACTGGCGGTTCTCGTTAAGAGGAGTCTTAGCCATTTCAAACAAATTTTTCCTTATTGCTTAACATGTGCTTGAGAGTAGATGCGAACTTGGGCATCAAGATGATAGCATCCATAAAAGCTTATGTCAAAATGTAACTCTTGGAAAATTTGGAAAATTTATCCATTTGATGACTAGCTTTCGCGGAGCTTTTGCTCGTTCAAGCCGATGGGTAAGGAATAGAAGATTTGGATTTTGATTCTCAACAGAGCTACAGGAGGTTCAAAACAACTCCTTGATTTGACTTAGGTTTCGGACCACTGAGGATGGACTCACCAAGGTAGGACGTGTCTTTACTTCGTGGGCTTGAATTATGCACTTTGTCCGTAGTATCCTTGGTAACTTGACTCATTGGCACCGTGGAGGTGGCATTGGAGTCGAGGTCCATTATGTTTTGGAGGTTCACCGTCCACTACCTTAGGAAGAGAAGAGGAAGAAGAGGTAGTAGAACAAAGCAGTCCGTGGTATGAAACACCACTGGTTGTGATCGCCTTGGCATCGCCCCTCGGGTTAGCGATCGTGTTGCTCGGTAAAGTACCGAGCCCGAGGGTCGATCATTTAAAGACTTCTTCGATCGCAACTGACCGACCAACAACCTGCTCATTTCATCTTGGGATTTCATAAACCGCTTCAAGAACTCATCGATGATGGTCCTGGAGGAGTAATGACGGAGGAGCTGGAGGGACAATTTGAGGTCGTATATTTTGATTATGACCAAAATTCCTTGATTAGGATTCATATTCCCATGAAACCGATTCCCTCGATTGAAATTGTTTTGATTGGGGTTTCCTTGATGATGGAAACCCCGATTGGGTCGAGGATAGAAATTACCTTGGTTTTGATAACCTTGGTTCATTCTTGGTTGGTTACGATTCGGTTTTGCATGTTGTGATTTTGATTGAAACCGGTGGTGCTCGATTAGTGTTAGCACGGTAGTGTGGTTCATTTTGAGGACGGTATTGATTACCTCCTTGTTGTGAACTACCGCTAAAGCATTGGCCTCAAAAGGACTACCATCGGTGGCGGACAATTATAGTAAGCATGAGGACCACCACAGTGACACAAACTTCAACTTTCTTCACTTCAAAGATGTGTTGGTGGTCGAGTGAATGAGACTTTCTTCCGGTTAGCAAGAACCAAAGCTCGAATAATGTCTCGTGAGTTTATCAATCTTAGCATCGGTGCTAGATGTACCACGGGATGAAGAAGAAGAAGGTCCAAGATTAGACCGATATGTCTTAGCTCGAAAGGACGGACTTGAGATTTGTTCTCAATGATCCGCAAGGCCTCTTTGGTGGTCTTGCTCAGAAATTTCCTCCGGAGGCATTCAAAGAATCTTGATTGGCCCGATTGAGACCATTGTAGAAAGTATCCATTTGCATTAACTCGGTAAAACCGTGATGCGGACACTCATGGGCAATTCTTTGTAACGATCCCATGCCTCCCCGAATGATTCATCAAATCTCGAGAAAATTTCATTATCTCATTCTTAAGACTTGTGGTTCGGGATGGAGGATAGAACTCGTTAACTAACTTGGTGACAAGATCTTCCCATGTCTCTATAGAACGAGGGGTTGTTTCTCGCCAATTCCGGCTTGTCCTCTAGAGAAAATGGGAATGAAGAAGCTTGATAGCTCGGATGGGACATTCTTGTACTTGATGGTAGATGCTATCTTGTTAAACCATCGAATGTGTGCATGAGGATCATCCCGCTCAAAACCATAGAATTGGCTTTGGGTTACTAGATTGAGCAACCCGGTTTGAGCTCGAAAGTGTCACCACGATGGTCGGAACAACAATGGCATCTCCGTAACCCTCGATGGGTGCTTGAGAAGCTCATTCATCGGTTTGTCTTCCGCCATTTCGGCGGAGGTGGTGGTGGTAGACGGTCCTCGATCACGGTGAAGGAGCCGAACGCCCTCACGTCTCGAGGAATGTTTCCAAGTTCGGAAAGTGGACTTGTAGAATCGGAAGAACGAAAGCATGCACTATGTATAAAACCAATTTTCAAAACAAATGAGGCAAAACACAAGTGAACTTAACCAATAATCACGGATGAAATGGCTTTTGAAAAGGTACACCAAATCACAAGTGACACAAAGGCAAGTTTAAATCGATGTTCGGGAACTTATTAATGGTCGCACCCCAGCTAGGTAGTGCATCGCCTTGATTTGCGGTGGTTGATTTTTATGTATTCAATTAAGTACCACCGAAAAGACGAGGTTAGATCATGCGTATGGGTTCAAAACTTTTGGACAATATTTTGTTATCGTCCTGCTTAACCAAATCGTATCTCTTCAAGAATCACCTTAAAGAGAATACAAAATAGAAAACGTTCCGATTGTTTTGTTGTTTTATATTTTTGGTGTTTTAACACTTTAGGAAAAGTGTTAATGACTTTTTGATTTTCTTATAACTTTACAAAAACTTTTACAAATGGTGGGTATGTGCAACAATGGATCCGAAATGGCTAGACACACGCTAAAGCCTCCCGCAATGGCGCGCTAAAATTTTGATTCGCTAAACAACAAGTTAAAAAGACTTGGAACGATTCGGACACAAATACAATTAAGATCGAGAATACAGGGATTCCCGGTCGTTTAGTCCCAAGGAGACTCAATGGTGTGTTAAACATCGATTCAGATGATGGGATGATCACTAAGGATAGTGATCCGAAGGTTATGATTAGAAATTACACTCACCGATTGATTTGGAAAGGAATTGGACACGTAATTGGAAAGCACAACAACCAGATCAAAGAAACGTAAACGTGAGTTTTAAAACTACGACACGCACAAAATAAAAAGTGAAAACTAAGAAATAAAAGACCTAAAAATACAAAAATGACATTTTGGAATCCTAAAATAAAAGAAAATTATTAGAAAAGAAAAATAATTTTAACACTATTTAATTAATTATTATTAATTAAAACTATTTTAACTATTTAATAAATACTCTAAAATGAAAGAAAATACAAAATAAGGCTAGAAAAATAAACTTATGCTTCGAAAAATCTAAAATACTATAAAACTAATTTTAAAACTAAAAATATATTTTTCACACTTTTATCTAATTATTACTAATTAATAACTATTTAAAATACACTTAAATACTAGAAAATAGAAAATAAACTTGGAAAAATAAAATTTTAACTTTGAAAAATCTAAAATATGATAAAATTAATTTTAAAACAGAAAATATATTTTTTAGACTTTTTAATTATTTATTACTAATTATTTATTATTTATTAACTATTTATAATTATAATAAATACTAAAAAGATAAAGAAAAATCAAACTTTTCTAAAAATCCTAGGTGATAATGAAACCTAAGAAAAGTAGAAAACAAGTTTTGCTTATTAAAAAGTTGAAAAGAAAATCAAAAGCTAAAAATCTTAAATAAACGCTATCACTATTTTTATATTGATGTTTTTGTGATTTTTATTTTTGGAAACTACTTAAATACTAATAATAAGAAACTTTAATAAAGACAAAAGATTTACAAAACTCTAATAAGCTAATTTGAAAGCTAAAAAGCCCAACAGTGTTGAAAATAAGCTTATATGATGGAAATAAGCTCTAACAAGCTTAACAGATGGAACAAAAGCTCAAAGTAGGTGCAAGTAATCTATGTGAACTGAAATGAAGCTAAAACTTACAAGAAAGTGCACTGATAAGCCAAGAATCAGAAATAAGCACTTTGGCTTTTTCAAAGAAGTGGGACAAGCTTTAGGCTTAATGCAGCCCTAGAGAATAAGCTCAAAAATGAAAACTAAAACTTGAAACTACAAGAAGACCATGTTGGCTTTCCAAGGAACCAAAGAACACTAGATTTGGACAAGTAATGAGCTTGTTGCAAGCTTCTCAAGTTGGAACCAGTCAGGCATGTGGCACTCATGCAGCACAGTGCTCTCAATAAGCGATTCAAAAGCACTTAAAAAGCTAAGAAACTAAAACTATCATTTTGTATTTTCTTGAGCAACTAGACTACAAATCCTCCAAAGCTTATAGACTGAATCCTATTAAAGAACCCACAAGTGAAAATCCCAAGTTTATTCAAAACGACCCTTTTGAAATTTCGACTATTTGAGAAAACCAAAAGTTGACCAAAATGAGATTTAAACCGATCTTGAGCAATCGATGATGTTATGTTAAGGTGTTTTAAGACCGAATATAGCAAGATTACCCACTTTTGAACACAAAATCAAGTTTTTGCATCATTATCTCATTAACAAGGTCGCAATTAAGATCCAAATGAATTTTTGACTTTTAATGAAACAAGACTTGTTTACTTGACTGAATTGAGTGATTTAGACCAAGTTATGCAGAGTTCCAACAAAACCAAAGTCCAAATAACCTTTGAACACACTAAACCAAACACCCTTAATGATGACTGTTATGATGCTTTACAAAGCAAAACACAATTTTAAACTACAAACTTGATTTCAGACCTTGAATTATGATTAAATAGAACTAAATAAACTTAAACCAGTAGTAATAACAACTTAAAACTGAGACTTAATGATAATACCACTTTAACAGTTAAAACCAAATTTTCTTAAAACACAAATTTTAAAGAACAAGCTTCTAACTTAAAGGCCTAAACACACTATATTATGACAAGTGAACACAAAGAAACCAAAATATAAGCTAATAAACCACTACAATAGTAAATTGCCAAAATGGCTAAAATAGCTTACAAGAGCTTCCAAGCTTAATATTCGTAACTGTGACCAAGTAGAACTTCCTATAGAACCCCACAGTTCACTAACCCAAGGCCATCCAAAATAAACCTTGCTCCAAATTGTGATCACCCTTTTCAAGTGATTTTGATTTTTGACCATTTAATTGCTATTTTGATGATTTTTTCTGCTTTGATTCTAAACCGATTTTAGAGGTATCTAAAAGCTTGATTAAGCTTTCTTGGAGCTTAAGTGGCTTAATCTAGTCCATACAAACAATCGAGAACATCATTTGATCAAAATTAAGATTTTGCATAAATATGAGATTTTCATAAACGTAAATAGAACTTGTAATCGAAATTTATAATTCACAAAAGCTTTATTATATCATAAAACTTGAAATACGAGTTTAAGAGCTAAAATATACATCGAAATTGAAAATTAACTTAAAACGACATGAAAGATAAAAATTACACTAGACTACTTTGATACATTGCATTTCCCTCTCTTTATAATGACTTTTCATCCTTCCCACTTGCTTCTGAAACTTTCCCACCAAACATGAGCCCTTGGATCACTCAAATGAATCAGAACCGTCCACCTTGATATTTGGCGCCAAAAAATTCTTCAAAGCAGGTTTTAATCATTTATTGGATTTGGTTGAAGCAATTAAAGGATTTTGTTGTTTAGATGATGTGGAGGGGACAAGGAATGGAAGGGGTTGAAAATGTGGTGAAACCAGGGTCTGGTTTTGAGGTTTATGTTGGGGAAGAGGTGGAGCTACAGTAACTGTGGTTTAGGCGCGTTTTCTGGTTTTTGACTTTCATTGACCGTAGAGTATAACACATGGGGGGGTCAAATGGGGTTTGTGGCAGGGGTCAAATTGGATGTGGCTGGGGGTCAAGGGTCAAGGGGTCAAGGCAGTTGGGTTAAGGGCTAGCAATTGGGCTTGGATAGTATTTGGGCCTTAGATAGCATAAGTGTCCGTTTGGTTTGGTTTAGATATTAAACAAGGACTAAAATTGCAATTTTGCCAAACTCCAAGGACTGAAATTGAACATTTCCAATCTTCTCACAAGGACCAATTTTGCCATACTTTGATAAAACAAGAACCCTTTTGCATAAAATCCATTTTAAAGTCCAAGGACTATTTTGCAATTTTTCAAAGTTAATGGACCTTTCTTGCCAATTGACCAAAGAATCATTCAAGGATCATTTTAAACAACTTAGAATACTTCAGGACCTTGAATGATAAATTTCCACATTTTTGAATTTCCGTGGACTAGATTTGACAACTTTTAAAACTTGGGGACTAAAGCGCCAATTTTGCAAACTTGATACATTTTCATCCGATTTTGATATTTTTGAATTTAAAACACATAAAACACTGATTTGTGATAATTTGATCATTTTGATGTGTTTTTGAGCGCTTTCGAGATGATTTTGCGTTTAGATTATGTAAAAATGATGAGTATTTGGAAACTCATCAAAGGTTCATTCTGGTACCCAAGAACAATGATCTTTGTCGTGCATTGATTGAGGGGAGGCATAAGCCTAAGGGGAGGCTTATTGTTGTATTTTTGTATTCTAACCATTTTTGCAGTTGTTGGATCCTCATACGCCTGAGGGGAGGCTTAGTGTTTCTTCTGACACTACAACTGTCTTTGGTTTATGCTGCTGCTTGATGGTACCTTAAAAAAATCTCTTACCTGTGTGTGTTCAGATTCAACTCTCTCTTGCTTGCAAGTTTTGGTGTTGGTTCCTTACTACACCACTCATGGTTTTCATCTCACCATGTCTTTCTGACACAAGAGTTGGCTTGCCCACAAGATTATGGCTTGTGGTAAAGGCTGCGGAAATCCATAAATGGTAATCAACTCACCATGATGATGACGGCATTCCATCAAACAGTTGGCTAGTCCTAAGCAAACGGCTCCAGGTAAAGACATGTCAAATCCGTTTATGGTTGCTGGTTTGCCAATAAATCAGATGGTTATCAGTGTACCATGGTTTTCGAACTTAAACATTTGGCTACTCCAAAGAGTGATGGTTATTGGTAAAGAGACATCAAATCCATTATTTTCAATGATTCACCTCTCACAGGAGTTAACACACCGGATGTGATGAGAATAGTTTGAAACCGATATGTATTGAGGTACATTATGTCATTTGTTGTCAGTAAAGACCTGGCGTTTCAAAGTTTGGTCATCATTGAGATGAAATTGTTATTGGTTCTTCACTATCGATGTTCGAGTACAATCCTCAAGTTCTACAGTGTTAAATGATAGTTGGGAAGGATTGTTGGGAAGTTTTGTCATTTGTTGCTACAATCCTCTAGTTACGAAATTTTTAAAGATTCGAAACCGGAACTTAACATAGTTAAATTCCAGTTTAGGGAGGATTGTTGGGAATTCGTGAAACCGTGATTCTGGCGATCGAGAAACAATGGATTCTCTGAAGAAGAGTTTCTTCCGAGGTAATATAAACATACAAAGTAGGAATTCGATGTCAATAATGTCAAGTTAATCAAGTAGTGAAGCGTGGATTCTCATCAAGCAATGAGCCGTGGAATCATGAAGAAGTGAAGTCGTGATTCTTGAAATAATGAATCAGTGTAGAGCGTGCTTGAGTTTTACTCAAATAGCATTTTATATGCCATTTTTGAGGGGGAGAAAATTGTTACAATCCAATTTACTGATAATCATCAACACAAGTTATCAAAAAAAAATCAAATTTTTACGCGAAATTTGAGTAAAATTTATTTTTTAGGGGAGACTAAACGTTCAATTTTTACGCGAAATTCAAATTTGGTTTAACTGTGAAAATTTTGGTCAAAAATTCAAATTTGAGTAAAATTTATTCTTAGGGGAGACTAAACGTTCAATTTTTACGCGAAATTCAAATTTTGGTTTAACTGTGAAAATTTTGGTCAAAAATTCAAATTTTGGGCCTAAATTCAAATTTTTCGTAAAATTTGGCCAAAATTGTCATATCTCAAATTTTTCCTACATTCTTTGAATTGATTTTATAGTGAATTTCAAATTTTGAGAGTCAAAATTTTTCAAAATTATTTTGGAGGAAAATTGAAATTTACTATATCGGCCTTTTGTGTGCTATATCGACTTCGCACCTTTTCTTCTCTTTGATTCTTATGCAGGGGAGTGAAATGGATTCTGAAAGTGATGCTGCATTTGTGGCATTGAAAGAAAGCTACATGGCTCTGGCTAAGATGTGTTCAAACATTAACAATTCCAAGCTTCAGACATCATCAAATTCGCGAAATCCTGCAGTCATACAATGTGAAAGAGTTGATGTACATGAAAGGCATGCTCAAATGGACGTTGAGAATGTTGTGATTACTGCAACTGTCGGTAATGCGGACAATGAGGTTGTAGCATTGAAAAGCAGGATGACAAAGCAGCAGATCCGGAGAAGATATCATACTTAACTACGACACCGAGCCCAACCGTGACGAAGAACAAATGGTTGAGGAAGATATCTTACCCACCCATGACATCGATACGTAATGTATGGTCGAGGTACAATCCATCGTTGATCATATTCGATCGCAAATGCGACACAACATCTCGAGCAACCTGAATTTAGTAATGAAGGAGAGGTTGACCGATGTGTTGCACAATGTCCAGACAACTATCTCATGTCTGAGCCCTTACTTGTTAACAACTCAACTGAAATGTCAAATCAAACTCTTGAATCTCAAATCATTCTTCTCAAAAAGATCATTGCTCAGTTTCATAAAGATTTTTCAAAACTAGAGGCACATTGTATCTCTCTTGAACTTAAATTACAAAACAAATCTTTTTCTTCAGAACACAATGGTCAGTCTTCAAAAGATCAAAGTAATCGTGTGGATACATTAGTAAATGAAAATGAGCATTTAAAGGCTCAAATTCAAGCAAAGGGGCTTGCACATGTTGCTTTACAAAACAAATTGAGAAGATTAATCGGCAAGAGTGTGGATACTAAGTTTACAAAACCAACAATCTTGGGAAATCGCTCTTCAACCAATCGAAACCAATCAAGAGTTAGACAACCAAGCGCTTTTAAATCAACAATCAAAATCGTTAAAACCACGGTTTGCCTCCCAAGTTGTTGAGAATACTCATTTGTCAAATCCGGTCATTCCACATTCTTGGCCTAAGAATAATGCTTTGCTTCTATTAAACATGTTTCATAAACCTGTTTCATATACTGCACAAGTGGTCGCTCGCCAATCTAAGATTAGTTCGAACCCCGTGTCTAAACCGAGCATTAAACGTAAAAATTCATATGATTCAAATGACGATACAAGAACTATGATCTAGAAAAGGCTAGGAAAAGGGTACTACTCCAAAAGGATGGAATCTTAGGTTCACGACCTAGTGTATCACCTTCGAGTGTATTATCGAACACCACCGTAGTAGCAAACCAAAACCTAAGTTACCTCAACAAAGCAGTTAGAAATAAACCCGCTGATCTAAATGTAAACTGCCGAAACCTAATAGGTGGATCCATATAGGACATGACTCTTCCCAAAAGAAGTTTCAACATCCCTAGATCTAACCTTAGATGGATACCAACGGGTAGGATTTTCAAAGCTGTTAGTCTTAGGTGGATTCCTACAGCAAGATACTAAGTAGTTGCAACAAAACAAGTGGGATACCAACAACATCCATCCCCGAGGCGGAAAGAAAATCATCAAAATAGCATGTTCGGTGTCAAGAAGATAATTGATACTACATCTTTATGCTTCTAACATCCGGAACCCAATTACACTGGGATCCATCTTTTCTCTTCCTTGCCCCTTCTATTTTTCTATGCAGTACAATGACCATGGCTCCCACCGCAAAACAAACAGAGGACCCATTTCTCACCGTCAAAAATATCATGATCCATCACCGTTCCACCATTGTACTTAATCGTCATGAATTGGAAACATTGCTTGCTCCTACGGTTAAAGATTCTCGCTAAAAGTCGTGCTTCGGATGTATCGAATGTTTCACAGACAACCGATAATACTCTAATTTCGAGATACACCGAATCTACAACAACAACCGAATCTTCTATGATGTAAGATCAAACCTTCCAACAACAATGACACAAATTGATGATCAATATAATGAATGAGATGTTTTATCGCCAGCTGATTCTCACGCTATATTTATGGGACTTCACACTTGTTCGATCAATTGGACATACATGGTTTCGCTGTCTCCTTATACATGGTTTCGCTGTCTTCAATTCATCATCAACATACGTGGTGTATGATTCTGAATCATTGAAAACATCGAGGAGGAGAGCGTGTGTAGGTGGTCATTGCTTCCTCGTTCTTCTACATGCTTCTTTGCGAAAACTCAATGCCTTCTTGAATTTCTTCAATTAGGGGAAGAAATTAGACGATATGTGGCTCAAACGTCTCACTTTGGTGTTATCGTCTCAATTTCACGGGTGATCTTGTGTGAAATTACCCAAATATGATGTTATGATGCCTCACACACGGTCTTGGTATCGACTTATTGCATACTCACAGTGATTAGTATTCGAAAGACCACAACAGCTGTGGAAAGTCGATCATTTCGTCTTTCATGGTTTGTTTGGTGTGATGCGTCTACATACGTGAGAAGATCTTGTTGATTTCGGCATGTTACCTCGAACGGATCTTCCGCAATTAGTCGATTTTCTTTGTGTGGTTTATCGCTCATCTACAAATTTCTTTGCAGATCTTGAAACCTTCAAAAGTTAGAGGAAATGTAGACTTCATCAAAGTTTCAAATCTTCTAAAGACAAGTTATCGGTTTGGGGAGCTAATTTAGAAACATCGTCAATTAGGGAAAGGTTAATTTGTTTCATACTTATTTCATCTTTTCCCTAAAATGGCTTGTGCACACATAACAAATGTACAACCCAGAATTGTCAAGAAAGGACCCCGTGGTACGCCTGCCACAATCCTTATAAAAGGAGCGAAAGCTTCTTATTTTGAGTAAAACCTATCAAACCTTTCACCTTTCAAGGTTTTGCTCAAAAGGACAAGTACTTCCGTATGATTTTAAAACCTCAACCGCCTATATCACTAGTTGAGGGGAGTACTTGAATTAAAACTTTGTTCACAAATTGTTCATAGTGGTCATCTTCCCAACACTTAAATGGTCATATTTATTCTCAACCGCTCAAAATAACATTTTATATGCCATTTTGAGGGGAGAAAATTGTGTGATAAGAAATATGTTGTGCAAAATGCAAATGAATCTGTACTTCAGACTTAACCAATGAATTGACGATACTAAACCGTTAGTAACTCGAAAAGACTTGTCCGGACGGTAATAATTTCAAGCTAGTTCGCTAGTAATGTAAACGTGTCTCGCAAAGGACTTGTCCAAGTAGAAAGTACCATTCGAGATACTCTTGGTAGACATGAACTCGACGGGTATGACAACCTTCGAGGTTTGTCTACACCTTCAAGGTAGTTATTAGAGCTAGTTGTCACCTAAAAGTCGACAATGTAACTCTTTAACTATGCAACGTAACCGTGTTTTATGGGGATTGTCTATCTCCAGTGGATCAATTCAAAATGTGCGCTCTTTCCTCATTTGTGCATTTAAACTGTTAAAACTCTTAAGCACATGTGGAGGGGAGTATTTATGCAAAATCCTATCTCTCACAGTGGTTCAAACATGATTTTCATTTACAAACCCTTTGAGAGATTCTTCACAACCGTGGTTTTAAATGGCAACATAGGTTAGTCATGGAGTTATAAGGTCACTAAGGTTAGGAATAACCGCCCATGATCCGCCAGAGCCGTAGGATCTACCCAAGGACATCACAAATAGTTAGTACTTAGAAGTCCTTATGTATGATTATGAAAAGGAGAAAATGAGAATCGGAGAAAGAAGGAGTTGAAGAATTAAAAGAAATACAAAGAAAAGGGTGAAAAGAAATAGCCCTCCAAATTATTCAACTTAGGCGTATAACGGGTTCAATTCATATACTCTTGGTTGTCACTTAGTGACACCGGTATTGAAGATTAAAAGTCGTCATGGACCCGGTGGACGCATGCACTAAACCTTCTTAGCCACTCAAGTTTCTCTCAACAAGCTTGTTTCATTCTCACAGGAACCCTACGTAAACTATTAGCTTTTCTTAGAGATCGTTGGTATTGAAGGAGACCTCTCCCTAGTCTCCGCCAGAAAACCAAAACGCACTATTGAGTCTAGAGCCACGAGATTCATCAAAAGATCTCTTAGGTAGACATTTTATCACTTGACGCTCAACAATAAGAATTTCGGTGGTACATTATCGAGTCCTTCACGGATCTTAGCAACTGTCGAGAACATTTATGAGAGGTTCACATCCGTGATCCTCGGTGATTGAATGGAAACTCCGCTGTGGTCAACATCAAAAACACCGACAAAGAAAGTTATTTCGGTAACTCCCGTGGATTACGCGGAGTGTGTCTCAAACGCCTATCGTGAGGTGATGCTTGATTGTACCTCGGCGACTCATCTCGAATCAGTAGATGTACTTGCACATCACGTTATCTCACTTGGGACTCCGGTTCAGAACGGCCTTTGTAAGAATTAGAGTTGTGTTTTCACACTATGTTGTTAACACTCTCAAGTTCAAACTTGTAAGTGCGAACCGCTTATTACTAATCGCTTGAAATGTTTTTTCTTATGGAAGCTCCAGGCGGGATGATCGTGTTGATTCTTCTCATGCTCACGCCAACATCATCACTAATGGAAGTTATATTCGAAGCAACACAACAATGAATGATTCTTCGTCAAACCAAAGAATCTACAAAGTTAAAGACTTAAAGAACTTCATCGATTGAATTCCAACGCCAAAGAGCGTGTGAGCATGTTGAAGAATGACGGAGACACCTTTGAGCAACAAGGCACACGAAGCGCACTTGATGCGACTACAACATACTATCACTTTCATCACAAAGAACAATGATCAAAGAACAAAGTTAAAGATGACGCCAAAGCATAACTGCTCAAAGACAACTATCTCTACACCGGGAGATTGTTCGAATCAAGGCAATTCTTCTCACAAGAAAGAAGAATGTCGGAAGACGCCGAGCTGCTATTACATCAACGCCTTCACCGCTCATCACCAACACGGTGAGGGGAGATTGTTGGAATCACTCCTAAACCATAATCAAGTGTTAGTAATTAATATGTAATAGTTAGCTTTATTATGGCCTTTATGTTTGCAATTAGCCTTAGGCTTATGTAGAAGGCCCATAAGCCTAGGCCTTAGTCCATTAAGAAAAGGATGGAAACTAGGAGTGTTGCCTAGCTTTCCTCCTATAAATATTTTATGTAAACCCTCACTGAGGGTTGGTTGTTCAAGTTATTTCCTTTCATTCACCCTCACGCATAACCGTGTTATATTATCGTGTGTGTGTTTGGTTCTTGTTCAATCGCCTTATCTCTTTCTATATTACTTGTGTTTGTAAAACTAGTGACCTAACAAGTTTAATTATTTATATGTTAGCCCATATTTATTATTGTACTGCCCAAGGTTAGCATGGGCTTGTTTAGAGTTTTCCCATAATTATTCTATGTATGGGTTAAAACAATATTTAGTTGCATGCTTGCATGCTTATACGTTTCCCTAGAAAGGGATTAGTGTTCCTTGTGTATAAAAGGAGCTTAAGTCTTTTGTATTGGAGAACACTTGAACGAAAATATTCAAGAAAAACCTCTTTAGAGAGGGTGAAAAGATCCATAGAGGATCATTGTTTTTATGAGAAAAACCTTGTAGGTAACTTTGATTGTGTTCTTATTATTCCGCTGTGCATGTTCAATCATTGTTATTATATACTCTAGTTGAGTCCGGATCTTGGCGTGAAGCAGAGGATCTAAGTGTTCTTAGTTAAAAAAAAATTGTGTAAGCCAAGATCCGGACTCAAATAGAGTATATAATAACAATGATTGAACATGCACAGCGGAATAATAAGAACACAATCAAAGTTACCTACAAGGTTTTTCTCATAAAAACAATGGTCCTCTATGGATCTTTTCACCCTCTCTAAAGAGGTTTTTCTTGAATATTTTCGTTCAAGTGTTTTCCAATACAAAAGACTTAAGCTCCTTTTATACACAAGGAACACTAATCCTTTCTAGGAACGATACATGCAAGCATGCAACTAAATATTGTTTTAACCCATACATAGAATAATTATGGAAAACTCTAAACAAGCCCATGCTAACCTTGGGCAAGACAATAATAAATATGGGCTAACATATAAATAATTAAACTCAAGCACGCCTACATCGATTCATTATTTCAACAGAATCACGCCTTCACTTCTTCGGCAGATTCCACTACCATCGCTTTCAGCCAGAATCCACGGCTTCACTACTTCAGCAGATTAACTTCAAAGATTATTGACATCAGAATTCCTACTTTGTATGTTTATATTACCTCAGAAGAAACTCTTCTTCAGCAGAATCCATTGTTTCTCGATCAGCAGAATCACAGTTTCACAAAATTCCCAACAATCTTGTAGGTTACGTATTGTATAATGTATAGGACTCCTTAGTCTATAAAAGGAGGTCCTAGGTTAGATTAGATATATGTGTGTTTTATATCTAAGGTCGATACACTTCAAGGTTGCAAAACCCTAATAATGTAAGAGTATTCGTATTAATAAATAATATTGAGGTGTTGAATGTTTACTGTTCTTCTTCTTAAGATTAAGTGTTAAATTCCGCGTAATACTTAATAAGTTCTTTGTTCAAGTCAGTTTCTATATTAGATCATTTGCTCAACTGGGATCAACAGCTTCTTTTCTTCTCGGGGTTGTCTTACAAATTTTCCTCTTCTTCTAAAGAACTTTTTGAAATCTCTAACGGCCATGGCATACTCCTCATCTTCACTACCGAAGCAAGATTCGTCATCATCACTTGATTCCGTTCTTGCTTTTAGAGCAACGAATTTGATTTTCTCTCTTTTTCCTTTGATGATTTCCGAATCTTTCTCCATCACCATTTCGTGTACTTTGAGGTTTCGATTAGCTCATCTAGTGTCACTTTTGAAAGATCTTTTGATTCCTCAATAGCCGTCACTTTGGATGGAGTGCTCTAAGAAATTTCCTGACAAAGTTCTTACTACGAAAAGATTCATCAAGTGCTTTAAGAGATGTAATAATAGTATTAAAGCGAGCAAAGCCACAATCAATGGTTTCATCTTCAGGGATAACAAATTGTTCATATTGTTGAACAAGAAGATCAATTTTGTTATCCTTGACTTGTGAATTTCCTTGATGTGTAATAATCAAAGATTCCCAAATGTCTTTAGCGGTTTCACACATAAAAATTCTTTCATATTCTTTTCTATGCAAAGCATTATAAAGCATCATTTTAGCTTCATTATTTTTAGCTATTAATTTCTTTTGATCATCAACAGAAATATCTTTTGTTGTAGAACTAAAATCTCCTTTAACTATAACAAACCAAATATCTATATCTTTTGATTTTACATATGTTTCAAAACGGTTTTTCCAATAGATAAATCCATTGGTTTCAAAGAGTGGTGGTCTTTGCATAGATTTTCCCTTCTTTAAAGTTTTCGAAATCCATGGATCGTTTCAAGTTTATAAAATACAATATATTTTAGAAATTCTTGAGCAACGAGGCTCTGGTACCAATTGTGGAAAACTAGAAGGGGGGTTGAATAGTTTACCGATTAAAAACTTTGTATTGAAAGATCAATTGATATTGGTCTTAGATATGTTAGTGAATGATAATCAATATGCAAACAATATATAAAGAGTAGATAAACAATCAAACCACGACAAGTTGTTTATAGTGGTTCGGTCTACAAGGACTCTTTTTCCTTGCCCTACTCCACTCCTCGAGTCTCACACTCGAGAGTTTAACTTCACTAGTCAACAAGCTCTTTTCACCGCGGAGAAACCTTTACACTTTGCTTACACACTTATTTCTGACACTAAGCTAGATGTCGAGTTCTTTTCAAGGGTACAACCACTCCCACACACAATGTATTTTAAGGACTAAAATACTAACCACTCACACTCACAAGATTATGATGGTTTGTTACAATAATGATGTATGAATCAACACAAGATCATACAACAACAAACAAACAAGACTTCCAACAACTTGTTGAAGCTTGAATATGCCTTGATCTTCTTTGCTACAAAAGAGATCACTAATATGATATGAAACTGAGTTAGAAATGTTAGAGAGAAGGAATGTATGAGAATATGATAGAAAGGGATGAAAACAACTTGGTTTGGCTTTGCTATTTATAGCCAAAATGCTCAGCAGGCACCACGGACCCCTCAAAAGGGTTTCGTCCGTCTTAATATTTGGTGCCACCGGGGTCTGACATCAAGATCACCAAAATCTTACCAAAGTCAACCATATCTATCCAAGATTGTGTAAGATATGTAGAGTCTAAATCTACACAAAGTATCTAGTGAAATCTTCTAAGGATTTCAATGATGCACTACATGATGTCATGTGTTTGTTTTTCTATTTTTATAAATATGTTAAAATACATATGTAATGTTTTGTTTTTAAGAAAGAAAACATTCTTGAACTCAAAATACTAACATACATTATGGTTTAGAGTCATATCAAAATATGATTAATCAAATTGTAAATGCTTGAGTGATGAAGATATTATTTGAAAAGCTTGTTTTAATATCTATTAAACTTGACAAGCTTTAAGCTTTATAAAAATTAAATTTACTTTTGCCGTTAAAAAAACTTAGGTAAAGATCATAAAATATAAATAACGTTTAATGACGATATTTGTATTAACACTTTCGTGTTTTTTGGACTTTGAAGTCTGATATGCTTTTGTAACACACAAAAAAGAAAGATCTGAGATCATTAGATAATGTTTTCTTTTTGTTCGAGTCTTGATTTGATCAATGTGAGTTGGGAAGAGATACTAAAGGGTTCATGGATGTGTCTAGATGTAGGTAGTTGATTTAGGTCCGTTGTGATGTTATGGTTTGGCTATGGTTATCTTCCCCGGCTCTTCAACAAGATTCAATTTTGTTTGTGTAGATCATTTTTGATTGGATTGGATCATAGAGGTGGTACTGGTTCAGTTTTGATGAATCTGTAAATTATGTCACCGGATTGTGGGTTTATCACAAGAATTAGATTTTGTAATAAGTTTTGGTACAGAGGGGTAGTTTACTCAATCAATAGCAGTTGCTCAACATGGCAGTTTTCCGTGGTCTAGTTTCAGCTCACCCAAAAAAATGATCTAGAAAGTGATGTGTCCTAGTGCAACTGGTCTACTTCGGGCATTTCCTAATTATAAATGTGTCTTAGAAGTCTCTTTACAAAATAGTCGTGTGACGTGAGTATGAGAATTATCAAGATGACATACAAATGCATTGCCACATTTTAGTTGAAATGCTGAATGATTTTCAAAATAGCTTAAGAGAAACCACTTAAATGGAAATGGAAAATTTCTTGTTGATGAAATTCAACTACTTGAAGAAAGCAAGACTCTATGTCCAGAACAAGTTTTTAGCCTTCTTCTACAAAGAAAGATTGACAGCATATATGTAATAACAGACACGTTTATATCAAGAGTCTGGGACTTCATAGAATCAATGATCCTTAATGTGTTGGTTTCGCATGCCAAAACTACCCACAACTCATTACATCGGTTAAGAAAGCAGCCAAGAATGTTATTGAAAATATAAAGGAATGCTTTAGGGGAAAAGTAGTAGAGTGTATTAAAATAAATAAAATGGAATGTTATAACCGTGATCCTCGAGTCATCTCTTCATTGAATAAGCTGAAGGATCGAGAGTCATAACCGTGTCTTTGAAGCTATGTGATTTAATTACGATCAGACAACAAACATTCTTAATGTGCGGGTACATGTTGGTCAATTGAAGTCTTATCCAAAGAATATTGTAAGTGAAGCCTTTGATATTAAGGTAAGGATGATAACCTTTCTGGAGATGTTGCTTCACGTGTTCATTGGTTTTGTGGATACGCATCTTCTGTTAATGCTTCATGGGACGGTGGAAAATGAAATGGTGGTTGAGTTGGTGAATGAGCTCAAAAGTGATGGGGAAAACAGATACAAGCCACTATCCAAGGAGTCACCATTGATGACTACAAATAGATGGAAGTTGAAGAACGGAATCACGTTGCTTGAGAAGTTTAAGAAAGTTGTTGAAGAGACAATGGATGAGATTTCAATTCATGGTTATTAGTGTTCAATCTGGTTAAAAGTAAAGGTATTGAGTAAACATTTTTTCTTTCTGTTTCCATTATTGTTTTTCCAGATGTGCCACTTTTTTCTCTTTTTTCATTTAGTGTTACGGATTACTGAAAAAACCTCTAGTCGTAGGCTGTTATGGGTACAAAATGAGAAAAGTCAAATAAAGTCAAAGAGAAAAGTCAAGAGAAAAGTAAAACATCATCAACAAAGTCACAACTGTATTTCCCGCGAATATGTTTTCACTTTCATTCATCAATCATTGTATAAATACATGTATTAGATACAGTTACAAGTGGCTAATCAATTGTAATCCAAACTCTTATCCTGTACAATACATCTTCCAATAACAAATCCCTTTGATCTTCAATTCGAGTTCTTATCTTTATATCTTGAGAATTCCTGTTGATTATCTTGATCTTTCTTCATTTCAATCTTTGATTTCTGGAAAGATCATTACAAGTGGTATCAGAACTAGTTTTCTGGCTAGATTCATCCATTCCAATTATGTTACAATCCACCGATCGCCTATAAATACCACCTTCAACCACCACAAATCACGACTTAATTTCTTGCACTTCCCAATCGAAAACACATACATAATGATTCATTTATCCATTTCCTAATCACACAAACATATTCTTGAGTCCGTTTCTTGTTAATCAGTTACAATTTGTTATAGTTATTTACTTACATACTCTGTTCTTGATTCACTTTCAGTAATCATGCCTAGTCAAACTCGTTCCAGTACCAGTAATAGTGAAGAAAATGGATTAGGGGAAACCATAGCTAAGCTTATGAGGGAGGAGATGGAAAAAATGAGAGCAGAGATGAGAGTTGCAACTGTCAATGAGAATCAAGGTCTGGTGGCTAGGAATCTTGGGGATAATCAGCGGCATAACATGCAGTTTATCAGGGCCACTAAGATTGAATTCCCTAAACTTAGTGGTGATGATGTCAGGAATTAGATGCTTAAGTGTGAACAGTTCTGTAGGGTGGATAATGTGCTTGATGAGAATAAGGTAAACGTGATCTCTATCCATCTTTATGATATTGCACTTATGTGGCATAGACAGTTAATGAGACTTTTGAATGATAATGTTACTTGGCATGTGTATAGAGAAGCAATTTTAGCAAGATTTGGGATACATTATGATGATACTTTGGTTGATATTAAGAAATTGAAACAAAAAGGTCCACTGAATCAGTATATTGATGCTTATGATAGATTGTTATGTAGGGTTGACTTGTCAGAAGAGCAATCAATGAGTTTTGTCTTTGTTGGTTTGCAAAGTGATATTGAATTGACTGTTAGAATGCTTAAGCCAAAGAACTTAGCTGAATTGTATGGTTTGTGTAGGCTGCAAGAATCTCAACTGAATTTTGCTAAGCAGAAAAGTAGGCCACCATTGCTACCTACACCTAGATACAATTACTCTAATACTAATGTGATGAGTAGTACCAAACCATTAGCTTTACCTACTCCTAATGCTAATTGGAGAACAAACCTTCAACTTCACAATCTGTACCCTTTAGAAAACACTTGATTCAAAAAGAATTGGAAGAAAAAAGAGCTAAGAATTTGTGTTTTTACTGTGATGAAAGGTATACACCAGGCCATAAGTGTAGTGGTCAGGTGTATTCATTGAAGGTTAGTGCTTGTGAAGAAGAGGAGGATCAGTTTGTTAATGAGGAAACTGGAAAGGAGTGTTTGGATGAAGATCCTATTTGGCAACCAACACAAACCTTATACCAAGAAATAATACACATATTTCATTGAATGCTATAAAGGTGTATACAATTATCAAACAATGAGAGTCAGTGGTTATGTAAGGAAATTTAAGTTGCACATTTTGGTAGATTCCGGTAGCACACGTAATTTTTTAGATATTGGCACAACTAAGAAGTTGGGTTGTGAGATAAGAAAAACATGGTCATTGCAAGTATTTGTAGCTGGTGGAAGAACATTGATGTGTGACACTATGTGCCCAAATTTTACTTGGACCTTGCAGGGTAAGAAATTCTCTACTAATGCCATGTTATTGCTTTTGGGGGGAGGGTGTGAAATGGTATTAGGAGTGCAATGGTTATCCACCTTGGGGGAAATTAGATGGAACTTCAAGGAATTAAGGATGGCTTTTACTTATCAAAGGAAGTTTATGACTCTTAGGGGGACAAAAAATCAGAAGCTTAATGGATGACTCGTAGACAATGTGAGACGGCTCAATGTGATACTATGGCTCTTTGTGTGTATCCCAGAGGTATGTTGAATGCTATGTCTGTGTCACCCAGTACAAGTATCTTGGATCCTTTGTTAGATGAATACCAAGATGTGTTTGCAGAACCCAAAAGCGTACCTCCCACTAGGAGCCATGATCAAAGAATACCATTAAAGGAAGGTACCCCTGTAATCAATATAAGACCTTATAGGCACCCTCCCACACAAAAAGATGCCATTGAGGTTATGGTTAAAAAATTGTTGGATTCAGGTGTAGTCAGGCATAGTCAAAGCTCCTTTGCTTCCCCAATTATGATAGTTAAGAAAAAAGATGGTAACTGGAGAATGTGTATTGACTATAGGATGTTGAATAAGTACACCATGAAAGACAAATTCTACATTCCTATAATAGAGGAACTGATAGATGAGCTCCATGGATATGCAGTTTTTTCTAAGCTAGACCTGAGATTAGGATACCATCAGATTAGGATGTATGAAGATGATATAGCCAAGATAGCATTTAAAACCCATGAAGGCCATTATGAATTCTTGGTCATGCCAGTTGGTCTAACAAATGCACCATCAACCTTTCGATCTTTAACGAAACAAATCTTCAAACCTTGCTTTAGAAAGTTCACTCTTGTGTTTTTTGATGATATTTTAGTGTACAGTCTCTCCTTATAAACTCACGTTGAACATTTTAGGATGGTATTGCATACTATAAGAACTAACCATCTTTAAGCCAAGACGAGCAAGTGCATTTTTGGTGTGTCACATGTTGAATACCTTGGTTATATCATATCAGATAAGGGAGTGGCTACAGACCCTGCAAAAGTTGTTGCTATGCAGACTTAGCCAAGTCCAAAGAATTTGAAACAATTAAGAGGGGTTTGGGGTCTCACTGGCTATTATATGAGATTTATCAGAGATTATGCTGCTATTAGCCTACCCCTTACAGCTTTGTTAAAGAAAAATTCTTTTGTTTAGAGTGAATCAGTTGAGTTTGCATTTGAAGAGTTAAAGAAAGCCATGACCCATGCACCAGTTTTAAAGATGCCCAAATTTGATGAACCTTTTATTATTGAAACTGATGCTTCTGGTGGTGGGATTGGAGCTGTACTACAACAAGGGGGTCATCCTATAGCCTTTATGAGTAAAACATTAGCACTAAAACATCAAACCTTATCTACATATGAGAAGGAATTCTTGGCAGTCATACAGGCTCTTGAAAAATGGAGGGGCTACTTATTAGATAGGTACTTCATAATCAAGACAAATCACTTTAGCCTCAAATACCTTTTGGATCAGAGAATAACCACCCCTGCTAAAATGAAATGGTTGCCAAAGCTTGTGGGTTATGATTATGAGATAATTTACAAACAAGGTAAGGAAAATGTGTCTGCTGATGCCTTATCCACATTGCCAAACACTTGTGAAATTCTGCAAATGGTAACAACTACACTTTCTAGTGATTTTTATCAAAGGATAGTGGATAGTTGGACTAAAGATGACAAGTTGAAGGCTTTGCACATACACTACAAGGACCTAATCATACTTCCAAACACTACACTTGGTCTGCTAACAATTTAATGAGAAAAGGAAAGTTGGTGGTTGGGAATGATGTTGTACTAAAACAAGAGTTGTTGCACCATTTTCATGCTACTTCTCAAGGTGGACACTCTGGAATGCAAGCTACCACTAAGAGATTATGTGCTCAATTGTATTGGAAGAAGATGAGAAAGGATGTCAAACTTTTTTGTGAGAAATTGTGTGGTTTGTCAAAGGTTCAAACCAGAATTTGTGCAGCCACCAGGTTTGTTACAAACCCTTCCTATTCCAGAAAAAATTTGGACAGAAATTTCCATGGACTTTATTGATGGTTTACCTCTCTATAAAGGTAAATCATTCATACTTGTGATAGTGGACAGACTTAGTAAGTATAGCCACTTCATCCCTCTGACTCATCCTTATATTGCCTTAACTTTGGCTCAAGCCTTCTTAGACAACATTTATAAGCTCCATGGTCTACCTAAAGTAATTGTCACTGATAGGGATATTGTATTCTTAAGTAAGTTTTGGAAGGAGTTGTTTGGTATGTTACAAGTAAACTTGTACATGAACACTGCCTATCACCTACAAAGTGATTAACAAAATGAAATAGTGAATAAAGTCGTGGAATGTTATTTGAGATGCATGAGTGGGGATAAACCAAAGGACTGGGCTCGCTGAATCTCACTGGCTGAATATTGCTACAACACCACATTCCATACTGCAATCAACACCACTCCTTATCAGATAGTCTATGGACAACCACCACCCACTCACATTGCTTACATTCATGGAGAGAGCAGGGTAGAAGCTGTGGATAGATCCTTATCATCCAGGGAAGAAGCTATTCAGCTACTTAAGTTCCATTTGCAGAGAGCTCAAAGCAGAATGAAGGCCATGACAGACAGACACATGACAGCTAGGGAACTTGCACTGGGTGCACTAGTCTATCTCAATCTCCAACCATACAGGCAGTCCACAATCAGGAAGACTAAGCATCACAAGTTATCCCCCAAGTACTTTGGCCCATTTAAAGTCATTCAGAGAGTAGGCAAGGTGGCTTATAAACTTGAGTTACCAGATTCTACACAAATACACCAAGTGTTTCTTGTCTCACAGTTAAAGTTGCACAGAGGCGATCCTCCTACTACACCAGCTGTTTTTCCTGTTTTCAACAAAGATGGAGTGATATCAGTGGAACCCTATGCTATACTGGATAGAAGGATGGCCAGAAAAGGTAATACAGTTGCAGTTTATGTTCTTGTCAATGGCTTAATGGCATTGCAGCTGATGCAACATGGGAGTTATATGAGGACATAGCTGCACGTTTTCCCTTCTTTGATATGGATGCTTGATGCTGATTACTTGTGGACAAGTAATATTTGAAGAGGAAGCATTGTTATGGGTACAAAATGAGGAAAGTCAAATAAAGTCAAAGAGCAAAGTCAAACATCAACAACAAAGTCACAACTGTATTTTCCGCCAATATGTTTTCACTTTCATTCATCAATCACTATATAAATACATACATTAGATTCAGGTACAAGTAGCTAATCAATGGTAATCCAAACTCTTATCCTGTACAATATATCTTTTAATAACAAATCCCTTTGATCTTCAATTCGAGTTCTTATCTTTATATCTTGAGAATTCCTGTTGATTATCTTGATCTTTCTTCATTTCAATCTTTGATTTCTGGAAAGATCATTACATAGACCAAATCTGATGCAGGATGGTTTTACATGCCACCGCACGTGTCGCGCAAGATGAAACCGAAATGCTAATAAATACATCTCACATTGTTACAGATACCGCTAAACTGATTGAAGACCGTTGGTAACTTGGTATATATTGGAGATGTGAGGGATTATTGGTGTGATTTTCAAGACTTTAACATTATTATTCGTACTATTATTATTAGTTTTGATTGGTTTGTAATATTCGATCGTGATAATTAGCATTATGAAACTATTAAGAATATCTCGATCTTTAGTCAACTAATTACCGTAATTGTTGGTTGGAGATGTATATAGACCTTAATAAAAGGAACAACCAATGCAAAACAAACCTAAAAAAATATATTTATACAACACACCATTTCATGGGTGGTGGGAACATATCTGCTGCCGCAAACATGATCAACAATGGCCTCATTGCCTCTGACCACGATGCCAAATCATTAGATACATTTACGTTGGCGCCACTTGTTTCATCGTACAATGACATGATCCGTCCACTTAGTGACGCTATTCACACTCTTCGCTGTATGAATATAATTGAAGAAGTCACTTTTCCAACAATTGTCATCATTGGTGATAAATCATCAGGAAAGACAAGTGTTATCGAGTCACTCACTGGCATTAGCTTGCCTCGTGGAGTATGCACTCGGGTTCCTTTAATAATAAGGCTTCAACACCATCCTGATCCTAGATATATTTCGCAACTCCATTTGGAGTATAAAGGGAAGTCTTTTCCAATTAACGAAGATCGGATATCAGAAGAGATTAATCTGGCGACTGATCAAATCGCGGGCATTGGCAAGGCTGTATCAGATGGGTCACTGACTTTGGTAATGAAGAAGAATAATATTCCTGATCTCACCATTGTTGATTTGCCTGGCCTTCCGGTTCATGGTCAATCAGACTGCAATTACAAGACAATCTCTGGTAAAAATATATAATTACTTATTTACACATTTTCCTATGTCTTGAACACCATATTGCCCAGATTGTTACTTGCATGACGGCATGAAAAATAGACTTATACTGTAGATGCTTGATAGAATAAAGTTAGCTGCCAACCCGATCGTGTTCATTGACACTTCTCGCGAGCGTATATCACCCAATACTTTGAACATGTTTTTAATATGACAATATTGAAGAAAATCTGGTTCGTATCTTCCAAATCCCGGTTACATTTATTTTTGCCAAACAGATATACATTATATAGTTTTTTTGTCTTTTCCTTTTGTACAAAGGAATTGATCGAAACACCACCCGAGCCACCTTTATATAGATGTATTATGGTACATTATTTATATTTGAAACATGTAAATAAGTTGATATAGATTTCTGGGGCTCATGCAATGCAACTAACAAAAACTTCGTGATCTTGCAGGTATAATTGAGAAGTACATAAAGCAGGAAGAAATAAGCCTAATTGTTAATGTTATGTCAGCAACAGATGATTTTTAACCTGTGAATCGATCAGATTGTTAAGTAAATACGACAAAACAAATGTAAGGACGCTTCATGTCTTTACGAAATCTGATAATGCGTTGGAAGATATGGTGGCCATTGTAACAAACACAGGACCTGATTATGTGTGTGTAAGAAACCCACTTGATAATGAGACATATAAGGAAGCTCGAACCAAAGAAGCCAATCTCTTTAAAACTCACCATTTGCTTTCAAAATTAGACAAATCTATAGTGGGTACCGATATGCTTGCTCAAAAACTTGGTCTGATACAATTGACCAGTATTTCAAAATGCTTGCAAGAGGTTGCTAGTAAGATCAAAGACGAACTCAAAATGTGCATTGTGGAGCAAAAAAACTCACAGCAGCATTTCACAACTATATCAGAAGCAATGCCGGCATTCATGGAAATCATCAAGGTGTCTCAGAAGTCTCTTTACAAAATAGTTGTGTCACGTGAATATGACGATTGTGAAGATGACACTCAAATGCATTGTTACACTCAGTTAGTTAAAATATTGGATGATTTTTCGAAACAGCTTAAAAAAAACCACTTGAGTGAATATGAAAAATTTCTTGCTGATGAGATTCAACTACTTGAAGAAAGTAAGTCTCTATGCCCAGAAGAAGTTTTTAACCTTCTTCTGAAAAGAAAGATCGATAACATCTATGTGATAACAGACTCATTTGTATCAAGAGTCTGGGATTACATTGAGTCAGTGATTGTTAGGGTATTGGTTTTGCATGCCCAAAACTACCCACAACTCATTCGATCTGTTAAGAAAGCAGCCAAGAATGTTACTACAATTGCAAAGGAATGCTTTAAGGGCAAAGTGTTCGAGTATCTTGAGATGAACAAAATGGAAGGTTATACTCGTGATCCTAGAGTTATCTTGAATAAGCAGAAGGAGAGTCATAGTGTCTTTCATGCCGTGAAATATGATTATTGTACAGTGAAATTTTTTGATGTATGTGTATCTGTTAGACATTTGAATGCCTATTTAAAGAAGACTATAGAGGAAGCAGTTGCTATAAAAGCGAAGATGGTAGCCTTGTTGGAGATGGTGCTTAAATTGTTCATTGACTTTGGGAAATCCCATCTCCATGCAATGCTTCAAGAGATGGTTGAAAATAAGATGGAGACTGAGTTGCTAAATGAACTAAAGAGTGAAGATGAAAATAAGTACACGCCGTTGCTCATGGAGTCACCGATGATAACTACGAAGAGGTGGAAGATTAAGAGCAGAATTGAGTTGCTCGAAAAGTTGAAGAAAGTTGTCGAAGATGCCACGGATGAGATTTCGTTTCATGGTTATTAGGGTTCAGCATAGTTACGAGTAAGGTACTGAATAAACATTGTTTTGGTCATTTGCTGTCAACTGGGGCAGTAAGAAGTTCAAGTCAACTTTATATTGTTAGAGTAAGGGATTTTTGTTCGGGAGGTGATACTAACACCACCTTTTTTGATTATTTCACCACAATTTGCGCATTGCAGTTTGTACAGTACAAACTACAATGCACATATTGTGGTGCAATAATAAAAAATGATGGTGTGAGTATCAATTCCCTTTTTCTTCATTACCTTTTGGTACAAAAAAATATACCAAAGTTTGTGGTTAAATAAATAGGGTTTATTTAACTTGTGCCCTAAGGGCACAAGTTAAGCACATCATAAGTACACATGAGCTCACAAAAAAATACAATGAGATTCACATTAAAGTACAGACAAGTGTACATTTATGTGGGTCCTTATATACTTTTTGTCTACTTTTGTTGTGCTTAACCTGTGCCCTTAGAGCACAAGTTAGAAAAACCCAAATAATATATCGTACTACATTTTCTAAAGGATTTTAGTATTTTGATCACATAAATTTTCCACATCGACACTTGAATCGTTTAGGAGCCGTTTGATATGCATAATTTGGATTGGAGGAATGCTATGAATTTTATTTATAATTGTTTGGTGCACTTCTTTTAGAATCAAACGAGGTGATTACCCCCCGCCGCGTTGGGGCGGACGTTTTATGAAACGTATTCACACTTTTTCGTCAAAATCTCAGGATACACAAAACTCATACGACTTCTTTAATTTTCCATAACTCAATCAGATCACAAAAATAAAGAATCTCAATCGTATAAATATTCAAAACATGTAAACTCTAACCAAGTCTTTAGTGGATATGGAGATATACTATTACAAACCAACCATGGTTCGATGATAATCATGTTGGATAACGACCAATTACTCCTAGAAGCAGATCGCCAAGCGTGGATCCGCAGATGTACCGTTCAAATCTCGAATTAAACAATACTCGCACATCGGATACGCCAAAAGGCAAAGCTAGAGACAATCCAAGTTAGAAACCATCAGAATCGCTTTGAATCGGTCGATATAGCTTGAATAGCCGAAAAGCGGCCGCAGGAATGGGTCTTTACATGTGAATTTGCGATGCAAGAAAGCGTAACGTCGGGTTTTTGGGTAAAGGGAGTAATCCCGCACCGGTAAATATATTAACCATATAAACGCTAAGTACAATGGATATGAGTGAAATCCCATATCTCACCGTTACATAGGCAAAAGCTTACATAACAAGATACTTCCAATTCTCTAAACATTACTTCCTACCACAACTCAAATGATATTTTATGACACAACACTAACATGACTTCCTAGGAGCTTGAAACGTTGTGCCATACATGGCATTAAAGGAATCCAAATTCGTGAAGATCACGAACCTCATAAGATAGTCATCAAAATCATAGTCATCATACTCATTTTCAAATTCATGACCCCCACCAAAATATTAGCAGACTCATCAAATGGGTTAGCAACAACCTCATCTTCTAATCGACACCACAATCTCTCCCACTTTAGAAAACGGGTTAACTCTCTTAGTAGAAGGGTACGAATAGAAGACCATCATCATCCACGAGAGTAGCTTTCCATCAATAATTAGCTTTTCAATCTTACCAATCTTCACTATGGGAGTAGAACCACCATACATTGTTCCCATTGAATCATTCACAAGCTTGGCAGAAGAATTCCCAGTCTCCGGATGCTTAGACGCCTCACCAATACTGAGTCCGCCCGAGATCCATCAATACCGCTCGTTATTAGTACCAAGACATCCTACCATGTCCTTGTTAGTATAAGAATCATCCACATTACAATCATCTTCCACCTCAAGAGTCCCAAAAGCGTTAGACGTAGTAATCGGTGTATCTTTAGGATTACCACTAGCACCGCGGTGCCTTCGTCTTTGCAACATAAACACCGCTTTAGGTGCAAATCTAGGACCCTACCATATTAATACCACCGGTCATCTTCGTACCTTTAGGTTTGGCTTTCCGATTCTGCACCACCTTAAAACCATCATCCGCCATCCACATTTGAGTGGGAGGAGCATCATTATGCTCCTTAATACTCTTAGGACAACAAGCGATCATGCCCAAACACTTTACATTCCACACAAGGTGGTGGCTTCCATTCATATTCCACCTTTATACTTGCCGTAGTAAAACCAAGATCATCCTTATTAGGATCGCCATAGTCACCACATGTTTAAGCTCAAATTGGATGATAATTCCACAAGAGCACGAGCAAAACTAATGCGACCCCATGAATCAACACACATGGAGCTAGTAAAAGCATCACATAATCGGCTTACCTACCGAGTAGCAATTAAGCTCAACCCATCTTCCGAGTATGCAAGTAATGGCACATTATGCAATTTAATCCAAACGGAACTCTAGTTACCTCACTTTTAGACAATAGCACATCGAGTCCATTTAGTGAGAATGAGAGGAGAATTGCGAATAATCCATGGGCCCCGTTGAAAACACTCCCAACACCCTCTTTGAATCGAATTTGAAGAGGAAAACACCATCATCATTCTTCATTAGTTTCTTAAAACCAAACTTACCCCATGTATTGGTTACGTAGTTCGTAACCAAATGAAAAGCAACATTCTTGCCAACAAAAAGCCAACAAGTGTATTTTCATAACGGTTGAATACACCTTCCATAGCAGCCTTTGGAAGCACCGTATCATGATTTTCAATTCGCCTCATTCACCAAGGCACAAAATTCACTTTCCTAGAGACACGTTCGGATTTAATACATTAGCAAATGACCTTACTTTGTTAGTTTCAACGTTTGGACACAAGTAGAAGCATTCACCATGAGGACCGAATTCAACACATCAACAACATAAGGCGAAGAAACTTTAGTGCTCGAATCCAAACCACCCATGCATTTATTCCTATAACTTGTATTTTCCAAATTAATTTGACCCCAAAAAGAATCCGAATGAACATCATGCGTGCTAGTGTTAAGACCAACCCTAGCAGCTTTACGCACCTCAGGATCCGTCTGTAGGTGGAAAGAGTAAATAACATAAAAAGCTTTAACAATAGATACACATCCATCGATGGTACCCTTAAACACAGGGTATCTCCTATGAGTGATTTATGACGAAGCACCATTGAATGGATGGCTTGAAAGTCTGGATTCCCACTCTCAACCTGCACTTTTGTTATGCTAAATAGAAGTTGATTAGATTTGCGATAACTGTGAATACGTATCACGTAAGCATTGTCTTGGAACTTAGATTTGTAGCGTCAGTACATACGTATTGTAACATGTAATGCGCTGCTATGGAAGGGTGTGATATTACGGCAATCCTGTGTCAAGAATATCCATACCATAGGTAAACATAAAGCTCCAAATAAAGGGAAAAAAATTCCCTAAAAAATACTTACAGTTTTTAGTTACTCGGTTAGAAAAATAAGACAGTCCGAGTCCTCTACAACACCGAGAAACTGCACCATGTTCGGGTGACACAACGTTTGCCATAACTCAAGTTCCTTCAAAAATGTTTTCCTGTAATACGTTTTGTTACATAAGCGCTAATAATGCCAAAATGATTTTCCACAATAACTCATGTGTGACTATCTTGGGTCAAAGTTCACCTGACTTTCTCATTCGATGCAATGGAAGACAGTACTTTCTTGGCAACCACTTTTGTACCACGTCATTTTAGTCTATAAACTTCACCGTATGCACCTGTTGTCATGTTTAGCATGCATTAGGAGGTTATTTTATTAGGCAATTCAGCTTGATATAAAATATTAGTTAAAAAAATCAAGTAATGTTTACTTCTTAATGGAACATTATCTTTAAAACAAAATGTAGTTTCATTGCTATGATGTTTATGGTCAGCTGAGGTGTTCACTTGTAACTGCAAGAATTGATTTTCAAATTGGTTTTTATGGTCAACTGAGGTGTTCGCGAATCAAACGAAATCCATATCACCAATTTCCAACGATCACATGACATCCGTAAGAACTTTTATCAATCTCTAATAATCATTTGTTAATTCCATGACCAATAACAATTGGCTTATTTATATGACCAAATTCCTTATAAGGTGGCGCTACATATTTCAAGTCAAAAGTTGCTTATTTACATATTATTATTTAATGGACTATGAGGCAGTCGTTTGTCTATTTGAGATGATGAATGACACTTCAAATGACAAAAATCGACTTAAACACATATCCAAACAGTCAAAAATTTAGAAAGAAAGGACTCACAGCTGGTTAAGCTCTTTTGCTAGTAAGAGGAAACAGTCCAGTCCATGCGCCTCCACCCTAGATTATTGAAGTTGCTGTTTCCGCTGCCGTTTTTTTCTCATCAAAGAATGATGTATCCAAAGTCTAAGAAAAATCAAAATAAATCAGCAATTAAAATATTACTCATTAATCACCTAATCGCAAAAACTATATCCAAATCAAACACCAAAAAAAAATAAAAAAAAAAATAATACTTGTTATACTTTTGCACAGCAACAAACGTGGTATCCCCAGCAATTCGAAAGACACACTATTAACCAAACGACCCGCCTAAACTCACCATCATCACACGCCGACCAAAGCCGCCGCACACCAACAAACCCAGGCTATTGAATCGGTGCACATGGTAAACAAAAAAAGTAACCGCTTTTTTTTACCTGGCAACCATTATTGTAGGTCTCTCATTAGAAAAAGCAAATAAATTGATTTTGAAGAGTTACTTATAATCTCGTATTGGTTCAATCAGATACCTGTGTCATAATTTGTTGTTTGATCTTCCTAGCATCTTGTTTATGAATTAGATATGACCTTCACTGCATTTTTGTGTCCCCTTTATCCAGATGAATATGCACCGTGAGTCACCTTCTTCATCAGCTACCTTTCGATAAGGATGAGAAGTGTTGGAATCTGGAACAATATACACACACATAGAAAGAAAAGACCGCCTTTTTTTTTTGGCTAAACGCGTGGATATGAGATAAGGATAGATGAAAGGCGGTGAAAAAAAGTGACTTTCGATATGTTTTTTTTTTCTAACATTAACACAAAAGATAACAGGTGGCACGAAGGTAACCAACCGGCATATATGACTCACGGAGTGTATCACCAAATCCGATGAGGGGCTTAAACTTCAGCCCAGTGTTAGTAAACCCAGAAGCCCAGCAACCCAAAAGCCCAGTAACTGATTTATTAGCAGAAAATTGACAGGTGACTCGCACGTGACGCATGAAAGCTTTTTTTTTCCCCACCGTCGCAGCGGATTAGCATATATATATAATGTGGGCCCAATATTAAAAAAAAAAATGAATTTGGATGGAGGATGTTGGTTTTGAAAAATGATACCCCAATGTGGATCCCATAGCACACATTAAACATTTATAATTATAAATAAATAATATAGTGGCCCTATTTATCGAATAAAATAATAATTATTTTCTTTTATTCTAAACCGAATTCAAATTTAATTTCAAACTCTTTTACAAACCAAACAGACTGTAAATGTATTTTTTATTTTTTTACTTTTTTTTTGTGGTTGTAATTTTTGTCAAGTTTTGTTGTGTTGACAGGTTATGCTGGTTGAATATCTCACTGAATAATTATCTTTTTTTTTTTTTTGTCACTTTAGCATTATGTTCCTTTTTCTCACTCACACAAGACCATCATTATCCTTTACCATATCTCATTTATGTGCATCTCACTTAAACACCCGTAATATGCTCACATATACATTTTTTTTTTAAATGTTGTGGATTGTGTGAACCAACAACATTTTTTTTCCTTTCAAAAAAACTCGAAAGCCCACAACATATGGAGTGTGTTCATGTCTCGAATCGAACCAAATTATCAAAATGAATTCGGACATACTATTCAATGAGACAATGAATCTAGTAATATTTAACCTCCTAAATTGTTCACCCTATGTCCCTATTCGGGGTGTATTAGGGTGTGAATGAGTCGAGTCGGGGCGAGTATTGTTAATCTCGAGATCGAACTCGACTACTGAAACTTGAGCTCAAAACTCTACCTGAGCTCGGCCAAGCTTTAGATTTCAAGCTCAAGCTACAACTCGTCATATAAAACTCGAGCTCGATTATTTTCACATTTCAAGCTCGAACATGATAAAGACTCGATATATCAAGCTCGACTCGACTTGATTTTTATGAAAGCAAAGTATATGAAAGGGTAAATTTATAATTTAATTGATGCTCAATAAGGCTCGCGAGCTTCACGAGTCGAGTATTCTGGAGCTTGAACTCGACTTAAAGTCTACTCGAGTAGCTCGAGCTCGATCTCGGCTCATTTAAATCAAGTCGATTTTGAGTAGTTTACTATTCGATCTCGAATAATTCGCGAGTTGTCTGGTCTTGTTTACACCCCTACTCACAATCTTCACGAGCCAAGTATTCTGGAGCTCGAACACGACTCGAAAGTCTACTCGAGTAGCTCGAGTTCAACTCGTTTAAATCAAGTCGATTTTGAATAGTTTACGAGTCGATCTCGAATAATTTGTGTCACGTCTCGTTTACACACGTAGTCCCTATTAATATGAGCGTTGATCGAACCTGTTACGGGCTTGTATCGGGCCTTGAATTGTTTGTACATCTCTGGCCGGTTTAAGATTAGGATTAGGATTAGAATTTAGTATTAATATGAAAAAATAATAGAGAAAAAATATTATTTATTTATTATAGTGAAAAAATGTATAGTGAAGAAAAAAAATGAACCCACTAGTATTATAAAGTCACATATCTTGAAGAGTTTTTAAATAGTAGTTGCCAGTGGGGTTCATGCCTATTTTCTAATTCTAAAATGGCAACCAAACAATGTTTAATGTCACATCAAATGAAAATCCATACCAAAGTAACAAACCAAACGATCCCTTATTTCCAAGATATAGTATCCTTTGAGGAGGGGTGTGTTATAGATAATTTCCTCCACCTAAGGCGTGAGCCATAGCACTACACCCTGCGCCATAGGGGTTGGTGTCGTGGCCATGGCGCTTGTTATGGCTTTTTCTATTAAATTTTAAAAAAATAAGCGTTTTGCGTTTAGTGTTTGTTTGTGTTTAGTGTTTGTTTGTGTGTAGTGTTTTGTGCATTTTGTGTTTTTGGTCTAGTAAAGAAGATGGTATTGTTTTTTCCATCTTTAACCATACATATTTTATCGCCTTAGTTTTTAGTCCCTAATAAATAGTTTCTTGCACCTTTAGTCTTGTTGGGTTAGCATTGCAAGTCCTAATTCTCTTTTTACATAATTAGTCTCATAAATGTATACAAATTGATGTGTTTTTGTTTTATTTAATGAAAGAAAAAAAAATGTGAACTCTATGTTAAATGTTGGCTCAAGAATAACCAATATAAAAAAAGTTATGATATCTTAGAAAATATGGAATCTTAAAAAATGCAAGATTTTATAAGATATGAAAAATCTCATCAACTTGTATGCAACTTGCTCACTTGATCCTTATTTGAAGCCTATAAATAGAATGTTTGATTTTTGTTTTCAAATACACCAAAACACACAAGTAGTTCCTGTAGTGTTTGCTCTCTTCTTTTCTTTTTGTAGTATATGTTTCTATAGTTTGAGACATATATAATTATGTGGTATTACATTTTTTTGTTCGCTTTCGTATTGTTCAAAGTTCAACAAGCTATTTTGGTGTATACTTGTAGTGTTGATTCATTCACACTCTTTACCTAGTCGGTGGGATATAATCGTGATTACTACACAACAAGCGGTATCAAGAGCCGTGGTTGTTCTTAGTATGCTATGTGGTTGCAATTTAATTTGATCTTCCACATTAGAAAAGTATCCCTTTGGTTTTTGGTTAGAAGTTGTTAAAATTTAATTTATACTCGAAATGGTGGATGACAAAGTTGACAAAGTACCTTTCACATTGGTGGTGGTTGGAAAAGTTGACAAAGTACCTTCCACATTAGTGGATCCAACATCTTCAAGTTGGGCTAGACAGTCTTGACTCATGTAAGATTGGAAGTGGAGGTTTTTTATGGCACAAGGCATCTCGGTATGTGGCAAAGTGAGGTTCTAGATGCTCTTTTTCAGAAAGGTCCATACATTTTCTTTAAAGAACATAAACCAGATAATGTAGAAGAGAGGAAATGTTTAACCATCAATCGGTTAGCTTGTGGTACGGTTCGATCATGTCTTTCGAGAGAGCAACGATATGTTTTCTCTAAAGAAACATCCGCTTACAAATTATGGGTGGCATTGGAAGAGAAATTTTTTAATTAAGATTGTCAGAATAAGCTCTTTATGAAAAACGACTCTTTCCATTCACATATGTAGTGGGTACCACGATGAATGATCACATTACCAGTGTTAACCAGTTGGTCATCGTTTTGATGAATATGGATGAGGTGTTCAAATACTAGGATCCAACATTTATACTGTTAGGATCGCTTCTAGGGGAGTACGAGTTGCTTGAAATAAATATACTCAATGGGAAGGATGATGTGTTTCTTAGTGAAGTTTGCGTTGTCTTGTATAGTAAAGAACTGAGAAGGAAAGACATGCATATTAGTTCAAGTGGAGACGCAGAGGTTTTGCTAGTCAGAGGTCGTTCACAGAAGAAGGGCACCGATAAGAGATGGAGATCCAAGTCAACGCAGGGACTAAGCAAAGATGAATGTGCTTGTTGTCATGAAAAAGGTCATTGGAAGAGAGATTGTCCAAAGCTGAAAATCAAAGACAATCATTACAAAGGGAAAGTTGTAGCGGAAGTGAATGTCACTAAGTGTGATGATGAAGAATCAGATCTCTCATTTGCAACATCATCAACCAGAAATGCTTCTGATATATGGCTATTAGATTCCGCATGTAGCCATAATATTACACCACTTCGAGAGTGGTTTAGTAATTTTGAAGAACATGAGGAAGTTGTTTATATGGCAGACGAAACTCCTCTCGCTACTCATGGGATTGGTTCTGTTCGATTGCAGAACTAAGATGGTACAATTGTGACAGTTATTCCCCAAAGTTGAAAAAGAATCTCATTTCCATCGTTACCTTATAATCTAAAGGGTTCGAAGTAATAGCAAAGCGTACTTGTAGTAATGAAGGGTATTTGTATAATAAACAACACGTATCACTACAAGGGTTGAAAAGTTGTTGGAACTATAGCAGCTATTACCAATGGTGATAAAAAGTCAGAAGCTGTAAAGCTATGACATATACACTTAGGACATGCATGAGAGAAATTCTTGAATTTTCTCATAAAACAAGGATTATTGAAAAGGATTGAGTTCCTATAAGTTGGATCTCTGTGGGCATTGCATCAACAGAAAGACGACAAGGGTGAAATTTGGGACAACTATCCACAAGACACAAGGTATCTTAGATTATGCCCACACTAACATTTAGGGTTCCTCAAAGACAAGCTCTCTAGGAGAGAGACACACTATGTGATCAACAAGTGACCTTTGTTGATGACTTTTTCCCGAAAAGTATGGGTGACGTTGAAGACAAAGGATGAAGTGATAGGCTCAAAAACTAATGTGTCAGCCGTAAGTTTGTAAAAAGATGGCACTAGAGGTGGCAATTTCCAAAAACAAAATTGCTAATTTGTGTTAATTTGTATAAGATTTTGGCACATTGTATGACCCATTGAAAAGTTAAATGGGCACTAATGAACAAATATTATCTCTCAATCGAAAAATATTACAATATTTATAGATATAATATATTTAATTTTTTTAAATATAAATAAAGTGTTATTTCTAAAACAATTCGTATAACATAAACCCGTTTGCCCTATCCCCATTTAGCCCGTGCTTGTATAAGCACATACCCATTCGAGCCCAAGCCCGTTTAAACTGTGGCCGTGCCCGCCCAACCCTACCCTTTCGCCACCTCTCGATGGCATGACCTTTGCTTTTTTAGCACTCCTATAACGACAGTATTTTATTTCTAGCGTTTCTTGATCACTCACTATCTTTGTCCCCGTATTTCCTCAAATCACCATACAACAATGGCAACACCACTTGAAGATGAAGATGAAGACACCATCATGGAAGAAAGATCAGAGCTCATGGTATCACCCAAACACACTAAACCCATTAACCCGACCCGAAAACTTGCCCCATTTCTTAAACCCTCTGTTACTTTAATGGATAATAACGTTAAACCCTTTTCTTTAAACCCTTCATTTGACCCAAAAACATGTTCTTTAAAAGCATCATTTAATGGGTTCAGAACCCCTCAAAAAGGTTGGAAAGATTGGGTCAATAGTATGTGTTTACTTCACAAATCCACGTGGCAAAAAGCAGGAATCTATAATGCTGTTTTAAACTCATCTTATGAAATTGTTAAAAATGATGACTTGATTTTAGGATTTGCTAAAAAATGGTGTCATGAGACAAAAACATTTGTGTTTAAATGGGGTGAAGTTAGTATTACTTTAGAAGATATTATGGTTGTTGGTGGTTTTTCTGTTTTAGGACATTCTGTTTTTAATCTTGTTGATATTGAAAGCGATGAAGCGAAAGAAGTTTTAAGGAGGTTAGATGAAGCATGGGATAAGTTAAGTAGGTCTCCGAGTAATAAAGTTACACAGTTTGGATGGATGAAGATGTTTAAAGATAGCGGCAGTGAAATCGAGCATGAGGCGTTTCTTGTATTGTGGTTATCCCGGTTTGTTTTTCCTTCAACTTATACCACTGTTACTAAAAAAGTATTTGCAGCTGCTGTTTGTTTAGGTAGAGGGGTTAAGCTTGCTCTTGCACCTCCTGTTTTAGCTAGTGTTTATCGAGATTTAAGTTTGTTAAAAACTAGTTTGGAAACCGATAGTCATGATGATGAAACAAAGGTTATTGTTTGGGCTCCATTTCAACTTGTTCAGATTTGGATTTGGGAAAGATTTAAAAACCTTAGGCCTAATTTTAGTGATAGTAGTGGTCCAAGATTTGCTAGATGGGAAAACAAGAAATTACGCGTAGAAAATGTTGATAGTGGTTTTGAAGATTTTTGTTGGCGACCGTATGCTGAAAATTTAAATGATAAGTTTGGAAGGTGGGCTGTTGTTGGTGATTGTGTAGATGAAGAATTGGAGTCATGGGTCCGCTGTTTAAGAGTTTCTGAGTTGGTTGGGATAGATGGAAAATGTATCCAACAATATCTGCCTCATAGAGTTGCAATGCAATTTGGGATGAACCAAGATGTTCCTGGAGACGTGGCACGAGTAAATGGAAGTCATGAAATTGCTTGGAGGTTTTACACCAGGCCTGTTAAAGATGTGAAAGTGTATATTCCGTCACGAGTCTTTGAACCTTATGTCACTGTTAGATATTTGGAGTGGCGAAATAAGTCAGCTGTCGAGTGTGGTATGCAGTCGCCATTTGGTGATAATGTGACCAGAAATTTTGGCAAAGATAAATCAAGAAGAAAAAGATCCAATGTATCACCTAAACACACTAAACCATTTCAGCCGACCTATACACGTGCCCCATTACCAAAACCCTCCGCTGTTAGTAGTAAACCTTGTTCTTTCAACCATTCATCTTCTCCCAAAACTAGTACTTCAAAAGTATTATTTAATGGGTTTAGAACCCTTCAAAAAGGTTGGAAAGATTGGGTTAATAGTATGCATTCACTTCACAAATCCACGTGGCAAAAAGCAGGTATATATAATGCTGTTTTAAACTCATCTTATGAAATCATTAAAGATGATGACCTGATTCTTCGGTTTGCTAAAAAATGGTGTGATGAAACTAAAACATTCGTGTTTGAATGGGGTGAAGTTACAATAACTTTACAGGATATGATGGTTGTTGGTGGTTATTCTGTTTTGGGTCAGTCTGTTGTTAATCTTGCTGATACCAAAACCGATGAATCTAAAGCAATTATTGCAAAATTAAATGAAACACGGGCTGAGATGAAAATATCTAATTACACTAAAGCTGAACAGTCTGGATGGATGAAGATGTTTAAAGATAGTGATAGTGAAATCGAGCATGAAGCGTTTCTTGCATTGTGGTTATCTAGATTTGTTTTCCCTTCATCGTATTCAACCGTTTCTGCAAATGTATTCACTATTGCTGTTTGTTTAAGTAGAGGGATTAAACTTGCTCTTGCACCTTCTGTTCTTGCTAGCATTTATAAAGATTTACGCTTATTGAAAAACGCCGATCAGAATGATGTTATTGTTTGGGCTCCTTTACAACTTCTTCAAGTTTGGATTTGGGAAAGGTTTAAAATTCTTAGTCCAAATTGTGGAGATAGTAGTGGTCCAAGATTCGCTAGATGGGGAAAGAAGAAAATAAGAGTAGAAAATGTTGAGTGTGGTTTGGAAGATTTTTGTTGGCAGCCATATGCTGAGGATTCAAATGATAAGTTGGGAAGGTGGGCTGTCGCTGGTGATTGTTTAGATGAAAAACGGGAGTCGTGGGTTCGATGTTTGAGGGTTTCAGAGTTAGTTGGGATAGATGGAAAATGTATTGAGCAATATTTACCTCATAGAGTTGCTATGCAATTTGGAATGAACCAAGATGTTCCTGGTGACATGGCACGAGTGAATGAAAGTCCTGAACTCGCTTGGAGGTTTTACACCAGGCCTGTTAAGGATGTTGAAGTTTATTTCCCATCCCCAATCTCTAAGCCATATGTCACTACTAGGTACATGGAGTGGTGGAACAAGTCAAACGGCGAGGGTTATTTGCTGTCTCCAATTGATGATGACGAGACAGAAAACTTTGGCAAAGATGAACCAAGAAGTGAAGGTTCCAAAGGTTCTGTGGATGTTGATACATTCGGATTAGAACTTGAAGCAAGAATCAGTAAACTCGAGAAGCTATTTGCATATCTCAAAGCTAAAAAAGCGGGTGTGACATGTTAATGTAATAGGGTTTACAATCATATTTGGTGGTATTTCATAGAATCTTACAAGGGTATATGAACTATTATAGCTCAGATCGCATTGTACTGATGGTTATTGAATGAAAGTTTAAATATTAACTCAGTAGTCAATTGTTAACCATCTTTGCTGGACATTATAAGAAAACATGTGTATCTAACAATCCATGCAGTACTTGCATAATTGCATTTAGAACATGTTAATTATTTGCAATAGGTTTTTCTAACTTGTGTCATGGTGGCACAAGCTTAAAAGTGTTAAATGAAGACAACTGTAATCTTAAATAAGCCTATTTCCATACAAAACAAAGATAATTTTGTTAAACATCATAAATTTAGGAAATAACTAATACTCCATCGTCTCATTTTAATAGTCCACGAACAATTATTTATTTATTTATGATAGATACAATGAATGTCTTTTGATGATTAGAAGGACAAATCTCTTTAAATACATTAAATAGAGCTTATAGTTTCCTAATAAAAATAAAAGGATATGGGCAAAACTGGAAAATTAATAAATTCAAAATTTTTATTCAAGAAACTAAACAATGTTTTGAGACAAATTAAAATAGTAAGAGGGGCAATAAAAATAAGACGGGGAGGATCAACTAACATGCAAATATGATCATTTCAGTTCAATAAACATTTCTAAACATATATCACCACGTCACAAGTTAGAAAATCCGTATATGTTTAACAAACGGTTAAGAATGTTACATTCAATGTCTAAAAAATGGTAATTGTGGTGCACTAAATGGTTACAAATTGCATATTTTGGGGAAAAAAAATGGTGAAAGTATGCTGCAATAAAAATATAAAATGGTTGATGTATTTTTGCAATAAAAATGTAGTACAACATTGCATATTTTTGCAAGTTTGCCCCACATATATTTGGGAAACAAGATCCAGAATGACCAAAAAAGGAAAATAGAGAAAAGGCCCACATAAACAGAAGTAATATCACGTACAAAACCTTTTCATTAATCTCAAGTGCAAAGAGAGAAAATCAAACAGCAAATATAAGCTTTCATCTCGTTTCATCTACATCTGATGTCAAAGCTGATAACAAACCATACCCAATACCCTATCTTCAATCAAAGATTATATAAATTTGCAAGATCAAGTTTTTAAACTACCCCTGTGCAGACAGCATGATTCATTTAAATATGTCATCGTCAAAGTTTACTTCTCTAGCTGCTGCAGATCGATATCCCATGCTGATGCTAACTGCAACAAGAGTTGGTCTGGCACCAGACCTTCCCAATCTTCGGGAGGCTCGATAGTTGAAGCCGCTTCATTTAGATTCACCAAAATTTCCCTTTTAAGTTCCATTGGGATTTCCACATTATCTGCTCCGTTCTCCACAATCATATCAAGCAACTGTATAACAAAGAAATTTGAATTAAAATACAGCAGTAAAAAATAAAGGAAAACCAGCAAGACTGGTATCGTAGGGGTGTTTGAATTCATGTTTTGGACTGGCTTTTCAGATATCAGATTACACTTCTGAGGGGGTGTTTGGCCTTGCGTTTTGAAAAGATTTATGTTCATCAAATTCTGCTAATTCAAAAACTTAAAAGGTTGACAGCCACTAAATGGCCGAATTCATTTTTTGCAGCTACCCTAAACTGATTATTACGATTCAAGGATTTAAAAGAGTATACCCAAACACTAAAAAATTGATTATTTGCAATCGAAAAACACACCCAATCAGATATCAGTTTTTACTCTCGTTTTACAACAAAAAATAATGTCATTTTTATTTTGTTTCGTCAAATTATTAAAAGTTTGAAACAAGAAAAAAACAAACAGTTCCGTTTTCGGATTATTTAGAACTTCAATAAAGAAGGGGCAAAAAAACATATCCAAACACTATTTTCTGTGCATACATAATAAGGTGTACCTGTTGAAGCCATGCCAAGCAGATATCAAACACATTTTGGTCTGGAAGAAACTGTGCAACAGCATGCAGAACTTCGGTCCCGACCTCACTTGACAATTGATCAATAACGGTGCCCGTTCTATCCATTAGCTTTACAAGCAATAAATCATCACCAGTAGACAAAACTTCAGCAAAAGCAGTATCAACATCACCAACATGAACCGCATCCATTGCATTAGTCCAGGCCGTCCAAACCGGGTCCCGATCTTGAACCAACTCATCTCCCATAGCCTCAGCCGTCATTTCCGGAACTGCCACCCGGGCAGTTCGGGCAGGGGCCTGCCCGTTGTCTTCGCCTGCAACCCTTATTGCTTCCAGTGTGGCTTCATCTTTTGAAGCTTGCCAAACACTTCTCGCCGACGGTCCTTCACCAAACCTAGCAGGTCCACCTCCCCAACCTCTTCTGTTCCCCGCTTCGGCTTCACTTTCTGATTTTGGTGATCTTCTTAAACCCATTTGTGGGTTTCTGCCATATGAATGATAGTCCCAATTTTCGGGCACGTCTGCCCGCCAAGAAGATCCTCTACCCCTCATATTTGAACCACCCATGTAAGACATCGGGTCATCGTTTCTACCTAATTTGGAATTAGGGTAGTCAGAAAAGCCGTTATATTTCCCTAATGGTCTACCAGATTCCTCAAACCCCATCATGTAATTGCCACCTCTTCTGTTATTTGATGATAATGATAGGTCACGTGCCATGTCTTCAACAACTCGTTCTAAACCCCGAACTCTGTTCTCAAGACTAACCATGCCATCATGTGATCCACCCATGAAATCCTGCAAAGCCAGGTTTTAACAGAAAAAACAAGTAAATTTGAAGTGGCAAATTGGGCGGGTTGACAGGTCGAGTAACCAATCAAATAGGTAACTTTGGTATCAGTCGACCCAAATTTGAACTTTACTACTTCTATAAATAACTAGGGTGTAAAAGATGATCACAAAAGTTGATTTATTTCAAAAGTTCAGCTAAAAGGGTAGCGGGTCAAGTGGACCGAACGGGGTTGTAAGCTACTAAGCCACCCTATGTTGTTTCATTAACGTAGATTATTATATGATATCAATATAATATTGTTTTGTAATCAAAATAAAAGCAACACTATTTATAAAGAGTAAAACTAGAAATGGAAAAAGTGGTTGTGGGTCAACACGGCCCATTTTGATACATTCTTAGAATGACTTGTTTCAACTTCAAACCGTTTTGCCCTATTACCAAATCACCCGACACCCATGTGTCTCCAAAAAAATTACCCGTTATAGGTAAAAGATAACCAAATTGACCTGTTCATTAGTAAACGGGTCCTAATTGCCCCCTCACATTTGAAAGTAAGCTGAACTGACATACCTGCAACATGTTCATAAGATTTGCTTGTTGTCTCTCCAATTGCAGTAATTGCCTCTGAATAGCTAACCAATTTCCTTTATTCCCTCTAAATCCCTCCCTTTGATTTGGATCATTCATATCTTCAAATTCTCGTCTTCTAGAAAGACCTCCAATTCCTCTTTCAACTTTTTGGTAATTCTCTTTTGACTGTGACCCGCCATCTGTATCATTAAGACCCGAATCATCTCCATTTTGCTCATTTGAGGACTTGACAAATCTACGAGGGACAACCACTTCAACCTCTCCCGAAACCCTTCTTTCAAGTCTCTGAAAGAACTCGGGGTTTAATTCTTTATCACTCAAACCAGGTGCTTTCTTTTTCAAAATACCAACAGCTTTCTCGGGTACGTTGCTACTCTCGGGTTCAACATTCTTTGGTGGGGCTTCCGTTTTTCTTTCATCCGACTTAACTGGTTCAGAATTTTCACCATCTGAAATTTTTGACAAACATGAGCACATTACATATACATAGAGGTAGCAAAATGGGTGTGTTGGGGGAGTTTTGTAATGGGTCAAAATGTGTACTCTCTTTGCAGGTCAGGTTGAGTTGACCCGAAACACTTTTCGCCCAAAACTTTTTTGGATTTCACATAAATTGTTACGGTAATACTAATTTAACTCTTTGAATAAAGGCATTTTTTTAGTGTTGTATTCAATAGATAAAATACAGTTTGTGCAAATTTTAACCTGTGCGACCAGATTCCTATTTAATTTTAATTTTTTTTTTTTGTATTCATGTGACCCAAATAGACCCACACATAAGTAAATGGGTCAAAATTGCCACTTGTACAGATACACAGGTTGGAGCAACCAATGTAGAAAATAACACTAATTTTTATGCTCACCGTCACCCGTTTTTTGATCTATGGAACCACCTGCAAGACCCTGCCATTGTTGCAAAGCCTCTATTATACTGTCTCTTGCAGGTTTTATCTGTAGAAGTTGATAAAAAAAAAAGGGTTAAGTCAGGGAAACCCAAAAAAATTATAAACTTAATTATACGGTATCTTGTGTAGCACGAAATCTTAAATGCATGATAAAAAACTTCAAAAGGGGGATCACTTTAACTTCTTTGAGCTTTTAAAAGTAACAATGCATGAACTAACCTTATCAAATCGGCAAGCTTCAAGAGCGGTTATTGTTGGACCTGTTTTTCCAGTGATCAAGTTGCTGGAATGCAAAGCCAGGGCATTCAACGCATCAGCAGCTGCTTTTCGAGTTGCCCAATCAGTATTGTTGAGACAGTCCTGTAAACTTTGTAGCAGTGGCTCCAAGCCTTGCGGAGAAATCGCACCAACCTGTAACATGTATATTATTAATTATATTTTACCACTGATAACTTAAACAAAAACCAAATCAATTACAAATTATGATACAGAGGAGAGCTGACGGCATTGTTCTGAATAAAAGGTCCATGTCAACACCTAAGGGGTGTTTGGATGTGCGTATGGAAAGTACTAATGCGGTATTGAAAATCCGTTATAAAACGAGTTGCAGAAGATAGTGTTTGGACATGTATCTGCTGCTTGTCGCTGTAATGATCAAATACTGAATGTTTGATGAATACTGAAAACTCAGGGAATTAAAATATAAAATCACCATAATGGACATACTTGTGATAGAAGTCTGAGATGGGAGTAGAAGTCTGTCACAGTTTAGGTAATTTCATATTTTAACTTTTAATAATTAATATAGTTGCAGACTTGCAGCTAATCTGAAATTGATTGTTTATACTTAAAGAATCAGAAGCATAATCTATGTATACAAACATTAAAAACTAATTCTTCTGATTTCAAAACGCAAGTATCTGATAATCAATTCCAAAGCACATATCCAAAGGCCCCAGGATGCACAGATATTCAAAAGTATAATCCAATGGACCCCATCATTAACCAGTTTTTCTAATTGCTGCATGGAAATTCTTGTTTATCACTTGTCATGTATAGCATGTTCCACGACAGGAGTCTCCTCTTTCACATCATAACTTCGCGATCATAATAGCATCCAAAATCGAGGTAAAGTTTAGTTTAGTATGCCCAAGTAAGAGCAAAGTGACACAAACTTATCAATTTTGCATTCAACTCAAAATATTCACTAATCTTGAAAGGACCAACCGATGGAACCCAAGTTTGACATGGCTGAATTATACTTCCCCTTTTAATGACTCGCAAATTAAAAAAACAACTATTTATGACCTATAGGCAAGCTCACATGGTACGATTTCCAGCATATGCTTACATTTAGATCAAATCTTAGAAAAATAATAAAATGGTACCATATATATGTGCTATAAAAAGCTGCTAGATTTAGCAAACCTATAAAAAGACTAAAACCACTAAGACCCTAGCTACAAATATCTTAAAAGCCTGAAACATTCAATTGGCTTAGCTTAAAATTCTACTTTACGTCGCGCAAGTGTCGGGTTGAGGTCAAGATCCACATACAAAGTCAAAAACCCTTCTAATAAAGATTCACATTTATGCCCTAATGGCAAAATTCAAATGCTGTAATTTCACCTATCAACTAACTAATAAAATACATATACACAATACAAAAATCTATACTCAAACAAAGAATCATACGTGCGGGAACTTGTCACTTTAAAATTCTACTTCAAGTCGCATTTGCACATGTTGGGTCGAGTACTGATCCATATTTAAAGTCATTTCATTTCAAATAAACATTCACATTTATGACCTAAAGGTTTAACTCAAATGCTACAATTTCACCTATCAACTAACAATTAAAGTATATAAACACAAACAAAATGTTAACAATCACAACATAAGTTATAAATAAACTAAATTTTACTTCATGTCGCGCTCACAAGTATCGGATCAAGTCAAGATCCATATTCAAAGTCAAAAACCCTTCAATTAAAGATTCACATTTAAGACCAAAAGGCAAATTCAAACGCCATAACTTCACCTATAAACTACTACAATTAAAGTATACATACAAAAACAGGCACAAACATAACAATCACAACGCAAGCTATAATAAACTAAATTTTACTTCATGTCACACTCACAAGCATCGGATCAAGCCAAGATCCATATTCAAGACCTAAAAGCAACCTCAAATGCCATAATATATACACAAACTGCCTCAAATAACACGCTAAAAACCATCTACCTGCGAAAGACTAGAAACCACTTGCAAAAGAGCAGCCTTAGCCAAAAAACTAGGATTATTCAAATACTTGCAAATCCTCCCACACATTTTCTGAAACGCGGAAACAGGCGGATTATCAGCCGCCATTTCCACCATTCTCGCCAAACACATAGCCGCGCCACTCTGCACACCCTTATTCTGATCATTCAAACTCTCAAACAACGGCTTCGTAAACAAATTCACAACAGACCCAACATTCTCCACACCCTCATTCCCAAGAAAACCCTTAAAATACAGACTCGAAAGATTCCCAATAGACTCCCTACAAGAATCTTTAACACCAGAATCAGAATCTTTAAGCCTTTTAACAATGTGGGATATAATTTTGGTCAAATGGGTAGCAGTTAAATCAGGATGACTAGCACAAACTAAGTAAAGAAGCCTAATTGATTCCTTTTTCAAAATGGGTTTGTTTTGGTCATTAGTGGCATCATAAAGTGAGTTAAGAAGCATTGTGATTGTTTGTTCAGGATTGTTGAGGTTTTGGATGATCTTTTCGAGATCTTCGACCGCGATTTGGTGCGTGTCGCGGTCGGAGAGCTTGGATAAGGAGGTTATGATTCTGTGCTTGAGTTCAATCATGGCTAAATGTGAAGATAGAGAAGATGAAGTTTTTGAGGATGTTGGTGAGGGTGTTGATGGGGGTTTTCTTGATTTTAAGGATTTGGTTGTTGCCATTGTTGTTGTGACTGAGGATTTTTTGAGTTGAAGATTTAGGGGATGAGGAAGAAGATCTTGAAGTGAAATGGAATTGGAGCTTGTTTAATTAGTGTTGAAAATGAATAATGGGGAAAATGTTAACGTATAGATGTCGCCTAAATATATATTTGTTTTTTAAAAAAAATTATTGGAAATGGATTTTTGAGATGTATACTTGTATAGAATAGAATATAGATTGTAGGATTTTGGACTTTGGAGTTTGAAGTTTGAAATTTAGTCGTTTTTTCAAATAAACTTGTTTAGTTTAAAAAATAATTTAAAAATAATTCAAAAGATAGTTACATCTAATCTAACTACATCCATACGAGTCAAAATCTTACCTTGATTATTTGAGAACAACCCTTCCCCACCATCCGCTCCTAGGTCGTCATTATGTTGCATCTAGCTCGTCCTCTACTCCTCTAGGCAGGCACCCTTTACTCCTTGTAGTAGAGCTTTTTCATCAAATATAGCGGATGGATCCGACTAAAAGTGAGTGTATATTTTTTAACTACATTCGAATAGGTTCTTAACACATGTTGTATAATAGTAAAAGAGAGAAAAGTTCATTTGTTTACTATTGTTTTGATGTTTATTGAGGGACAAATCGCCATCATCCATTTAGTTTGATCTAATAATGAAGATTAATCTAATATTAAACTTTTTTTAACCTATTTTTCACTAACTATATAAAGTTTTATTTCTTTTCTTCTTTTTTTTCCTTTTTTTAATTAAGCCTATTTTTCACACACACTTCGTGTGTGATTTCTCCTAACCGCTTCCTTCCATAAACCAGTTACGACTTCCCTCTATTATCCGGTTACTCCATCAATCGATTCCCAAACGCTTCCATCTATAATCAATCGTTCATCATTATCATCATCATCATCATCAATCGTTCATCATTATCATCATCATCATCAATCGTTCATTATCATCATCATTATCAATCATTCGTTATCACGATCTTCATCAATTTGCTAATGGCTTTTTTTTATCTGAATCAACATGCTCTTTGAGTGAGAAGATTCTAGTAATTTAGTTGATTGTGTAGCAGTTGTGGTTGTGGTTGTTGATAATTTTGTGGATGCAACTACGGTTGTTTATAATTCTGTTGATGTAGCTACGGTTGTTGATAATTCTGTTGTAGTTGTTAACAGTTCTAATAATACTGATTGTGCTTCAAATGTTGTTCAGGATGATAATGCATCATGTGAGTTTAAATTTATGATTTAATTTTGATTTTCTTTTTTTTTTAGTTTATTTTACTGTTTTATGTGCTTTTTGATTATGATAATTGTGCTTTTTGTTGATGATAAGATGTTCATTATAGTGTAATATTGCTTATTAATTAAGCCGTTAGTTTAAACAGCTTAAACATTTTGATTTTCATTTAAACAGATAGTTATTTGGTGTGATTTTGCTTATTATTTTAAGATGTGATTGAATGTATTTTATTTTCAGTTTACTCTATGTAGTACCACCTGACATTGTCAGTTTATGATATTTTTGCTTATTAATTAAGTTACTAGGTTACTGGGTTAGCTTTATTATATTTCATGTATAGTATCGCTTGTGATATTTTATTTCAGTATAGTATCACCAGTTATATTTTCAAGTTGATGTTAGTATTTTGTTTCTCTTGTAGTATCACCGGTAGATATTCCAAGTTGATGATAGCTGTGATGTTATTATTGTAAAGATGTCCTATGATATTTCAAGTTGTTTTTTATTAATAGATGGCATGTATAGTATATTAGTATCACTTGTGATACTTTAAAAAAAATTATTTTATTTTATTTTATTTTTTTAAGTTATTATGTTATGTTTTTGACTATGTTTTATCACCTTTTACGGTTTCTAATAGTTTGAAACTCCTCAATATTTTATTCATCATGATTTTATTTATACTCTTGGTAGATTGTTTTTTGGGTTCTTAGAGTTTCTGCTAGTGTGTTACTAATATTGGGCAGTGTACCCGATCAGATCTAATCAGTTGGGTAAGTATGAGGTCGATCTTAGGAATAGTATGGGCTAAATGGGCAAATTTTAAAGATTTGGGCATATTTAGCCCTCCTTTTTTGAAATGGGCACATATAGCCCATTGAAAACTTAAATTGGGCACTAATAGGCACATTCTTTTTCTCAATTGTTAAACATTACGATCGTTTTAAATAAATATTTTTTTATATAATATATTTAAGTTTTTTAATATAAATAAGATATTACGTTTAAACAATTTATTTCGTCGTTTTAGGTATTTTATTAAGCGATTTGTATAACATGTGCCCATTTGGCCCGTGCCCGTTTAGCCCGTGCTCATGCCCGCCCAACCCGTCCGTTTTGCCACCTCTACTTAATCGCATCTGAAGCACATATATATTCACGAAACATAATAATAATGATAACAATCAAAGGCGGAACTCTTTGGGGGTAGGGGAGCCTCCCCTAAAATTTGCGGCACTGTTTGGTCCAAAGAATTGAGTAAATCTTGATATATTAAAGAAGAAATTCATTAACAATGAATAACAATAGTTACAAGATTACTCAATACCAACTAGACTACATGATAACATCCTCAACTTTTTACGGGGATAATCTCGGTATATTATCCCCATTGAATGACAAATAAACTCTCATTAATCCAAGTTATGCTTGTGTTTCAATGAGAGGATGATCCTATCAACTAATACTATGTATTATGTTTGTTTAGGAATCCATACCTATCTCTATACAATTACAGACATATATATAGCAACTAATAATACAAGACATGTGATGATGGTGACATGTGGTCCCCATGGTCCATCTTCATCTTCTCTTTTGGAAAACACCAACCATCCTTTTGATGTGTCATCATAATATTCCCACTCTTACAGAAAGTCTTGACTTGTTTGACTCTTCTCTTGGAAGTTCCCAACTATATTTTTCATCAGATGAAAGATAGCGTCTTGTGATCATCGAGACATTTGTCAAAATCTCGAACACACCGGTGTTGTTTAGCTCATATATTTTACTCACCGACACCGTGCCGGTAAGTAAAGAGCAGCGAACAACACTCACCGATTTCTTTTATCGTGAGTCACCACTATTTATTTAGTGAGTTGGCTATTTTATTTTCAAATCTTGTTCGGGTGATTGGGTCAATTTATCGACCCAACAGCCTCCCTATTTAAATATACAAATAGCCTAAGGTGATTGGTAAAGGTATAAGATCAAGGTTCGATCTAAGGGTTCGTGTTGTTCAATGACCGGGTTCGAACCTAGGTTCAGTTGTATGACCCTTTAAGTCTCGTTGACTGTGTTCAATGATGTGGAGGTTCAATAACCGTGTTCAAGGGTCGTAGTCGATGATCGTGTTCGATGACCTTGTTCACTTTGACAGTTCGAGGGTTCATTTTGAGGTTCGTGTCCTCATTTAGACCCTGAGGGACCTGGTTTACTTTGATTCATCAGTGTCCACCCTCTTACATGTTTCGATTCCAATGATACAATTAAGGACCTGGTTCAATTTGATACATCAGTATCCATTTTCTTGTCACTTGACTTTGTAACACATACATTTATCATTTCACCCTGATATGAAGCACACTTTGACACATTCAGGGACTCTTGGGTTTGAGTCATACATTCAGGGACTCGGCTGTGGTGTCGGTACACGCTCGTAAACCCGCTCGTTTTCGGGTTCAGTGACAAGGAGTTTGTGGTAGGGCTTCAGTGAGAGGGTTTGTTTAAAGACTGATTCTTATCAGTTATTACAAACCAGAAGAAGTGAGTTTCGACACACACGACCCAAGTTTTCCATTTTAGCCTGACATCTTCCCATCTCATTTGTATCATACCCTGACCAAATGTTCACACTCCTTGAGTTACCATCAGCAATTCCTTATTCTCATCACCTCTTACCACTTCCAGAGTGCACACAATCAGCCTGATTTTATCAGACCTATTAACTATCTCAGTCATACTCTAAGGTGTGATAACTTAGCCCGAGAAGTACTACTACTCTAACCTGATGTTGCAACACTCAAAACCATAATAACATTGTGTTTTCGGGTTTCGGGAGAGGTTATCATCTTACATGCTTAATCTCCCCCTCAAAAAAACTATACCCTCTGAAGAATTTTTTGTTGAAGTACAGCATGTAAGTGTCTGGTTGTGATTGTGGTTTATCTTCAGGGTGATTTCAGAGAGTGTGGTTAAGTGTTTTACATGGATTCAGAATCCTGTTCCGTCTCAGCCTGAAGGACATATTAACACTCCCTAACACAACCATTAGGTAACCTGAGTTATGCCCAGATCATCTCCACTTCCTGATGTTACAAAAGCTCGTCCCTACAACTTCAATGACCCACCTTCATACACCTTAACGCTCCTTGATATAAAGACAGGTTGAGAGATAATGTCTGATCTTTTAAGTCCCTAGTATCAGCTCCGTGGATCATTATCATGTTATCAGGGTTTTGGTTATCAGTGACTGGGACTTAGGGGTTTAGTGACCAAGTTCAGCAATGGGGTTCATATTCATAACTGGTTTTCAATTACGGTTCAGGTTTGTGTTTCAGTGAGTGGGAGTGACAGGGTTTTAGTGACTGAGGGTTGAGGGTCAGTTTGTTTGGTTATGTTTATCCACTGATACTTACCCATAAGTATCTCAAATCACAGAACACACTGAAACATATTTCAGTCCGTGATGATTTCATGAAAACATTTTCCTTGACATACTTTGAGACCCACTAAAACCCATCCTTAACACTCCCAGAGTTCACAGAGGACTGAAACATATCACTCCCTGATGTGGTTTCAACATGATCAGGCTTATTCTGATAACCACATAAACACTTATCTTTTAACACATCCTGAAATCACCTTCGTTCAGACCCACTCTCTTAACACTTCTAATCCCACACACTGAATCCGATTCACTTGAGAAGCCTACTTTCAGAGTTTACCACATTTGTGTTCTTCTTTTGACCACTGATATACCCCTTCATTCTAATGCCCACCGTGAACCATACATCATCAGTTAATCCGAAAACCTCAAATACCATGTAAACATAGTACATCACAACCCATAATTTCATTTTAATCTAAAATCATCTCAATAAATTCAAATACAATCCCACACCACAGATCCGATTACGCCCCTTCCTTTTTAACCATTTATCTTTTATTGAGAACCACCACTTCCGCCGCTTCAGTTGTTGGAGTGTGTAGGATTTGATAGGACGTCATTGGTTTTTGGATCTGTAATAGTTTATGAGAGTGATGATTTTTGTGTTGGTTCTTGTTTAGATTGATTATTGGGTTTTGTAGTTGTGACTGCTCTATGGTGATTTTTTTTTGTTTAGATCGAGTGATGTGAGGTGATTTTTTGTGAGTCGGTTTTTTGTTAGATGAAGATGGGATTTGGTATTTTTGTGTTGGATCTTGTAGATAGATGTGAGTGTTTATGTAATTCGGATATGGATCTTCATACCGCTGGTTGCTTTATCTTGAGTGGGTATATTTTTGTGTGGATATGTAGTGACCGGATTGGGATTTATCATCATTTGATGATGAATTTTTGTGTGTGTGTTGATAGATCGAGAGGCTTTTGGTGTATATGGATAAGATTTGTGTGGTTGGTAATAGTGAGTTTTTGACTGATTATTTCAATCAGTGAGTTATTTGGGTGGGTTTCTGCCATTTTGTCGATATCAGTGTCTTCTCCCCCTCAAAAATTGCTATAATAGTAGCAGTTTTTGAAGGTTCACACATGATTTTTTGACTATTAAGAATGTTATCAGCAGCCAATTGAACAGATCTGGATCATGAGAATAATCCACCCGCTCTGATACCACTTGTTGGTCCAAAGAATTGAGTAAATCTTGATATATTAAAGAAGAAATTCATTAACAATGAATAACAATAGTTACAAGATTACTCAATACTAACTAGACTACATGATAACATCCTCAACTTTTTACGGGGATAATCTCGATATATTATCCCCATTGAATAACAAATAAACTCTCATTAATCCAAGCTATGCTTGTTTTTCAATGAGAGGATGATCCTATCAACTAATACTATGTATTATGTTTGTTTAGGAATCCATACCTATCTCTATACAATTACGTATATATATATAGAACTAATAATACAAGACATGTGATGATGGTGACATGTGGTCCCCATGTGGTCCATCTTCATCTTCCTCTTTGAAAAGATCAACCATCCTTTGATGTGCCATCATAATATTCCCACCTTATGGTAAAGTCTTGTACTTGTTTGACTCTTCTCGAAAGTTCCCACCTATATTTTTCATCAGATGTAAAGATAGCGTCTTCAAGATCATCGAGACATTTGTCAAAATCTCGGTGTCACCGGTGTTGTTTTAGCTCATATATTTTACTCAACGACACCGTGTCGCAAGTAAAAGAGACCGAACAACACTCATCGATTTCTTTTATCGATGAGTCACCACTATTTATTTAGTGGGTTGGCTATTTTATTTTCAAATCTTGTTCGTGGTGATTGGGTCAATTTATTGGACCCAACAGGCACCTAATGTAAATATTATAAGTTTTAGAGGTAATTTAGTTGAGGTTACCAAAAAATCTTCGATTCGGCCTCTCAAAATAAATGCGCCCCCTTCTTTAAAATAAATGGTCAAGTTCCGCTACTGATAACAATATGTAGATCTTGAAATCTATATAATAAGCATTATAATTTTATTTTCAGTAGATCTTCGTACCGTGTATGTCTACATGACCACATCCTTGTGAACGAATCACTTTTTTAAGTAGCAACAACCAAAATACAATGAAAATATCTGAAACCAACATCAAGAAAAATGAAGCCAAAGAAAAGATAAATGGTAACAAACCAAAAACCAATGAGTTATGAGTATATATGGCCATGTGTGTGGTAATATAACTTTCAGTTAAATGAAGGTAACGAGATGCTCATTTTCTTTATACTTAGTTCACCAATTCAAATTTGAAGAAATATAAAAATTGTAAGAAAGAAGACAACGACTCAACTGGTGAAATTTTATTTTGATTTAATGGTAGAAAGGGCAAAATGATAAAATAACTATTTTATTAATATTCATATAATAGGTTTAAATATTACAATCATTTAGGAAAGATTAAAATGGTTATTTGGATATTAATGAGTATTTTTAATATTTGTAAGGATATTAACGGTATTATAAATTTTACAAGGATATTGGTGTAATTTTGAAGTTTTCTAAGAAGGATATAGATGAAATTCTCTCATTTATTTATGTATTTGACATCTATTTGCTAGATCATCATAATATAGCTCTTTAGCTATGTAGGTGGTCCGAATCACTATAGTCGCGGGTGTGTGAAACTGATAAGGTAATACCACGTTCGTCCTTCTTTAGGACTCGAGGAGCGGGGACCCGAGGTTAGATAGATAATACCAAAACACTTAAGTTATTATAGTGCTCTTCAACATACCTAGCGGGTGAGAATAGTAGGTATAGCCTCTAGCAGTGGGTTACCGTAGATAAATCACATAGATTAGTTGATACCACTTATTGCATGCTTTTAACTGAGTGGACCAATAATTTGCTTCAGGGATATAGGTTGCATGCATAGAACTAAGTACGAGAGAGATCTGGCTTAGTTGACCTTAGACAGAAATTGTCACAATTCTCAAATTCCGGTCATTCCTCATACTCCATATTCATCATTTCATAACGGTTCATTCATGATTTTTCATTTCACATTAAACGCAGAATTTCATATAAAATAAACGCTATCGCGTAATTAATTATTTTGAACAATCGATTCAACACTTCCAAAAATCATTCCTATATATTTAAATACTCATATTAAGATTTTAAAATAATATAATGAGTTTACCAGTGTTTTAAATGTATTTGGTATATAAATCGTTAAATTTATGTTATTACGACGGTTTTCTTAAAAACTACACGATAATTATTATATCACTCAAATTTTGCAAGAAAAGTATTTTTATAATTTTTATGACCTAAATATATTTTATTTTGACCCGTGAAATTTTATTTTTATCTAACGCTACCTTAAATATTCAAATGTGTATACAACTTACTAATCTTATTTAACAATACTACAAGTTATAACTCATCTCTATTTAACTTACTTCACTTTTACATATTACTTACATAATAAAATAAACTATATGTATATGCATTATTACATACAAGATTCACCGAGATTTTCAAAGATCTTTAATTATAAAAGTCTTACACTCCAAGACTTTACACATACAACACAATAATTCAAGGTGAAAAATCAAGACTTTCTCTTCCTCTTGTCTTCTCCACAAATCCAGCCACTATAGGGATCAAGGGAGTGATCATCTAAAAAATTTCTTGTCAAGTTCTACACAATCTAGTAACACTCTTTGTTTAGGTTTTGAAATAAAAACCTAGGGTGTTTAGGATAAATCCTTTGTTCTTAAACCTCATCAAGCAATTTGTAAGCATAAAACTTCATCTCATACTTTTTCATATATATCTTTCATACATTTCATGAAGTCCATATGATCATATTTGCTCAAGTTGTAGTTTTTATTCATGTTTATCAAATGTTATCACCCATATGTGTCCTATTAATTTTTATAACAAGTATGTACTAGTTAGAAGTTTATAAAAATGATAAGTTTGAAAAATGGATCATCAAAGTCTAGTTGTGATTTTTGGAGGAAATGATTTCATAAATTTTATATATGTTTATTTAAGTTTGTATTTATATTTTTAGCCTCACAATGAATATTTATTTTGGTTATGATCAAATGAAGTTGTTTTACTAGTAGGATTGGTGATGAGTAGATTAAGGGATTTTTTGTGGTGAAGTTGTGGTTAAACAAGTAGATAAAATGGTAATTTTAAAATAAGCGGAAACGCTGTTAAATTTATAATTTTCCGAAAAGTTAGTCATTTTATAAGTTTTATTAAAGATTTAGAAAATAGATTTTAGTTATGAACGCCTTTTGAACGGACTAAAACGGAGTTATAACGAAAAGATACGTGGTTTTCAAGTTACGATTTAAAACTACCATTTTCCGGAAAATTGTACATGCAGTCCGAGTTTTAATCGCCAATCGCTTGCCTTAAACTTTCGTGAAATCTCCAAAGTTTAAAAATATATTAGTACACTTAATTACCTTCGCGTGGATATAAAGAACTTGAAAACGGACTTAAAACGAGCGAGTTATGGTTAACCAATTTTGAGTCAAAAACGGCCGAAACACTATTCACAGCGTTAGTAAGCTGTCGATTTTAATCAAGGTTTTGAGGGCTTAAACGGACGCTTCGGGGAAACGGACCTTAAAAACGAAAGTTAGTTTTCCTATATATATATTACGCCAACCGACGAAATCGCTTTCAATTACTAAAACCGTTACATAGTTTTAACTACATTTTCACCATTAACTCAAAAGTAATTATTTTGACATGGAACCGTCACACATTCAAGTAACAATATTTTTTTATATAACTAGTTTTCAAGTAGCATATTGGGTGATACGTTTTCAAAATCATGCATTCACGACAACATATCATAACTCAAGTCATAACATTCATTTTAGGTCGTGGATAGTTTCCGAGTCTCACTTTCGTGCACTTCATTTTGTTAGCATATCCATCATACCAGTGAGTTCATACCCCACTTTTACTCGCTTAAATTCTTACAAACTATTTGGGGAGATACATGCTTAAATACTTGTTTCACTCTTGTAATACTCAAACCATTTATACAATTGTGTTACAATATACTTCTTATACACTTTGGACATTATGTGGTTTATTGCGATATGTGCCTTAATGTGCTAAACTAGTTTTCAATTATGCATCAACATACAAACTTTAGCAATCGGTTAACCTCGGGAGCCGGCGGAGAGGTATTGATAGTACTATCGGGCCGACGCCCCACCCATGTGTCCTTGATGACGCGACCAAAGTGAATATAATCCGTTATTCAATGAAACACAACAAACAAGTTAGACTCGTCAAGAGGTTCAGTTGGTGTGATTCTTTGCATTAAGTACATGTATATATCGTATGCACCTATGTCCTACTTACAAACAAGATTGACAATTTATATTTTGGCAATGGTTGTAAACACACAAAGTTGCAAGTTTTGTATGGGCGAACTTGAACCGAGTGGATTTACAATGCCTTTGTCGCATAAACAATTTTGAAAGGCTTTACATTTCATCACAAACTTATGAACTCACCAACCATTGTGTTGACACTTTTAGCATGTTTATCTCGTGTCTTAAGGTGATAGCACTTCATGGAGCTTTTGGGTCGCATGGCATACATTGAGTCTTGTGCTTTTAACAATTACCATTCGACATGTTTTGTAAACTCTTTGTGTATTATCAAACTTTGGGATTTCTTGCTTGTAAACTTTAACTTATTTATCGAATGGTAAACTTTTCAAAACGCCTCATTATAGAGGTCGTCAGATCCATACTTTGTGCTATGACGTTATACCCCAATGACACTATCGTTCACCGCGATATTTTGGGGGTGTGATTGGTATCGAGCCTTGGTTATAGAGAACTAGGTTGCATTTAGTTCCTAGACTATAACCGCCTCACGCCGATCCTTTCGCTTCCTATTGCCTTACTCACTTTTCGCATGCATATGTTTTCTTAAGTATTCCTTCTAGAACCACCTCATTAGATAACGTAGTTTCCTTGTACCAATAGGGAGTCCCAAAATCTAGTTGGGTCATCAAAGATATGGAGCTCAAGAATGAGCACTTATCTAACTTGATCTCGTGATGCTCTTGTTTGATGAGATGCGAGATCGAGCTAAATAAGTGTTACTATAAAGTCGATAGATTTGATGATTTTGCCCGAGGATGGGAGTTCTCTTGAGGATACTTTGGGAACCGCCGACCAAACCTACCGAGTGACTTTAGCACCCAACGGAATTTCCTATACACTAAGTGCGACTCTTCCTAGATACTTACCCTAAATCCCTCCTTCACCGCTTAGAATCGGTTGATAGGTGGCTACCTACTTAAGTAACACCAATCGCCGAGACATGTATGTTTGGTGGTATGTACACGTGTGAAATGAAGCAATTATAATTATGGTGGCCAACATAATTATAAATGCGCCACAACCCACGTGGACATATGCGACCACGCGATACGTAGATCGGTGTGGACACCTTAGGAACCAATTTGTGGCGTGATATTATGTTTGAGGACGCTAAGTATAGACACCGAATTCAACTGCTCGTCCCTTGCAGAGATAATGGCACCAAAGAGTAACACGCAAGATCGCCGAGGTGGTGCGGCACCAAGAGGTGGAATGACGGTGGGCGTGGAGGTAGAGGAGGTGGTAGCGACATGGGTAACAATGACAACAACATCGGCGAAACCCCGATTTTGCCGCCATCATCGCTCAACAACTTCAAATCTTACTTCCCACTATTGTTACACAAGTTGGAAATCATATGAATAACTCGGGAAACCACGGAACGGAACGGCATCGGCGACACCAACAATGTAGTCGGCAAAGAACAACAACAACAACACTAACAACAACAACAATGTAATGGATGCACATATAAGGAATTTTCGCATGCAAACCCGTGGAGTTTGATGGTATAGGAGGTGCTTTGGCGATACTGATGGGTTGAGAAGACAGAGTCAAGAATCGACATCGCAATTGTGCACACATCGAGGGTGAAGTATCTTGCTTGTTTGCTATCGTGGAAGGCATTGACATGGTGGAACACACAACTACAAAGCTAAGGAGAAGCGACCTATAGGCATGACATGGGACTAATTTAAGGAGTTATTGAAGAGGAGTACCGCCTTGACAATGAAATGCGTAAACTAGAGGATGAATTTTATCACCACTTTATGATAGGGTGGTCACGCATTAATCGACCGATTTCATGAGTTAGCCGGACTAGTTCCTCATCTAGTTACCCCCGAGTCCAAGAGAATCTCGAGGTACATATATGGTCTTGTACACGAAACCGTGGAACCGTGAAAACAACCGAGCCATCTACAATACAAAGTGCGACATCGAGGCGGGAACCCCGATGCAGACGAGATGGTTAGGAATGGTACTTTGAAGAGCGTTGATAAGAGGAAGGAAGCAAGTGGGTCGAATAAGCGGATAGACGTGGTAGCAGACAACAAAAGGGCAAGAGTTTTGTGGCAACCGGCATGAACAAAAGAGTATGCGGTACACATCCCAAGTGTGCTAAATGTGCTTATCATCATCCGAAGACCAAACCACCGCCAGGTACAAATTGCAATCGACACGGTCATTTTAAGGCGGTGTAAAACATGATTGGCAACATGAGGGATAATCAAAAGACTTGCTTTTGAATGTAACACCGAATCACTTCCGGAATAATTGTCCTCGATTGAATAAGCCGATGCAAGCTCCTCTACTGTGGCAATCAAGGAAATAACCCAAACCTTGTACTCAATATCACCCACCCCGAGGTAGAGCATTCTATATAGGGACCGAGGAAGCCGCAATGCGAATCGTACGTTTTCCTAGACCATTAAGTGATCCACCATATTATTCAGATTCGGTGAGTCTCCTTAGATAAGAAACCTAGACGCGTAAGTTTTGGCATAAGCACTTTGACCGTACATTCGATTTCTAAACCTAAGGGTAGAACTTTAAGTATCATCGATTGAATCGCGAGGACGCGATTCTTCTATCGTGGGAAGAATGTCACAATTCTCAAATTCGGTCATTCCTCATACCCATATTCATCATTTCATAACGGTTCATTCATGATTTTTCATTTCACATTAAACGCCAGAATTTCATATAAAATAAACGCTATCGCGTAATTAATTATTTTGAACAATCGATTCAACACTTCCAAAAATCATTTCTATATATTTAAATACTCATATTAAGATTTTAAAAATAATATAATGAGTTTACCCAGTGTTTTAAATGTATTTGGTATATAAATCGTTAAATTTATATTATTACGACGGTTTTCTTAAAAACTACACGATAATTATTATATCACTCAAATTTTGCAAGAAAAGTATTTTTATAATTTTTATGACCTAAATATATTTTATTTTGACCCGTGAAAATTTATTTTTATCTAACGCTACCTTAAATATTCAAATGTGTATACAACTTACTAATCTTATTTAACAATACTACAAGTTATAACTCATCTCTATTTAACTTACTTCACTTTTACATATTACTTACATAATAAAATAAACTATATGTATATGCATTATTACATACAAGATTCACCAAGATTTTCAAAGATCTTTAATTATAAAAGTCTTACACTCCAAGACTTTACACATACAACACAATAATTCAAGGTGAAAAATCAAGACTTTCTCTTCCTCTTGTCTTCTCCACAAATCCAGCCACTATAGGGATCAAGGGAGTGATCATCTAAAAATTTTCTTGTCAAGTTCTACACAATCTAGTAACACTTTGTTTAGGTTTTGAAATAAAACCTAGGGTGTTTAGGATAAATCCTTTGTTCTTAAACCTCATCAAGCAATTTGTAAGCATAAAACTTCATCTCATACTTTTCATATATATCTTTCATACATTTCATGAAGTCCATATGATCATATTTGCTCAAGTTGTAGTTTTTATTCATGTTTATCAAATGTTATCACCCATATGTGTCCTATTAATTTTTATAACAAGTATGTACTAGTTAGAAGTTTATAAAATGATAAGTTTGAAAATGGATCATCAAAGTCTAGTTGTGATTTTGGAGGAAATGATTTCATAAATTTTATATATGTTTATTTAAGTTTGTATTTATATTTTTAGCCTCACAATGAATATTTATTTTGGTTATGATCAAATGAAGTTGTTTTACTAGTAGGATTGGTGATGAGTAGATTAAGGGATTTTTGTGGTGAAGTTGTGGTTAAACAAGTAGATAAAATGGTAATTTTAAAATAAGCGAAGAAGCACGAAATTTATAATTTTTCCAAAAGTTAGTCATTTTATAAGTTTTATTAAAGATTTAGAAAATAGATTTTAGTTATGAACGTGGCCTTTGAACGGACTAAAACGGAGTTATAACGAAAAGATACGTGGTTTTCAAGTTACGATTTAAAACTACCATTTTCCGGAAAATTGTACATGCAGTCCGAGTTTAATCGCCAATCAGTTGCCTTAAACTTTCTGTGAAATCTCCAAAGTTTAAAAATATATTAGTACACTTAATTACCTTCGCGTGGATATAAAGAACTTGAAAACGGACTTAAAACGAGTGAGTTATGGTTAACCGAATTTTGAGTCAAAACGTCTTTGAAAACACTATTCACAGCGTTAGTAAGCTGTCGATTTTAATCAAGGTTTTTGAGGGCCAAACGGACGTTTCGGGGAAACGGACCTTAAAACGCAGTTAGTTTTCCTATATATATATTACGTCAAACCGACGAAATCGCTTTTCAATTACTAAAACCGTTACATAGTTTTAACTACATTTTCACCATTAACTCAAAAGTAATTATTTTGACATGGAACCGTCACACATTCAAGTAACAATATTTTTTTTATATAACTAGTTTTCAAGTAGCATATTGGGTGATACGTTTTCAAAATCATGCATTCACGACAACATATCATAACTCAAGTCATAACATTCATTTTAGGTCGCGGATAGTTTCCGAGTCTCACTTTCGTGCACTTCATTTTGTTAGCATATCCATCATACCGGTGAGTTCATACCCACTTTTACTCGTTTAAATTCTTACAAACTATTTGGGAGATACATGCTTAAATACTTGTTTCACTTTGCGAATACTCAAACCATTTATACAATTGTGTTACAATATACTTCTTATACACTTTGGACATTATGTGTGGTTTATTGCGATATGTGCCTTTAATGTGCTAAACTAGTTTTCAATTATGCATCAACATACAAACTTTAGCAATGGTTAACTCTGGAGCCGGCGGAGAGGTATTGATAGTACTATCGGTCGACGCCCCACCCTTGTGTCCTTGATGACGTGACTGGGGTGAATATAATCCGTTATTCAATGAAACACAACAAACAAGTTAGACTCGTCAAGAGGTTCAGTTGGTCGTGATTCTTTGCATTAAGTACATGTATATATCGATGCACCTATGTCCTACTTACAAACAAGATTGACAATTCTATATTTTGGCAATGGGTTGTAAACACACAAAGTTGCAAGTTTTGTATGGGCGGAACTTGAACCGAGTGGATTTACAATGTCTTTCTTTGATAAACAATTTTTGAAAGGCTTTACATTTCATCACAAACTTATGAACTCACCAACCATTGTGTTGACACTTTTAGCATGTTTATCTCGTGTCTTAAGGTGATAGCACTTCATGAAGCTTTTGGGTCGCATGGCATACATTGGAGTCTTGTGCTTTTAACAATTACCATTCGACATGTTTTGTAAACTCTTTGTGTATTATCAAACTTTGGGATTTCTTGCTTGTAAACTTTAACTTATTTATCGAATGGTAAACTTTTCAAAACGTCTCATTTTAGAGGTCGTTTTCTGTATCCATACTTTGTGCTATGACGTTATACCCCAATGACACTATCGTTCCGCTGCGATATTTTGGGGGTGTGACAGAAATGCTTGTCTGTGTGTTTCTGATATCACTAATGCATTACATTAAATCATTGCACGAGTAAATGAATAACTAAATAAATATAGTAGGAGTAACATGGCTAGCACTTCTTCTCTTTATCGATCACAACATTAGGAGTTTAACTAGTTTAATTTACTTTTCTTGATAGTAGTTTAATTAATCTCAAAATCAACCCCCTTATTAATCTGTAAAATACACTAGGTTAATTCTAAACAACACTGCTCTTGAGAACGACCTCGTACTTGCCACTACTTACTACATCTGATCGGGTATATTGCCAGTTAGTGTTTGTCTATAAGAATAGTCAGGTAAAATATAAATTAAAACTTGATAACAAAAATATAGACAACGACAAACACATTAGTAACAATATTTATAACCATGTGCATAAATTCAACGCTAACTAAAGTTAATACTAATAAAATTTATAACAATGTTGACAATTAAAAGTCAACACTAACCAAATTCATAACCAAGTGCATAAAGAGAAGGTAAACTCAGTTGTTATAAACACCAAAGTCATAACCAAATTGGAGACTCGAGTCAATTGTTATAAAAACACTTTATAACATAACAAATAACAATCATTTTCAATTTAGGAAAACATGAAACATTCCATAAAAGAGAATATAAAGTTAATGCATACTACACAATTGTTTCACCATTATTATACTAAGATGGTGCCCTAACAAATATTTACACTTCCCACAATCAAGAACAAAACCACCAACGTCATACATAAAGGATAACAGTTAACCCATTAGACAAGTGCATAAACAATCAAGAAGATGATCCAACTGAGCACCAGGTAAACCTTCCACTTCTACATTAAGAAGCTTGTAATCTTGCCTCTAGCTCGTTTCTCCCCCTCAAAAGGCATGGTATTACTATTGTTGAACGAGCACACATTTGTGGATCATACCATCTAACGAACCGAAAAGCAAACCTCTACTCATAAAAATGTCAATTCAAGTAAAATAGCAACCACCATTATTACTGTGTACTTTGCTAATAATGCAAAACATGAATAATCTTAACATGCACTTACTTGGATCAAGACGACAAGCATATAATTGACGCATTGGGTTGACGTTGTCTACAATGTGCGAACGATTGCCTGCCTAATACACAGGCAACAAACCATCTTTGATAGTTTAAGATTTTGGAGAAAAAGGTTTTGGGGAAAGTTTATAGATAATGAGTGAGGATGAAATTTGTGGTAGAAGAGTAATGTATAGAAATAGAAACATTGTATAATATACGCTTCAGTAAAAAGACCATTACGCACTAACCTAAAAGAGACGTTGGGAAGTTAACTAATATTAACTGACGGATAACAGTCAAAGAGTCCTTGGGTGATGCAAATTATGAATAGTAGGGACCTTGGGCGACTTCAAATATGAATTTGAAGGATGAAGAAGATTTAGAAGCGATATGAAATGTTTATTTTTTGATACAAATTAAAATATGTGTGGATTAAATATTTTTTCCATCTCAAAATTATTCTCCTGACACAAAAAGCATACATTTAAAGAAAATAGGATCATTATACTCTTCAATCAATAAGATTTAATCTTTATTTTTTTAAAGAGTTTGAATTGGTTGAAAATGAAAAAGGGCAATTATTTTGAAATATCCAAAAAAGGGCAGGTTATAAAGACCCCCCTTCTACAAGTTGCACCCCCCTTTTTTTTTATAAAACTGCAAAATGGAAAGTGCGGACATAAACTGATAAAAAACTGTGTTGTACTGTAATATATAATAATGTCATTTTCTAAGGGCAAATGTTTTTAAAATGTATCATATTTGCCACTATTTGCTTTTGTTGAGTACTTTTCTTTCATATTCATCATTTTTAGGGTACTGTGTGATATTTTTGCCCTTCGAAAAAAAAAATCTATTAGCTAATAAGGGCAAAAATGTCTAAACAATTCGCAAAATACTCAAAAAAAATGATGATTTTTAAAGAAAAGTACCCACAAAAGAATTTTTTTTGTTTTCACCCACAAAAGCAAATAGTGACAAGTATGATACATTTTAAAAATATTTGCCCTTTTCTTAATAAAAGCCTTGTAAAATTATGCAAAAATCCACATATTATTATATATTATAAATCATGAAAATGTAATTTAAAATTATGATTGTGAAATATTTAATACAATTAGCCTCTTGTTTTTCATATTCTACAAAACTTAATACATAAATTTGTAGTTTTTTAACTTGTGATTCGAGAAAATTAAGACAGAATCGAACGAGATCTTAAGATGCTATGATTAAGATCGGGATCTTATTAAGATTTTATCTCGCAAAAATTCTACGTAAAAACAAGGTCGTTTTTATTTTATAGTATCGTAAAATCGTAAGATTATAAAATAAATCTTAGAATCTTAACGATCATGTTTTAAACTACCAAATATTCGCCACCCCGAATAAAATAAAGAACATAATTGGATAACGGGGTAATTTAGGGCCCGTTTGGTTTGTAGACGGGTTTAGGATTAGGATTTGGATTAGGATTAGGATTAGGATTTAGATTTGGATTTTGATTTGATGTAGGAAAGAGAAAAAGAATATTATAGATATATATTTGTTTTATAATTTGATATTGAAATTAATTATATGTTTTTTTTTAATAAAAAGTACAATAACTTATAAAAATGAGAAAATTTGTGGCTGAAAATGACTCCATCACAAAGCCTACTCACAATTTTTCTAAAACCCACCATATGCGCTCAAATTTGATATGTAGGAGTAATGCCTTTATATTTGGGTTAATTTTTGTACCAAACAATAAATAATGGGCATGAGTCCATGGACCCACTTGAAAACCCATGAACCAAACGTATCCTTAATATATGTTCTCTAGATGATTAAAAATATCATATATATTTTAATTACAACCAATCTAATGCATAATATACACTTATTATAAAGCATGTATGATAAATAAGAGGATGTATAAGATTGCCCATTGGATAATTTACAACCAATGGGTTGTCGGTCCAATATTATCCGATGATTATGCATAAAACTTAAAAAATTTACGTGTTCAAGTAGTCATGTGAAAGATGAAAAATGAGATTGTTAAGTTGTGTGAAAATATCTTTTACTCACTTCGTCTTAAATTATAAGTCTATATTGGTATATTTGATTGTCCTAAAATACTTGTCCACTTTTATATTCCAACCAATTAAAAGAGTTTTTAGTGAAAAACGATGATATTTGATTGATTAATAAAGTAATTAGAGTAAATTTTTTAAACTTTGTGCAAAGTAAAAGTGAATTTATAATTTTGAACAGAAGAAATACAACCATATGTCTTGACTTTCAAAAAATATAATAAAAATTTGGACAAATAACACCAAACGCTTCCCAAAAAGTTCTTAAACATTTAAAATCTAATAAAACTTTTGTCATTTGTTACATCATGATAATCGTTGATAATATGTGGATTTTACAAAGCTTTTATTAAGAAAATGACATTATATTAAGTTCTTAAAATCTTGATTCGATTTTACGATCATATCTAAAAAACAAAAACAATCTTATATAGGATCTCAATTTTAAATGATTCCTTTTTCAAAATGGGTTTGTTTTGGTCATTAGTGGCATCATAAAGTGAGTTAAGAAGCATTGTGATTGTTTGTTCTGGGTTGTTGAGGTTTTGGATGATCTTTTCGAGATCTTCGACCGCGATTTGGTGCGTATCGCGGTCGGAGAGTTTGGATAAGGAGGTTATGATTCGTGCTTGAATTCGATCATGGCTAAGTGTGAAGATAGAGAAGATGAAGATGATGATGTTTTTGAGGATGTTGGTGATGGTGTTGATCGGGGTTTTCTTGATTTTAAGGATTTGGTTGTTGCCATTGTTGTTGTGATTAAGGATTTTTTGAGTTGAAGATTTAGGGGGATGAGGAAGAAGATCTTGAAGTGATATGGAATTGGAGCTTGTTTAATGAGTGTTGAAAATGAATAATAGGGAAAATGTTAACGTATAGATGTCGCATAAATATATCTTTTTTTAAATATTTTTATTTTTAAGATGGATAGAGTTTTGGACTTTGGAGTAGTGAAGTTTGAAATTTTAGAAGTTTTGTAAATAAATTTGTTGTTTAGATTGAAAACTGATTTTGAAAATAATTTAAAAGATAGTTACATCCAATCTAACTTCATTTATTCAAATAGTATGATTTTTTTTTTTCTTGAAATATGTATCAAAGGTATAGTTGTTTTTCGAGTCAAAAACTCACCTTGATCACTTGAAAACAACCCTTCCCCACCCTACCCTAACCTCCACCTTCCGCTCTTAAGAGCACTCGGTGTGGGCTTTGTTGCCTTTCGTCATTTCAACTTGACAAACTTGCCATAGCTAGCAATGACACCGCCCCCTCCCCTCTCTTCATCCTTCGCCACTTTTACATTCGTTGTGACAACCCGTAATTTCAGGACATTTCATATAGACTAGATTTAGTTTACACATCATTAGTAACATCATTTCATATCAATTTATGCATGGGTTTTGCATTTTACATTAAACGTTTATTTTCTTATTAAATAAACGCTATCGCGTAAACATTATTTGAACATTTGATCCGACACTTCCAAAAATTATTCCGATACATTTTTGTACTCATATTAAGATTATAAAAATAATATTATTACTTTACCCGATGTTTTCAATTTATTTTGTATATAAATTGTTATATTTACATAATTACGACGGTTTTCTTAAATACTACACGATAATTATTATTTCACTCAAATTTTGCAAGAAATGTATTTTTATAATTTTTATGACCTCAATATATTTTATCTTGACCCGTTAAAATTTATTTTTAATTAACGCTACCCTACAAGCTCAAATATTTATACAAGTTATTACTTATGCTTAAACAACTACACATTTTACTCTACTTAAATACTAAATTAAAAAAAAATATAAACTTTAAATATACATCACCCTTGTCGACACAAGGGTGACTCACATCTTTCATTTGCAAAATATCTCTTACATATAATGTATAATACTTATAACATCAAAACATTTATTCATATCTTCAAGTGTTAAAAAAATAAAAGATCTCTTCTCTCCTTCATCATTCAACCGGCCATATAGGAAGACCAAGAAGAAGAACATAAAAAATTTTCAAGTCAAGTTTATTACACTCTAGTTACACTCTTAGTTTAGGTTTTGAAATAAAAACCTAGGGTGTTAGGATTAACCCTTGATCATTTAACCTCATCAAGTTACTAGTAAGCATCTCATATTCATGTTCATATTTCATATCTATTTTGTGTTCATTTCATCATATTTAAGAAAAACATGCAAGTTATATGGATGTCTATACCACTTTTATTGTTTTTAAGTGCTATATATATATTTATCATCCTATAATTACTCCTTGAAACATATCACTTTTAGTGATGTCTAGGAACCCATGACACCCTAAGAAGGTGTATGGTAGGTTTAGAATAGCTTCGGCGTTGGTTTGAAGTGGTTAGAATAAGTTTTACGCGAGAAAAACTCATTTCGACAAATATATTTAAGGGTCCGACCTTTCTCGTGAAATCTGGAATTTTCGACAGTTGATAAAAATATTTGGGCTAGATATTTGGAAAATATACTTTAAAACGAAACGTGGCCGCATTGAACGGGTTAAAGCGGAGTTATAACGAAGAAGTTATGCTATTTTTAAGTTTAACGGCTAAAACTATTTGTTTCGTAAAATTCAGATGTATTCTCGACTTTTTACGAGTCAAAATGAATCTTAAGCGTTATTAAATGTGTCGACTTATCAAAAATATATTAGTATATATTATCACGATTCCGAGGATATATGAAACGTGAAAACGGACTTATAACCACCAAGTTATTCACATTTTAAACAAGTTGCCGTAACTATTTTATATAAGTATAACTAATATATTTTCTAATAGATAAACATTTCGCCGCGAATAACCATGTTGAGGTTGTTTTAACATTGATAGAATACTATTCGGAAAAGATGTCTTCTAGTAAAAGTAAGTTCGCCTAGCCTATTTTTCAAAATGTCCAACCGTTTGTCAAACGGAGTTGTAACGAGTAAGATACTGGCCACTTAAACTTTGCCGAAAACCACCTTAAACAATATTTTGGATACAAGTACCATACTTTACCTATGTTTTTATCCATGATCGAAACCTCTATGATGAAAACTTAAAAGCTAAAACTTTGAGATAATGCTACAAGCTTTCCAAAACCGTTGAGTTTGTTTCCTAACACTCGATGTGCACCATTTTTACGACTAGCTTTTCGAGGCTATTTAGTCACTTTCATGAATTTTTCAAATGACATTATTTAACGACGAAAAGCTATAATTTCTTGATAAATCATTAAATGACTGTCGTAGGATATCATTTCAACATAAATACTTGTAAAGTAATTTGTAACTTCACAAGACGTTATAAGATTATTTTTCGACGATAAACATTATTTTCAAATGTACAAGTGGTATGGATATCATATGAGTTTCACGACATTGTTTCATGATTTACATTAGAACATATCATTCATAATAGGTCAGGTTAGAGGTTGCGCCTCATTTCAGTATTGCCATTATATCATCATAAACATTGCACCAGGTGAGTTCCATAGCCCCACTTTTAATTGTTTTAATCTATTTTTGGGGGAGATACATGCTCAAATATTTTCATTTACTTTCATGAGTACTCTAAACGTTTACGAATTACCGTGAGTTTTCATAGCCCCACTTTCAATTGTTTTGTACTATTTTTGGGGGAGATACATGCTCAACTACTTGTTTTTATTTACACAAGTACTTTAAACTTTTACGGATTACCGTGAGTTTCGTAGCCCCTACTTTTGTATGTTTTGAACTATTTTTGGGGAGATACATGCTTAACTATTTTTCACAAGTACTTTATATTTTTAAGGATAAATTCTATCATGATCACCATCGTTTCAAAACCGAATGTTGTACTATATCAATTGTTCTTGTTTATGTGTTATAGTTCTACGTCAGATAATGTTCTAAATCACTTGACTATCGATACATTGAGTCAAGTGCTATTGATTATGTGCTATAGTTCTACGTCAGATAATGTTCTAAATCATTGACTAACGATACATTGAGTCGTGTGCTATTGATTATGTGCTATGGTTCTACGTCGAGTTAGGTACTATTGTGAATTCATTTGACAACATGTGCTTGAACATAAATTATACACATTTTGGCGATGGGTTGTAAGCACACAAAGTTGCAAGTTTTGTATGAGCGAACTTGAACCGAGTGGATTTACAATGCCTTTTGCGCATAAACGATTTTGAAAGGCTTTACATTTCAACACAAACTCTATGAACTCACTCAACCTTTGTGTTGACACTTTTAGCATGTTTTATCTCGGTATCTAAGGCATTCACTTCATGGCATGCATATGGACATATCATAGAGTCGTGGTGACAACGCGCACACATGGGATTTATGCACTTTAAAAACATTGTTTGGCTTGTAACAAACTTATTTCCGCACAAGTCGATTTTCATTTGGGACATACACTTTGTAAACTCGATTATTTTACTAAATCAAACGATGTATTTTCCAAACGACACTTTAGGTCGCTCGATATAATCATAACTTTGATGCTATGACGCCCTCCCAAGGTATTCCATTCCGCAAAACACGTAATTTGGGGTGTGACATGATTGGTATCGAGCATCGGTTATAGAGAACTAGGTTGCATCATTGACCCTAGACTATAATTACATCATCATAGATCTCATTATTTCACTATAAGTGCATACTCATTATACATGCGGGTTTATGACTTAACACCAAACATCATATGAGTCGATTAGTCCAAGCATTGCATAGTTACTCCTAAATTATACATAGCCCGATCACCTATGTCTAATTCAGAAGAATCATGCAATGAAGGAGTAGTAGTCTTATATGCGTAGTTAATTCTACGATGAGCCAAATTTTCAAAAGACCACATTACTCAAACCGATTTAGCCTAATCTCATGACAGTTCTTGTTTGATGAGTCATGAGATTAAGTAAAATCGGTTACCTAAAAGTCTTTTGAGGGTTTTGCTCGAGAATTGAAAGTTTGCCACATCAAACCCTAAACCGAGAGACTAACACGAATCGAATTCATGGATCAATTTTTTGGGTGGGCGAATGTGACAACCCGTAATTTCGTGGACATTTCATATAGACTAGATTTAGTTTACATATCATTAGTAACATCATTTCATATCAATTTATGCATGGGTTTTGCATTTTACATTAAACGTTTATTTTCTTATTAAATAAACGCTATCGCGTAAACATTATTTGAACATTTGATCCGACACTTCCAAAAATTATTCCGATACATTTTTGTACTCATATTAAGATTATAAAAATAATATTATTACTTTACCCGATGTTTTCAGTTTATTTTGTATATAAATTGTTATATTTACATAATTACGACGGTTTTCTTAAATACTACACGATAATTATTATTTCACTCAAATTTTGCAAGAAAAATATTTTTATAATTTTTATGACCTCAATATATTTTATCTTGACCCGTTAAAATTTATTTTTAACTAACGCTACCCTACAAGCTCAAATATTTATACAAGTTATTACTTATGCTTAAACAACTACACATTTTACTCTACTTAAATACTAAATAAAAAAAATATATAAACTTTAAATATACATCACCCTTGTCGACACAAGGGTGACTCACATCTTTCATTTGCAAAATATCTCTTACATATAATGTATAATACTTATAACATCAAAACATTCATTCATATCTTCAAGTGTTAAAAAAATAAAAGATCTCTTCTCTCCTTCATCATTCAACCGGCCATATAGGAAGACCAAGAAGAAGAACATAAAAAATTTTCAAGTCAAGTTTATTACACTCTAGTTACACTCTTAGTTTAGGTTTTGAAATAAAAACCTAGGGTGTTAGGATTAACCCTTGATTATTTAACCTCATCAAGTTACTAGTAAGCATCTCATATTCATGTTCATATTTCATATCTATTTTGTGTTCATTTCATCATATTTAAGAAAAACATGCAAGTTATATGGATGTCTATACCACTTTTATTGTTTTAAGTGCTATATATATATTTATCATCCTATAATTACTCCTTGAAACATATTACTTTTAGTGATGTCTAGGAACCCATGACACCCTAAGAAGGTGTATGGTAGGTTTAGAATAGCTTCGGCGTTGGTTTGAAGTGGTTAGAATAAGTTTTACGCGAGAAAAACTCATTTCGACAAATATATTTAAGGGTCTGACCTTTTCTGTGAAATCTAGAATTTTCAACAGTTGATAAAAATATTTGGGCTAGATATTTGGAAAATATACTTTAAAACAAAACGTGGCCGCTTGAACGGGTTAAAACGGAGTTATAACGAAGAAGTTATGCTATTTTTAAGTTTAACGACGAAAACTATTTGTTTCGTAAAATTCAAGATGTATTCTCGACTTTTTACGAGTCAAAATGAATCTTAAGCGTTATTAAATGTGTCGACTTATCAAAAATATATTAGTATGTATTATCACGATTCCGAGGATATATAAAACGTAGAAAACGAACTTATAACGACCAAGTTATTCACATTTTAAACAAGTTGCCGTAACTATTTTATATAAGTATAACTAATATATTTTCTAATAGACAAATATCTCGGCCGCGAATAACCATGTTGAGGGTTGTTTTTAACATTGATAGAATACTATTCAGAAAAAGATGTCTTCTAGTAAAAGTAAATTCGCCTAGCTTATTTTTCAAAATGTCCAACCGTTTGTCAAACGGAGTTGTAACGAGTAAGATACGGTCACTTAAACTTTGCCGAAAACCACTTTAAACAATATTTTGGACACATGTACCATACTTTACCTATGTTTTTATCCATGATCGAAACCTCTATGATGAAAACTTAAAAGCTAAAACTTTGAGATAATGCTACAAGCTTTCCAAAACCGTTGAGTTTGTTTCCTAACACTCGATGTGCACCATTTTTACGACTAGCTTTTCGAGGCTATTTAGTCACTTTTATGAATTTTTCAAATGACATTATTTAACGACGAAAAGCTATAATTTCTTGATAAATCATTAAATGACTATCGTAGGATATCATTTCAACATAAATACTTGTAAAGTAATTTGTAACTTCACAAGACGTTATAAGAATATTTTTCGACGATAAACATTATTTTTAAATGTACAAGTGGTATGGATATCATATGAGTTTCACGACATTGTTTCATGATTTACATTAGAACATATCATTCATAATAGGTCGCGGTTAGAGGTTGCGCCTCATTTCAGTATTGCCATTATATCATCATAAACATTGCACCAGGTGAGTTCCATAGCCCCACTTTTAATTGTTTTAATCTATTTTTGGGGGAGATACATGCTCAAATATTTTCATTTACTTTCATGAGTACTCTAAACGTTTACGAATTACCGTGAGTTTTCATAGCCTCACTTTCAATTGTTTTGTACTATTTTTGGGGGAGATACATGCTCAACTACTTGCTTTTATTTACACAAGTACTTTAAACTTTTACGGATTACCGTGAGTTTCGTAGCCCCTACTTTTGTATGTTTTGAACTATTTTGGGGGAGATACATGCTTAACTATTTTTCACAAGTACTTTATATTTTTAAGGATAAATTCTATCATGATCACCATCGTTTCAAAACCGAATGTTGTACTATATCAATTGTTCTTGTTTATGTGCTATAGTTCTACGTCGTATAATGTTCTAAATCGGTTGACTCATCGATATATCGAGTCAGTGCTATTGATTATGTGCTATAGTTCTACGTCAGATAATGTTCTAAATCGGTTGACTCTCGATACATCGAGTCAGTGCTATTGATTATGTGCTATAGTTCTACGTCAGATAATGTTCTAAATCATTGACTATCGATACATCGAGTCATGTGCTATTGATTATGTGCTACGGTTCTACGTCGAGTTAGGTACTATTGTGAATTCATTTGACATCATGTACTTGAACATAAATTATACACATTTTGGCAATGGGTTGTAAACACAAGTTGCAAGTTTTGTAGGGCGGAACTTGAACCGAGTGGATTTACAATGCCTTTGCCGCATAAACGATTTTGAAAGGCTTTACATTTCAACACAAACTCTATGAACTCACTCAACCTTTGTGTTGACACTTTTTAGCATGTTTTATCTTAGGTATCTAAGGCATTCACTGTTGGAAAATTTGAGGTGAAAATGTGATTTTTCACCCACTTTGGATACAAGTAATTATAGACTCGAGTTGTCTATATGAATGTCATACTAATCAGATACGTACTCCTTTATGAGAGCTTCGTAACAATTTAATGAGTGTCCAAAATGAAGCTAATGTGAATGAGATATCGAGTCTCGAACTATGCCATTTGGAATGTAACTTAAGGAATAAAAAATAGGACAAAGTTTATCCCACATTGGTGGGTGAACAAACTTAATTTGGGCTCAAACTAAATGAAGCCACGTGGAGCAGAACTGGGCTTATTTCTTTTGCTCTAAGTCAGTAGTTTTTAAGACCCAACTTTTGACCCGTTTCCTTATTTATTGCTTTGGATTGCAACAACAGATATGCAGGGTCTGTTACGGTTTATGTTTAAACTTGATAACAGTCAATTGAATGAAATTGATCACGTTTAATTGTGAATCATTAAATCTGTTGTTCCATATTGTAGTATAAATCCAAGCTATCTCAGCCATTCCAAGATACACCAAAAACACAACTTCACTCTTATTTCTTACTACTCACTCAAGAACTCCGACGAAATTTCAGGCAAGTTGGTTATCTCCGGCAGTACTTCTGCTTAAGCCGTTGTACCCTGGAAGACAGCCGTCTTTTTGGTAGACGCGAACTGTTTTAATGGAACCGTGTTCAACACGGGACAAGGCTATGTATTTTATATGTTATAATTGTGATTCCTGTTGTGTAACATTCCTCTCTTTGCGTTCTTTGATTATATGTTTACTTATATGCTATGCTTTAACTTCTTTATGTGTTGTTATTATCTAATTATGTTGTTGGGTGCGGTACAATTCTCCTACAGTACTTAAAACAGTTCCTAAATACATTACCCAATGACAGTATTTGGAACAATCTTTTAAACGGTTTTGGCCTGCTTTTTGAGAACATTTAGATCATGTTTTCGTTTGATCTTGTGTGTTAATAGCATTCACATAAGTTTATTATAGTATTTATGGACATATCTCTATATATATATGTTTATGGTTGGAGATGTGCTTATCATATGATTTATGTTGTTCTAGTACTCATGTATCTTATATGCTCTGGATATTTTTCAATTTTATATGCTGTTTTCATGAAAGTTTTTAATATGATATTGTGCTCTGGTATTATGTTTTATGATGGAATCACTATGCTTATACTTTGTGTAAGTTCTTTGCTCATGTCTTACAATCAGCCCCTTTATGTGTTATACTTAGACGGCTTTTATGCCATGTTTATTTTAATGCATAGTTTTTGTATCAAAAAGGTCATAACGAAATATCGATATAGAAGTTGTTAATTAGCTAAAGTAAGAGTGCTTATTTCGCTTTTATAATGATGGTTAGTTCGAATTTGGTTATGCAAAATCAATATATTTGCCGAAAAATTTATGCAAAATGAATTTCTTTGTCGATTTTCGCTTAAGACGAGCCGCTTGTATCTTCGGAAGTGGCTTTGAAGGCTGATTGTTTGTGAATTTTTCATGCTCAAAGTGACCTTTAAGGCCTGTTGTTGGTGAAATCTATGTGCTGAAAAGTGACTTTAAAAGCCTATTTGGACTGCTGATTTTTATGCAAAAATCATTGTTTGGATTGTCGATTTTAGACATAAAATATGTAGTTTGATTGTTGATTTTATGCAGAAAATTTTCAGTTTGATTGCTGATTTTAGTGCATAAATATTTCCTTGCTGATATATATATTTTTTTAATTTGATTTGTTGGAATATTTCATTGGTGCTTAAAATCCGGTTCTGTCGGAATTTTCTAAAAGGAAAAAAAAAAAAAAAAAACCATTGGTTTGATGAAATAATTGTGTAGTAAAACTGTATGGATGATTATACAAAAGGAATTTGTTTCCTAACTTGTTTGTGTTCAATATATAATCTGTCCAAATGAAACTAGTTCATATATGCAGGGTTTGATTGAGATATGGACAGCTTTTATGTATATACAGTAGTACACTCTGTACACAAAATGAGTTATCAATATATTGCTAACTAGAGCTTGTTGAAATTTCAGAATGGTTGAGGGCAACGAAACGAATGTGCCTCCAGTTGTGAATGCCACAAATGCTCATTTGGCCAACACTGTTGCAAACCATGCCGAAAAGCCCGAGAAATTTTCTGGTTTGCATTTCAAAAGGTGGCAACAAAAAATGTTCTTTTACCTCACCACATTGAATTTGGCTCGGTTCCTTACCGAATCTGCTCCTCAAATTGTCGAAGGGGAGGCTGATGCTCAATCTGTGAGCGCGGTAAATGCTTAGAAACACTCAGAATTCTTGTGCCGTAACTATGTGTTGAACGGGTTGGTTGATCCGTTGTACAATGTGTATTGCAAAACAAAGACGGCCAAGGAACTATGGGAATCATTGGAGAAGAAATACAAAACTGAAGATGCAGGAACTAAAAAGCATGTGGTGGCTAGGTTCTTAGAGTTCAAAATGGTAGATACAAAAACCGTGATGAGCCAAGTACAAGATCTTCAAGTTGTATTACATGATATCCATGCCGAGGGCATGAATTTGAGTGAGACGTTTCAAGTGGTAGCAATGATTGAGAAATTACCACCTAGTTGGGTAGACTTCAAAACTACCTAAAGCATAAGCGAAAGGAAATGTCGGTGGAGGATCTCATTGTTCGCCTTCGCATGAAGAAGACAACAAATTGGCTCTAAAGAAGAGTTATGTGCCCGAGCATGCTAAGGCAAATGTGGTTGAAATTGGACAATCGTCAAAGGCAAAGCTTATTTGAAAGGCAAAAGGAAAATGGATAACCTTGGTCCTAAGGGAAAAACTTTCAAAAATAAGTTCAAGTGCTACAATTGTGATAAACCGGGTCACAAGGCTGCTAATTGCAAATTGCCGAAACGTGAGGCCCCTCGTCAAGCAAACATAATTGAGAACATGCATGATGATGTGGAGCTTGTGGCCATGATTTCCGATCTATCGCTATGATTTCGTATGAACTTGGTTGGCTCTAATGCAAGTGAATGGTGGGTTGATACGGGCTACTCGTCATGTTTGTTCAAACAAGAGTCTCTTTAGTTCGTTTAAGGAGGTCACAAATGGTGAGCAACTCTTCATGGGTAACTCGCCACTTCCAAGATCAAGGGTGAAGGTGATGTCGTGTTGAAGATGACATCGTGAAAAGAGTTGAAACTTAAGAATGTGTTGTTTGTCCCGTAAATTGTAAGAATCTCGTGTCCAGTGGCTTCTTAATAAGTTTGGTTTTAGACTAGTGTTTGAGTCGGATAAGTTTGTCTTAACCAAAAGTGGAATATTTGTTGGTAAGGGTTATGCTCTCAATGGTATGTTTAAACTGAATGTTGACAACTAAAGGATGAAATGAATGCTACTACTATTTATTCTTATTTATATGAGTCTACCTACATTTAAGCATGTCATTTCTTTTTCTTATATTAGTTGTTAAAATATTGTATTACATACATACAGTCCACATTTACTCAACCTGCTCTTGAAACCACATGATCTAATTCACACAATAGTGTGTGATTTAAATTGTATAACCATAATGGAGATAAGCACTTCATTATATGCATCAAGGATGTATATGGTGGTTTAATTTTAGATTAAACACACGAGTCGTTCGATTGCGTATCGAATATTGAGAAGTTTGGACTAATTGTAAATAGTTGCAAATAATCAAACTATTGTATCATTTTAGAAAAAATGATGAAACGAATATGGATGACGTGTAATACTTACACAACAATCTATTCCTAGAATGCTCCCAAACATGTGTGTTTATAGGTGGTATATGAATCATATATACAAGTAATATGAATGTGTATATAGAAAAGCTATGAGTTAATCGAATGATGCATCTTCATTATACGCTTGATTCCTTGGTCTATAGCATGCTAGACTCGAAGTTTGTTAATTATGATAAGGAAATTAATTAACACCAAACATTCAAAAGATGTAAAACTTGTATAGTGTCATACAATTTCATCTAATAAACATAATCGGTATATCGAGCGAGAAACGCCTATAAATTCTTGAGATAATTTCCATGTGGGGATTCCTACTAGCTAGAGTTCAAAACGACACCAATAGAGGTAAAGTTGTTGCCGGTTGGAATACTCAAGAATTATTGGACCTGTGTGATGAGTGTGAGAAACTCTAATTAGCATAGACATATTATGTCAATACGACAACTACTCTCAAGTTATCACTAATGACTCAGTGAGGTCATAGTATAACATTGCGGATCCGCTCACGAAATGTGAAATTAGAATTAGAGAGTCAGTTAGCAAGTCGTTAAGAGGAATGAGACTAAAGCCCTTGAAAAGTTTATATGAAGGAAAACCTAACCCAGTTGACTTGAGATCCCAAGATCTGGGTTCAATAGGACAACCTACTTGTATAAACCAAGGAAGGTCACCTGGGGAGTAATAAACTCTTTACCAATTTAAGGAGTTAGTAAACTTCCTAGTCCATTCCTATATAAATGGCAAGATGAGGTTAAGCATATCGCTTTTAATGATTAGCATCGAATCACCTATGTGAGAGAGAAGTGGGTCGCTTCTAAAGGAAATATGGGGCGCATTTCAAAAGCTCTTACAGAACCAGGATACTGTTCATGACCATAACGAACACGACTATGAGGATTTAACCATGTCAGGGAGAGTCCTGTGTGAACATATATTGTCGTCTATATAAATAGCAGATCAGTTCAAAGACATCAAGTTCTACTGGCAGCTAGTAGGCTAATTATATTTCATAAGGGAAGGTTCAAAGGGTAACACCTACCTATCCTATGCAGGACTCAACCATTGAGTTTTCATTGGAATAGTGTGAGTTACCACTTCATGTGGGGGATTGTTGGAAAATTTGAGGTGAAAATGTGATTTTTCACCCACTTTGGACACAAGTAATTATAGACTCGAGTTGTCTATATGAATGTCATACTAATCAGATACGTACTCCTTTATGAGAGCTTCATAACAATTTAATGAGTGTCCAAATGAAGCTAATGTGAATGAGATATCGAGTCTCGAACTATGCCATTTGGAATGTAACTTAGGAATAAAAATAGGACAAAGTTTATCCCATTGGTGGGTGAACAAACCAATTTGGGCTCAAACTAAATGAAGCCACGTGGAGCAGAACTGGGCTTATTTCTTTTGCTCTAAGTCAGTAGTTTTTAAGACCCAACTTTTGACCTATTTCCTTATTTATTGCTTTGGATTGTAACTATGGTATGTCATGACACCCAATGCTCTAAGTCGTCACTCTGCAGCATATAGCTTTTAAATGAGAAAAAGAAGTGAGGAATCCTCTTTTCGACTCTAAGGCTATGCACAGTGGTGACCTAGGTCACCACTGCCACATAGCTTTCTATTTCCGACAACCTGACGACAACATAGTTGCCACGGTGGTGACCAAGGTTTTTTTTTTTTTTTTTTTTTCTAATGCCAAAAGATACAATTTTTGGATGTATATGTGTTTACAAAGTCGGTTGCCAGCCCAAACTAGTTCGCCATCCCATTGCTTCTCAACCGATCGCAACCCACCTCCCACAGTGGGTGCAACCGAAGGAAACTCAAGGTCAACCGATCAAGGTAACCTCCCACTGGTCGTAGCCTAACTCTCCCACTCCAGTTGTTACTTTTCTTTCTATTACTTTGAAAGTAGTTGTTGGTCTTCTAGGCACCTTTGGAAGGCAGGGTATGTGACAACGTACATGTTTCCTTTACTCCGTGTCATAGGGCTTTTTCATCAAGTATAGCAGATGAATCCGGCTAGAAGTGGGCGTCTGCTTTTAATTATTTTTGAAAAGGTTCTTAACACATGTTTTAGGTTAGCTAAATTAGAATATGAATCTAATTATATTAATTAATGAATTTTAAGGATGAAGAAGATTTTGAAGCGATATAAAATGTTTATGTTTTGATACAAAAGAAATATGTGTGGAATAAATAATTTTTTCATCTCAAAATTAATGTCCTGAAACAAAAAACATACACTTTATAAAATAAGATCATTGTACTATTCAACTAACGGGAATGGATCCGGTAAGAAGAAAAAGAAAAATAAGAAGAATGGGAAATGTTTTTAGCCACACACTTCAAATGTAGAAGGAAAATTTCATGGGAGATGCATATCTTTTTGTAGGTGCATCTGAAATGTGCGGCTGTAGTTATTTCTCATCATTCTCATTTTACTTTTATTTTCTTATTTGGTAATTACTCTTCAACCAATAAGATTTTATCTTTACTTTTTCAAAAGAGTTTTAATTTGTTGAAAATGAAAGAGGACAACTATTTTAAAATATCAAAGAATAGAAAAGGATGACAATAATCTTGAGAGGGATGAAGTATATTCTAACACATGACAAGTGAACATATAATAGCAAAACTCATATTACAAATATTAACATTTTTTAGGTAATCACGATCTCTATCATTTTGATTCACTAATTTATTGGGTTTGAACCTAATATCAACAATTAAGTGTCGGTGTTTTCATTTTTATCGTTTATGTTTATCTATCGATTGCAAACAATTTTAACTACTCAACTATTAATAAATACTTAAAGTTTACTGACGACTATCATGACGTAACAAATGAAGTAAGTGTTATTAGATTTTAAATGTTTAAGAATTGTTTGGAAATGTTTTTTTTTTTTTTTTTCTTTTTTTTAATAGAAAGGCATCAATATATAAACACAACACAAAACATTATAAAAAAAAGGCATCCAACTTTTTTATTATACTTTTTGTTATATTTTGGGGTTTAATTGTCCAATTTTTTATTATATTTTTTGAAAATTAAACTCAGACACATAGTTGTAATACATATTTTAACACAACTTTAACAATCTCATTTTTCATCTTTCACATGATTAGTACGCGTAATTTTTAAATTTCATGTATAATCATGGGATAATATTGGACCAACAACCTATTGGTTAGGGTGAATAGAAATCGCACCGCAAACCGCAAAAACTGCAAAAAACTGAACCACAACAACTGCACCACGGCAAAAACCGATGGATCGGTTAAAAAAAACAAAAAAAATGCGGTGCGTTTACGATTTTACCCGTAAAACCGAACCACAAAACCCGTACCGCACCGCACATTGATTATTTGAAAGGAAATTGATTATTTAATTTGTGTTATAAGGCTTCTATTGCATATTATCATTAATATTTTTATGATTGTACATAATTGATCCTTGATTTTACTTAGCAGTAGAGAAGATTTCTTGCACACTCTACTCAATGCAATAAACAGTTGTATGTTACGTATAACATGCTTTAACAACTTATACAGTTGAATGTGCCAATAATTTTTGAGAATATATCAATCACTTCCCATTAAATTTCCGTTTATCCAATTATGTTCTCTATTTCGTTCGGGTGGATACAAGCGAATATTTGGTAGTTTAAAACATACCGTAGTTGCTAAGATCTCATTCTTTATTTTAAGATTTTACGATTTTACAATACTTTAAAGCAAAAATGACCTTGTCTTACGTAGGATCTTTGCGAGATAAGATATTAATAGGATCCCGATCTTGATCATGACAATTTAAGATCTCGTTCAATCCGATTTTAATTTTCTCGAACCACAAGTTAAAAAACTACAAATTTATGTATTAAGTTTTGTAGAATATGAAAAAGAAGATGCTAATTGCATTAAACATTTCATAATTATAAATTTGACCTACATTTTCATGATATATAATATATAATAATATGTGAATTTTCATAACTTTAAAAAGGATTAATTTCATATATCACCCTACTTTCATGATTAATTTCATATATACCTAAAGTGCAAGTATTGAATGCATAATGTACAATGTTTTTAATGCATGTTTGGGTATATATGAAATTTCTAATTAAAAGGAGGGGAAATATGAAATTGCCCCTTTTAAAAAAGCCTATCAAAGAAATGACATTATATTAGGTTATTAAGATCCTGATTTAGTTTTACGATCACGATCTTGCAAAAAAACAAAAATAATTTTAAATAAGATTCCGATATTAAAAACCTCATCTCAGATACATGGAAGTTGTCCAAAATCACGTATGAAATTCTACCTTGTTTTTATACATATATAGGGAATTTGACCCAATTAGAATTTTGTTGATAGTTTGTATTGAAAATATGTCATAACATGATAATATTTAATACTGTAGTAACTTTATTTGATATGGGAAGAACAAAAACTAGTTTTGAAATGACAAACTTCATGTTCTTCACGTTAGGTTGTTACATCGTAACTCATTTGATTCTTCATTTCAACAACTTCATTTATGCAACCATTCTATTTTCATGACATGTGTACCTGACTACATGCATTAATAAACTTATAAGATACAAGCCTAAACATCATTTTCAATTAACACTTTAATAATTGCTTAAAATAATTATATTATATTATATTATATACTAAAAGGCGTGCGTCAAGTGGTGCAAATCAAGTTTGTTACACGGTAATTAGCAATATAATGTTGAATTTTATTGGTTGTTTGAATATCATTAGTGCCATTTTTTACACTAGGCACTTTATGATTAGGTAATGAACTTTAATTACATCATACATGTGAATAGTATGTCGGTCGTGTATGTCTTTGTTAGACACAAACATTAATGCAAGTTAGAGAATACAAGTTAGAGAAGGCTTTGTGGGTTTCTACCCCATTAACTTAGGAGATCCACTCCACCTAGACCAATCATTACAAATAATCATTATCATTTATTTCATTTATAATATAACTCAATCATTAAATAACCATTGTTATCATATTTAATTAATTTTTTGTTTTTTACAATTAATCATAATATAATACTTGTAGCTTTGCATTTTTTTTTCTTTTTCTTTAAAAAAGAAAAAAAAAAAAAAAAACGCGCAACATTTTGGCTCAAGTTACTATAGCAATATTTTGGATGGAAAAGATGTAATAGAGTAAAAAAAACGTTGGTGTTCATACAACTACATAAAGCTTTTTGTACAAGCAGAACATTAATAAAACTAGCTCTATGACTCGCCCGATGGGCGGGTTATGCTTCATAAAATTGTTTTCCAAAAATATTAAATCAAAAGATAAAAAATGAACTACGGATAATATGTTTAAAAAAATAATTAGATAAACATTAGAAAAGATGTGGCATAAGGCGGTGTGGCGGCAAGACCGAGAGTGGATTTTATATTTGTTGGTTAAATTTTTTTTCGAGCCTAGCATACGGAATTTTATTGAGCATGTTTGGCAAAACATCAACAAGAAAATTAGTTTATTAATAACTTGATGTATCTTTTTAAGTTTCATATGCTTTTTTAAATTTTGTATGGTTTTTTTTATTTTCATACTGTACTTTGTGACAATAATTTTAATGTGAAACTTTTAACATCTCTAAACTTTTAACAATCATCGCCGCAACACGCGGGTACCCGTCTATTTGGATATTAAATATTTTGCATTGTTATTGCTCAAAGTTAATTTAATTTAAATTATCATTTATTTGTACAATTATTGTTAAAAACATAAAACAGAATAACATTTGATCGTCGCAAAATATAGTCACAGGATACCTGCCGCCGCATTGTGCGGGTACCCTGCTAGTTATATATAAAAGATAGGACAACACTAGCGTTATATTTATTTCGTTCGATAAAATTAATTATTTTACAAAGACATTAATCAATAGATGACTGATTTTGTACAATAATAAAAATAAAAAAGTAAACGTACACTAGAGAATATAGGTGTGAATTAACTAAATTAATTCAGAAATAAAAAAAATACATTAAATGCCCAAGTTATTTAATCCATAATTCAGAGGGAGGAAAAAAAAAAAAAAACATTAAATGCCCAACTTATTTAGTTCACTATTTCAAAATACTTAGGAAACAATTATTGGCATAATCTTTTAATTTTATTCATTATAGGTTAACAAAATTTGAGGTAACAAAAATAGGTCAACAAAAAGTCAAAACAAATTAGTGGGGTATAAACCACATGACCCGAGAAGGCTTTATATATTTGACACATGTGCATCTTCATTAAATGCAAACTAGAAAGTTATGTATATTTTCACTCTCTTCTTCAGCACTACACATTTCCTGCTGTTTTCCATACGATAAACAACCTGCATAGTGATCAAAAAACAGGTAAGAAATCTCGCTTTCTCTTTGTTAACAAGTTCCTACTGTATTTACCAAGTTTAAGTATGCTAACATATTTATTTCATGTTAACCTGCAAAAAAACATTGTATGCAAACTTATATTTGCTTGCATATTTGTTGTTTACGTAATTTTTATTCAGTTTGATTGCTTGCATACTTTTAAATCAGTAACCTTTCGCAGTTAATGTTAGATATAATATTATAAGATATGATGACAGAAAAAAATACAGCACAACCAATAAGTGAAAATGAAAATAGTAATGCATTCCATAACCAACCAGAAACTATAAAACCAACAACACCTTTTTGATTTATTACTCATAAGTGACAATTTATTACTCATATAAATAATGATATATCAAATACAAAAAAAAAAAAAAAAAAAATAAATAAATGTTACTCATAAAAAAAACAAATGTCAACCATATTCAACTAAATAACAAATTTTTAAAAAACTCATTGAGCAACATCTACAAAAAAAAAAACGTTTTTGCATCCTCAATAAACCACAAATTACGATTACTTTTAAATAATAAATACCAAAACTAACAACCCCACAAAATAAACTTTCTTAAATTATAAAAACCAAATAACAAAAAAACAATTCCATTCTTAAAAAATTCTAATCCGCAAACACCATTTAAAAAAATATACATTATAACACCGTAACCATCTAAATTGTAAAGCAACAACCCCCGCAGCAACTCGTGGGTTGACCCGCTCGTTCAAACAATCACGCGATGAAAATGTTGCAAATGACATACATGTCTATATATATTCAACTTTAGAAAGATGGAAATATTGCGCTCACGAACCACTGCCGATTGATAAAGGCTTTGGGTTTTTACCCTCATCAACTTAGGAGATCCACCCCATCATAAAAACAATCATTACAAATAATCATTATTTCATTTATAACACAACTTTATCATTAAACAATCATTGCTATTATATTTAATTATATTTTTTTTGTTTTTTTACAATTAATCATTATATAATACTTGTAGCTTTGCAATTTTTTTTTAATTACTTTTTTTAACAGTGTAGCTTTGCACTTGAGCCAAGAAAACAAATAATATAAATACAATGTTTAGGTGTATGGTCATATCCTTTTATTTTTATATCACGTGATTAGATATGAGATAGTAGCATCTATTTAAAAAAATAAAAATAAAAAATCCAACGCACATTTTAAAACTAAATGCGCAACATTTTGGCTCAAGTTACTATGGCAATATTTTGGATGGAAAAGATGTAGTAGAGTAAAAAACGTTGGTGTTCATTCAACTACATAAAGCTTTTTTTACAAGAAGAACATTAATAAAATTAGAAGTACTAAATGCTAAATACTTAGGCAAGATATTCATTTAATTTGCAGAAGTTAAAATGGCACATAGTCAAATTTTAGATTTTATAAAAAATTGATTTGATTTTTTAAAATGAGTGAAAAGTTAATAATTTGGTTGAAAAATATTGGTAGTTGCAATTCATAGGCTCACAAAATTTGAGGTGACAAAAATAGATCAAAAGTTAGTCAAATAGGGTGTAAACTAGGGGTGAGCATGGTGCGAGTTGGTGCGGTTTTGCGGTTTCTGTTTTTGCGGTTTATGCGGTTTTGCGGTTTGGTTTTCGGGTTTTTGCGGTTTTTTGGGTCAAAGTTTTTTTTTTTCTTTTTTTTTTTTCAAATTATAATTTTTGGTATATATTTATTATAGAATAAATATATTATAATGTTACATGATGTGTTGAAACATATATATACAAAATGTTGTGTTTAGTATGAAATTGTAAAGGTCTAATGAGATAACGAATTTTATAAACTTCGATGATAAATTGAAAGTAAAATAAAGTTATATTACATAAAAACTCATATAATAAATAACCATTAAAATGTGTTTGAATAATTTATTATAAAAGTATAAACAAAAACATTTTATCATGAAAAAAATTATAAATTTTAGTGGGTTATTCTAGAAAATTATAAAAATATTTGAATATGATTGAGTGGTGTGGTGCGGTTATTTTGGTGCGGTTTTTTGGTAAAAACCAACCCGCACCACAAAATGCGTTTTTCTATTTTTAAGAACCGCATCGCCGGTTTTTGTTGCGGATCGGTTTTTACGGTGCGAATTTTGCGATTTTTTGCGGTTTGCGGATTGCGGTGCGGTTCCTGCTCACCCCTGATGTAAACCATAAGACCCTTGATAAAATACCTAACCTCTTCACAGAAGATATATATTTGAGGTGGTCGAGAAAAGAGTCAAAAAATGGCATCGTGAATATTTGTTAGGCGGTTAACATATGATTCAAAAGACTCGTCCTTCGTAAATAACATACAACTATTTCATGTTTACGGATATTCTACACAACATGTTCTCAAAACTTGAATCCAAAACTAAAAGATTAAGAAACTTTTTAATAATATAAGATACAGCGAGTTTACATGATGTTTAATTATTTTGTTAGATTGATAATAATCACATGATTTTATTATCATGTGTTTAATAAGCGGATATCAACGTACAATTAATTAACACAAATTCTTTTATTAAAAAAAAAAACATTTATTACACATTAGCTAAAGTTTATACTCCTTCCATCCTTAAATAAATATGACTTTTAAAATCTTTTCTTTTCAACTTTCACCTTCAATTACTTCATTTGTGTTATGTAATGCTTAATAAAAATTATACTAATAAAAATACATTTAAAATCCAATCCATTCATATATTTTGCATCAAGTATTACATAACACAATTAAAATAATTTAATGTCAAAGTTAAAAAAAAAAGTTTAAAAGTCAATATTGGACACTTATTTAAAGACGGAAGGAGTACTATAATAATATACTCTCACACTTTAGAAAAAAAAAATACACAATCCAATAAATTCTAGCACCGAGTGCGATGAAGTTTCAACTAAGCAAGATGGAAGTTTCAACTAAGCAAAACGAGCCTACCATTGTCACATCATTTTAAACATTTCAAAATACACTCTCACTCATAACACAAAACAACTAAGTCATTTGGGTTTCACCCACCCCCAAATTAAAACTTTGCATAACGAGACTCTGAAAATTTCGTTTGTCTTTTACTTCGTTGAATTCCCAGCAAGGTAGGAAGTGGCGAGCACAAGAGGTGTGGCAACGAGAGAGTGGCGAGCTCCGGCGAGGCTCCATGTCGAAATAGGCCAGCCCTCTCGTCACGATACTCAATGCTTTAAAAAGTATCTTTTACATAAAATTGATCAAATAAGAAAAATTCTTAAAATGCGAAGAAATGATAAATAACTATAGTTACATGCATATTTAGTCTTCATTAAATTAGACGAATCTTATGTATTTTTGTTATCTAGTATTACTTTGCATCGTTTTCTCTTCAAACTCATATTCAAAACTAATTGAGATGTATTTAAATGAATAAAGATACATTTTATTCTATGCATTTCGTATATATAATCAAGGTTATAAATAGTGCGATGACGTGACGTGATGGCATGACGAAGTTTCACACTTTAACAGTCAAACTAAAACTTTTACATTTTGTGTTTATAAAACGTGCCATAAGACGACACAAAATATGAGTATAGTTTAAAAAAAACGTCGGCATAAGGCATAGCGTTATTCTTGTTTATTTAGTGTTCTAGTAGTCACAGGATCTCTCCAACCTATTTGGTAGATTAGAAAGATAATAAAAGGGATAATTCCATTGGTGAGACTGATTTTGGTAAATAAATTAGCCATGAAGCAATTGTACTTAATGCATCACAAATAGTACATGAAAGTTTGGCAAAAAAATCTAGAGAGTTGTTTGTGTGTCACAATCAGAAAACAGTTGGGAGATTATGGCCTGCCACCACTTTACCACCACAACTGGACAGTCACCACCGCTCTTACTTTTTTCTTCACATATTAATCCCACAATATCATCCAGGTTTGTCATATTTTTAGTGTTTTAATTAAACAATATCACCATTACAATTTTAAGTAATATTGTTATTGTAAATGAATGACAAATGTGATTGCTTTTTTGGGTTTGTTTCTATTGTTATAATAACATTTCGACTACGTTCAAACCTCACTAGGTACACATTTACGGGTGGCCAGTAAAATGGTCTGAAAGGGTTAGGCCTAAACTAAACTACTTTTTACCAGGTGTAGTAACACTGGGTATTGGGACCCACTAAAACACACACATAGACAAATACAATTTGAAAAAAAAAAAAAAAAAAAAAAAAGGATGAACTTTCACAGTGTTGGTGGAACGATACTGAGCCATAACGCCGAGACCATTGCTGGATAAGCAAAGGGATCAATGCTAAAGTGTGGAAACGCTGAGGGCATAACGTGTGATACTGATTGCTCTAAGGAATAGGTTTACAATTGCACGGGAGTTGTGTATGTATAGGGATAGAAAACGCCTTTCAGAATGTGTTAGAATTTTAGAAACCTGAGTGGGCCATATTAAACCCAACACACATACAATGGATGGAATTAGGAAGGGGCTAGCAGGTACTGATGTAGCGCTCCCAGTTCTTGTACTTAATCGAATTTAGTACAAAATCATAAACTAAAGATTTTTTTGCCAATCCTTAGTAGAGGACCAGCCTCCAGCTTATGCGCGCAGCCACTCATGAACAATGTATTGTCCAACACGACTATGCTAACGCAATAACACACGTAATCACACGAACCTATCCTGTGTTGATTCGTACTACAGCCATGTTGGCTATTGCCTCGACAACCATACATTTGAATTGAAATTCTATAATAAGGTCTATGAGTGTTGGAAAGAAGTAAGTAACCAATTTTATATGATCTATTTATGTGGAGAGAGTTTCAAATCAGAATGTGTAGCTGTACTTTTCTTCCTTGCAAGAGAGTGAGTCTGATGAATGAATTAAGGATGATGATACAAAAGAAGTCTAAACTAGAAAGTGAAGCTTTTTCTTTTGCAAAATACAGTTCGTATTGTTAAATGAAAATCCTGTACATTATACATTTGAATGTGATTAACTGCACGACTCCCGAGCCAAACATTTTCAAGCTTGTATAAAGAACTAAAATTATTTTCACAAAATATAAACAGATAGATAACTACCAAGTTCATAGAGAGAAAGAGCTACCTTTTGAAGTTTGATAATCAAATCGGTTATGAAGCAAGTTAAAATGGATGCGGAATGTTATGCATTGTGTATTAGACGCTACACCAAAGTCTTTGACTTGTCTCTGTTGATTTGATTTAATAACTTCAGTTTTTACGCTAGTTTCTGTTAGACTAGTAACTGTTATCTCTTTGTACAGGAATCTGCCAAAAAATGTAAACGTCAAATGCTCTGTTGAGTTAGCATCACCAATATCAACCAAGGATGCAGTTAGACATGTTGTTGCAGGGCTTGCTGCTTCATTGGTACTTATGTCCCCAACAAAGCAGGTTGGTTGCTGATTCCTTGATAACTTGAAGCTTTTAGGTTAGCTTACATATCTGTCTGTGATCATTTAAGAGTAATAGTTCATCGTGAAAATTGCAACAGACTGGACAAGTCATCAAACATGTATAGCTTAACAGAAATGGATATCAGTGACCTTTGGCTCAACTTGTAATAATAAAGTCTCTTGAACCAGTGGTTTCAAGTTAGATATTGGTCATTATTAAAGTATGTGTGTCTTGAGCGTTTCAAGTAGATGTAGCAATTATAACACATTCGTACGAAATAAATACTTTTGGGTCACATTTATTGAGGAAAGGTCAATGGGTAGGATAGTCTAAACTAGCTAATAAGGAAATGGGTCATACGGGTTGAACATGTCAAACGGGCCGAAATTTGCCTAAATTGTGTCAGTTGCTTACAAGTTACAACCCATAGCGGATCGATTTGGTTATAATTTTTTGGATAAGTTTCTTAAGGTGTGAATAATCAAAACATCCTAAGATATCTAACGACTTTCCACTTTCAAAACATGGTTTTAAATATTTATGTACTAGTGAGCGTGATATAGTTCAAGTAGTGGATGGGAACGCTACCATAACGTTTTGGGAACGCTACTATAACAAATGTGGTACAATTCATTTGGGATCGCGGGTGCTTTAGCGTTTCCTGTGACTATGTTAAAACTTCCTAAACTATATAGTCTAAATATTACTACAGTTAGATCAGAAGTTTAACCATATAACTTTTATTGTTGGGTAAAGGGTTGTACCCGGTGAAAAAAAACCATATAACTTTTATATGATTATCTTTAGTGCATTAATTATATATGAATTATCAATAGAAAGGGTAAACCAGTGTTGATTGGTCAACCTAATGCGACCCTCTCTGATAAAGTCACTCATTCCGACGGTCCGACCATAACCAATGTTGACTTATTACCCAACCCGCTCGTTTTACCACGTGTCAAAAAAGAAAGGCATGGTTGACTATTAATTAAATGTTGCTAATATTATTCAACAAATGACACATTAGGGACTTATGTGATCCAAAACGAGTTTCTTGTATGATGGCAATAGCAAGTAAGTAACTATAGACAAGAATGTACCTTAAAAGAGAAATCTAGTTTCTATTAGTATTAATTACAGGAAATGAGGGAACATAAAATGGATACCCACTTTGCAGGTTTTGGCGACCGAACTTCCACATAACAATTTATGCCAGATTGCTAGTACCTCCAACAATCTGCCAACCCTTCCTATTGATCAGAGTTCAAACACAATGATGATGATGATGCAAGGCATGACAACAAAGAATTTTGACCCTGTAAGATACTCCGGAAGATGGTATGAAGTTGCTTCACTTAAAGGTGGATTTGCTGGACAAGGTCAGGAAGATTGCCACTGCACCCAGGTAGATTCTGAGGGCAATTTCGAAGATTAAAGATTTGATGGTTATATAAGTCTACAAGATTCTAATTTGCAGGGAGTATATACAATTGATGCCGCAACACCAGCAATCCAAGTGGATACCTTTTGTGTTCATGGAGGGCCTGATGGGTATATTACTGGAATACGAGGCAGGGTTCAGTGTCTTTCGGTGGAAGATACAGAGAAAACCGAAACTGACTTAGAAAGAAAAGAGATGATTAAAGAAAAGTGTTATCTTCGGTTTCCAACGTTGCCCTTTATTCCTAAAGAACCTTATGATGTGATTGATACTGATTATGACAATTTCGCCCTTGTTTCAGGAGCAAAAGATAAGAGCTTTATTCAGGTACACCTAATGCCATGAACTTACATGGATATATAGAATTAAAAATTTATTGATCTGTACAATGTTACACTGATGATAGAGCCTTTTTTTATTTCAAATTATGAAAAACGACTCTGCCCAAAATCATATTGCTTGACATCTACTAACGGAATCTATATTAAGGCATCGTAATTGGGGATTTTGTAATATTCAGTCTCATCAGCAAGACAGCTAGTCTATGACAATGTTTTACAGTTTGATTATCTGTTAAGATGAATTTATGCTGTTACTGTTAGTGCTCATGTTTTAATTAGGATCCTGATAAATTATATATACAGTTGAAGATTTGAACCACTTTCCACAACAGACTTTTCTATCTAAATTTTATCTGTAATTAGTAGCGTTGGAGATGTCAACCCATTTGCTTGTTAGTGTATGGGCCAAATCAACAGATTTTGCTGAAAGGGGAATGTGTATCACGGGTTTCCTGGAAGTCGCCAAAAGTATGTTTAAATCAAAGATTCGGATTATGATTGAATAGTATTGTTTATAGAATCATGATTGAAGTCTTATTTATAGAACTTTTTAAAAACTGGACTGGAAAATTGTTTATCAGTCAACCCAGCCTTTTTCAACCCCGTGCTAGAATGTGACCCATTTTAACACAGAGCTGATTTTGATTCATTACCCAACCCGCCCAACCCATACATATTGCCACCTTTAGTAATTAACTGTCTTTTTTTTAATTGACTGATGGGTTACACTAGTATGGGTCCTTAAGATTATTTTATTTGGTAACTTAGAACATTAGCAATCAGTCAACGGATTACCTTACAAATACTTGCAAATTCCATGTCACAAAGTGGTCAAAGCTGATCTGATTTTAGGGGCTGCAACATATACTTATGTCTATGGGCTTTATTTTTTCAGATATACTCAAGGACACCAAATCCAGGGCCAGAATTCATAGAAAAATACAAGCTTGTGCTGGCAGACTATGGCTATGATCCGACCAAAATCAAGGACACTCCACAAGACTGTGAGTTGTCGGATAGCCGATTAGCTGCAATGATGTCGATGAATGGAATGCAACAAGCTTTAACGAATCAGTTTCCTGATCTTGAGCTCAAGAAATCTGTTCAGTTTGATCCATTGACAAGTGTATTTGATACCTTAAAGAAGCTTGTGCAGCTGTATTTCAAGTAGTTGTGAAGTGTCCCTTTTGGTATTAAAATATGTGGAACTGCCTAATATATGTGTCTCCACATCAGTATATAACCATGTTTACACAAAGTTACATGTATTTGGGATTTTCCTGAAGTACTTCTTGGTCTTTCAATCTTGTCTTGTATATGTAACTGAGTTTATTGTTCATTAGTTTTATTTGATGTAATTTGAACCCGAAAACTTTCTGCTTTTCCATAAACATTGTTTTCTTATCACTTGTATCGGCTTCAATATCTCATCAATAAAAACTCATTTGTCAGTTATATGGTTTGTAGTAGTCAAACTTTGGTCAAAGATTAATACTAAAAGGAGAAGAGTGTAATTTTCCACTATAAACAACGGGTAAAAAAGAATTAGTCAGTCAAAAGATCGGAAAACATTGTTAGTGAAAAAAAGGATAACTACCAACATTACCAAAAGCAAAGTCAATAGTAACAATATTTTCGTATCTTCCTAATGATTTTCGTTCCACTTAAGAAATTTAAAAGTTTGTGCATAAATAAAGAAAACGCAACATGTCAACAATATCCCATACTTGGATTACTGACAAAATAATGAATTTTTTGTCATCTGTCTATTGTTGTATCTTGCTGATTACAGGTTTACTTAACGCCATTGGTTTCAGAGAGCTTCGAGAAAGTGAATTTCTTCAGCTTATTAGTTATGGGATTCGCCCACATTTTATCAGGAACTCCACATTTCACGTCCACTATTTCAACCATGCAAGACCCCTTCTTATCATTCTTCCTACGATTAGGAGTTCCATTTCCATCAACTGATGCACTATCAGAACGAAGAAAAGGATTTCGACTATCTCTTCTAGCATGATAGTGCTTGGTTTTATGAGGAGCACTGGTGTGTTTTTCAGTCATTGTATTACCGCTGCTGCTAGTGCTTGCTTCATCTGATTGTACACTTGATTTAGGAGTCGTACTCGTAGTAGCCTCATTAGGTTCCAAGGCTCGTTTTGGAGATTTGAGTGTCAATGGGACTGCCCTTGGAGATGCAACTTTGATCGATTGTAGTTCCCTTGACATTAAGGCATTGATGGTGCCGGTGGTTCCAACTTTGATGGATCCACCACCACCCTTGATGGCTTCCAGTGTTTGAGCCATGATTCTTTTTGGCTTTCCGGATCAAATACTAGCTTCCCTGAAAGTTCTTGAATGACAAGATAAATTTTTGTTAATTCCAAACTCTGGCAGACTACATATAAACGAAAGGATAAGAAGTAATGAAGCATAGAAAGGGTAAGAAAATATGAATTTTTTCACAAAGAGATGTACAACTTGGTCTGTACAAATCAAGTAAAAGCCTAAAGGAGTAATGGTCTACTGATATATCAAGTAAGCGAGATCCGGTATCAAACAATTAACCCTTCGCATACCATATATAAATGGTTGGCCACAAAAATAAATGTACGTATAAAGTTGTAAAGCAGGAAAAGGTTATAGAGGACGGACCACAAGATTTGTCCAATTCAAATTAGTACACTCGAAATCGATTCCGCCATAAATCTTTTCTATGATTAAAGAAGTTAGTACTCCAAATTCTCTTTACACTTGTTTCAAAAGATTCAAACTGGTTCTTTCAAATACAATTCCCGCTAATAATTATTAAGGCTTCTTTATCTCCAAAATGGTTATAGTCAATTACTTTTTACTGGTGTAATACAGTTATTAACTTTTCAGAACAGTATAATAATGATTTACATTGAAACAGTTCTTTAAGATAAACTCAATAATTAGATAATCAATTTTAAAAAACGATGCGATCATTGTAAGAAAAAAAATCAAACGAAATTTAACAACTAACTTTGACAATATGCAATCCAGATGCGATCATTGTAAGAAAAAAAAATCAAACGAAATTCAACTACTAACTTTGACAATAAGCAATGCAGATGCGATCATCGTAAGAAACAAAAAAATCAAACCAAATTCAGCAACTAACTTTGACAATAAGCAATCCAGATACTCTTAATCATATAGTCACTTTCAAAACATAGTGCAGTGAGAGGAAAAGTCATCTAAAAATCCCTTTAGTTTGAACAATGAGAAGTATGATATTACCAAAGTTAAACATCAGTCAGATGCATTGAATTTGTTTCAACAAATACTTATCAACACAACACAATACAATACCCACAACAACGAGAAGTTAATTACACTAAGACACGATTATATAAGCAAACTGTAAACTACATAACCAACAAGTGCGAGTGTGCAATGGTGGTTCAATGATAATACAAACATCATAAAGACTATGAACAAGGGACACACCATTAGTCAGTCAAGTTCAGGAACCTAGACAAATTCAAAGTTAATTCAACAAAAAAGCAAATGAAATCAGATTGGATGGTATCTGGGATAACTTAATTACCTCTAACTTGTTTTCATTTTGAAATAAAAGTTATTTTTGGAAGCTTATACTCAGCTTATGCTATGCACTTTCAATTTGAAATTAGTATACTATCAACGTGCTTGTTGTTGGAAAGTACTTACCTAATAAGCCAATAAGAAATCCAAACACCATTTAATGTTTTTCTTTTACAAACACGATAAGCCTAACTGCAACAATAAGCAATCCCAAACAAATCTTTTAGTCCAATAAAGGCTAACCTTAACCCATCTCAAACTATTTATTCAAAACAGCTTATATCAACCACATAAACAACTAAGCACTTTGAATAAGCAATCTCATACACAATCAAAACTGTTATAGCACGATAAAGCAGGTTTAACAACACTTACCAAGAAGACAGAAGCTTCAAAGCAATGTTTTATTCTAGTAGCAAAACCTTTTGAAGAAAATATGTAGTTATGTTACTACTAGGTGAAATGTGCTTAAATAGTATGGAAAGAAGGTGAGACAAGATCCGGCATGAAATAAATGAAACTACATGGGAAAACACAGCACAAAGGGCCACACAAAACCCAACTCTCAAAAATAATTGCTCTTTGTCTGTCCCATCTTTTTTTCCTTGTCACTTTCATTGACTGAAATGCACTGCTTGTTCAAATCTAGTATTTTATAAGGGTCCTACTATTGCTACGGGGGCTACCTGTAGCCCTGCCACCTGTCCCCTTGTCATTTTCAAAGTCTGTGCAGTTTTTGTGGGTTCTGTTTGTATTTTTGCAGTTTAAGCGTTTATTATTAAACTTTATATTCTGATTCCGCATTTTCGGGCTTATAGGCTTTGATATAAACAAATTTAAAAAAATATATATATATATATATATACCACCGTGAATAAAACATGTACCATCGTATCAATAACTCTACCCTTTTATAATACAGTACTACTCATAATATAATATTTAAGACACTTGTTATTAATTGTGTCCCATCACTTCATCTGAAATAAAGTGTTTCATTAAAATATATACTTAGCTGTGAGGTATTATTGTATTACTATGTCAAGTGGGTAGACAGTGATACTGTTATGATAAATACTGTTTGAAAATAGGGATGAGCATCGCAAACCAAAGATCAACGAGATTCATTTTGTGGGACCGAAAATCAACCGAATGTGTTTATACTTTTCTTATTTTTTTAGCCGGACTTATGTAGAGGTTTTGGTCATGAGGGCGGTGGGTTTTGAACCCATGCTCACCCTTTATTTGAAAACAATATCAAGTTATGTCCAAATTACATGCACTTGCAGATGTTTAAATTCATTGTGTGGCAAGAATTGTGTTTATACTTGAAAAGAATTTTTTTAGCTTACTTATGTAATGCAGCATGATATTACAACAGTTTTAGAAATGAGATAGTATACTTAAGTGATTTTTTAAGTAAAAATCTACTCTATTGAATTTCAAGTTTTGTGAAAATCTTTTATCTTTTCAAGAAATAAATTATTGACTTCACTTTTTAGAAGTCAAAACAATGAAATATTTCTTAAGTAGAATTAAATTAACAAAAGCTGTCATCTGGCCTTTAATGGGCTCAAGAATAACTATATTTAATACAAAAACCAAAATATTTTAGTTAACTAATATTATCAAAAAAGACTATGCTTATGGCTTCCCCCAGTGAGCAAACTAAAGAATGGATCTTCTTTCTCGCCATTGACCCCATCACTTGGCTTAACAATAGGCCCTGCATCATTAGCTTTTGAAGGTTCGGGTCTCTTCACCGATATGAAGGCCACTTTCTTTTTCGATCCGGGTTTAGATTTGGGGGGACTTGATGAAACGGCCAAATCTGAACCCATAAGATGTTCGTGTTCTAGGTTCTTGCTGGAAGAATCTAATAAACCCGAATGATCTTTGGCATTGTTTGGTGCTTCAACTTGTTTGCAATCATTAGTAATACCATCCAGTGAAGAAAGATTGTCTGTTTTAATGGTAGTAACGTCTTCTTCAGAAGACTTCTCCGTTACAATATCCATAGGTTTATGTTCTAGCAAAATAAAAGCATAGACAACAGATTTGTCAGCATATGAATTGGTCAATCCAAACTGTTTCTTATCTCCAGCGGGTCAAATAAAACAAATAGATAAAAAGGGAACGGGTCAAATGCGTCAAACAAGCTTCACCAAAATCTATTTCTAAGCATACAAACTCATGAACTTTTTATTTAAAAACTAATATTACTATCATTATAATGACGCTGTTTGTAAGTATTATTAACCCATACATTATTTATGAATAATTAACAGAAGTGTTAACTGGTCAATCCGCCATGTCCATCTTACCACCTCTACTTGTCATTAAACACGGTAATTATATTTTTGTGAATATTTCTGTAGATACTCTTACCTCCAAGAATAGTTTCGACGCTTTGATACTCTACTGTAGATGAACCTCGACATATGACATCTTCCTTTATTGTATCTGGATTTTTGTTCTCGGGTTCACTCTTCCTCTCAAGTAAAATGAATTTATCAGTTTCCCACACACACTCCAAAAAGACAGTTTGCTCATTTGTTGGGTAATACTCTCTAAAAACCTACAGGTCAATTCACAGAGAAAGACAGTAATGAGACGATGTAACAAAATAAATTGAACTAAATAAAGAGCCAGTTTAACATATAGAAATGTGAAAATGCCTCGATTCCTTCTTGGTTCAGTTTGATGGACTGCTGCTTACGAGATAGAGAGGAAACCATGTTGAATGCTGACACAACATCAAGTAATATCTGTTCATAAATAAGACGACATGTGTCATACCTGATATCGTTTACATGTAATCGTGTAGCACAGATACCATTGTATAAGAAATCAAGCCCAAAATATACAAAGAGGAATGATAAATATACTACTTATCATTAAAATACTGGAGTAGTGCTTACTTGTTGTGTCAAAACTCGAAGGCGTGCAAGCAGAGCCAGCACAGTCATAGAAAATCCCATAAAAAAGGATCGAGAAAGCAAGGTAGATATCTCCCTGGGCAAGGTCAAGGAGATGAACAAAAAATAATGTGCAATAAACAATCCATACTAAACAAACAGGACTAAATTAGTGAAAGCATGTATGTAGTATCAGCACTAACATGACCTTCCGCAATCGCACTATAAATAGAAATTGTTTGATAAACCCTTGTGAATTAACCATGTATACCATGGAAAAATCATGATCAAATGGAATAAATAAAAACTATAAACAGCTTAAGTATTTCTGTAAGGAAAGGATACATAGCTGCCTTAAGCATCGGCTCAACCATCTGCAAAAAAATAATACAAACATTACACAGAGATTCATAAATACGTCTACCCTATGGCTCTATTCATCAAGTAACACAAATGGGAACTGATAATATAAAAGGCGATAATGTGGTTCATGGACAGACTTGCTAATAAGTGTTATGCTACTTCATGAATAGAAGTCAAGAAACGCGTTTATGAAATGGTGTATTGTGTCAAAAGCATGTTGGCTTTAAATGGTCAATAGTTGTAATGGGTACTTCTTCAGACATCAAATGTTGATGCAGCACCACATAGTATATCTAAAATCATAAGAATCACCTGTGAAAGTAGACGTGCGGTACCCTGAATTCGCCCCAGAAAATTATGTTTGCCTCCATCACATTTTCTTCTCTTCAAACTGAGGAATGTTAGAAAAAAGTCAGTTTAGATTCAGCAGATCACATACAGTACATAATAAAGCACCAAATATGAAAATATAAGATCTTTACTCAAGAGACACAAGGTGGTTATATAAGCTTTAGGTTTATCTCTCGTCAAGTGTTTCAGAGAGTGTTTTGGATTCCTTATATCAAACTGGTTATCTACTTAATTATAAGCAGCTCGGTACCTACTTATTAGTGCTTATCCACACCATCATAAGCAGATAAGCACTTTTATCCAAACACTAAAAGCTGCATATCACTTAAATAAGCAAATCCCAAACACCTTTTTGGGGTAACTTTCAGGATCAATTATCAAACATGGCTAAAAAATATCATTTAACCCACATTCATCCACAACATATTAGAACAAAAAAGGGGGCTAGTGACTGACTTGAGTGATAATACCTTTCCAAAAGCTGCACCTTTTGCTTAGGTCGATTTCCATTAATGACAAGAAAGGCCGAGTTAACAAGTTCCACCAAGTTAGTTGACTGAAGAAGCTTACAGTCTCTCCTCACCTACATTACAAGAATTATGGTCATATAAAACATATATACACTTCACTAAAATTAAGGCTTACTCATTATGAAACAATAACTGAACATGAATAAGAGATAACAATCAATACCTTCAACAAGTATTGGAAATATGAGCTTCTGCGATGCTGGTTCTTATATTTGTGGACGATTCTATCAAGTACACCTACTTCTGACTGGAATTGACTAATGAAAGATTGCAATCGTGCCTCTATCGTTTCAAACTCAACATCCATATCCTCAACTGTTCAAAGATGTACGAGAGCCATATCATTTACCCATTAAAACTTTGATATATCAAATTATCATGTGAATGGATATAGTTACCCCTTTGCCACTGCAATAACCGGAAAACAAGGAAAAAAAACTTTTTTCAGTTCAAATAACTCTTTGTTGGTAGTTTGGTACATGTCATATTGATCCAGCAGATAATAAGCACAAACAAAATTTAAACCAACGCTTCCGTAATACCCTTTAAAGAGATCATACCAAAATATGACTTGGGGGGTATTGATGGCCTAGTGGTCAGGCGTCGTCATGTCCTCACAAGAGGTATCAGTTTCGAACACTACGCAACCATATCATCATTTTACTAGTTAAAGATTAGTTGTTGCATAGAATAGCAAAGACATATATTTTTCCTCCAATGTAAAACAACCCGTTTGGACCCGTTACCCAAACCCCCTCGACCTGCCAATTTTGCCACCTCTACCTACTACTGATGTTGTTTATCTAAGGGGTGTTTGTCTAAGCTTTCTTTTGGGCTTAGGCTTATATTTATAAGCAATCTATATATGCTTGGATGCAAAGATATCTAAAGATCTAGATTGGTACTTAACATCATCAAGTAGTTGTCAACACAACAGACATGCAAACAACCATTTGCATATTTTCGGATTCAGTTCAAAAATACCAAAAATATCAAAAAACTAGCATTAATTTAAACTCAATAACACTAAACAGTCTAACATGTAAAACTGATACACACACATAATCATGAAAAATTACGTAATACTAATCATATTATACCAGTTCTAAGCATCATATCAAAAACTTTAAACGCCTGTTCCTCCGTAACCGTCTTCGTCTATGTCAGTCCAAATACGTGAAAGCAGGTAAACAGTTACAACCAACTTCAAAACTAATTATATTTTCGTAAATGCCGAACAACTAGCATCAATCTAAGCTCAATAACTATAAAACTCTAACACCAAACAATCTAACATCTAAAAAGCTATATATACTGATATACAAAAAAGTACGCAAAAAGTTCATTAGTATATACCATATCTAAGTATTAATGCATGTGACTTAATTAAATGATGGTTACAGGGGATGAAAGAACTACCACATAAACCCATTAATTCAGCTGTAAAAACAGTCCAAACAACCCCTTTAATCCAAGTATAAAAACAGTCCAAAACACCCCTTTAATTCAGCAATTAAATCAGCCTCAAACACCCATCAATTCATGTATAAAAACAGTCCCAAACACCCCTTTAAGGCTTTAACTCAGCTACTAACACAGTTTGAATACACCTATTAAAACAGTCTCAATTTGATGCAGAGAGTGGTCGTCGTACCTTTACCGTGTATAGCAGACGCACAGGAGTTGATGGTGGCTGTCCACGGTAACAATTGTGGGCCTTGTTCTATTTTATTTAAGATTTAATGAATGCAGCAATGAACATATTTTGTTGGGCTTGTGTAACTCATGATGGGCTTGTGTTTTCATGGGATAATAAAATTACCAATACCAAAAACTAGTGGTGTTCACGGATCGGGTAATATCGCGTGTCGATAAATAAACCGAACCAACCGCAAAATAAGCGAATAGAATTTGGTGACCGAACCGAACTAAATATTTGGTTATCGGGTTAGATATAGTTTTGCAATGAAACCAAAAGATTCATATAAAATATATATTTTTCTATATATATGGAAAAATCACTAAAACTCTTTTTAGTAAAATATAACATGATTTAAGCTTGAAAAAATATTTTGTGCTAAAATATATATAATTAAATAAAAAATAATTAAAATTATGTAATTAGGTTATTCGGTTCGGTTTTCGGTTATAGGGGTTCGGTTTTCGGTTATTGGTTCGGTTGAATCAATTTAATTTCGGTTCGGTTCGATTTTCGATTATACCGAAAAAAATTAACCGAAATGCAAAGGCCGAATAATAAACCGAATAACCCGATAACCGAACCAGGTGAACACCCTACCAAAACTATAGTAAAAAAAACAAAACCATATTTTGTGATATTGTCACAAAGTTTTCAAGCAAATAATTACCTATGTCAATATATCATCTTAAAATAAAAATAATGGAACCAGTCATTTTAACTTTTGGTAAGTCTCTCGGATAGAGTATGATTATCTCTCAAATCTCAATATTCACATGATTATTAATTGATGTTGTTGTTGTTGTTATTTAGAGGACTTAAACCCGAAATGCATCAATCGACGCCTTATCCACTCGGGGCAATAATGTTTCCCTATCGGTTGTTTACAACTTGAGATGGCTAACCACCACAAATAAGAAAATTATGTAGTCTCGAAAACTTCAAGTTTAGAGGACTTCGAAAAAGAAAACAAAAATGAAAAGTAATCTTTATGTTTGTAGTATATTTGGCTAGCTAGTTAAATATGGCAATCAAAACGTGAAGAGACATAAAAGTTTAAAATATAAATACAATACACAATAATCTATCAAGGCCTTTTATAAATTTCACAAGCTCCGACGAGTGTATGGGATTATTTGTTTTTCTGCTTTTTTCAAAGCCGAAGCAGTTTTCTAGTTTTTTTTGTTATTCAAACAACTTCTGTTTTTTGTTTATTTGGGTACAAAAATTACTTCTGTTTTCTGTTTTTTGTTTTTTGTTTATTTGGGTAAAAAAAAATACTCCGATGGAGTAATTATCTAGCATAAGCATATAGGTAGGGATGGCAAAAGACCAAATCGATGGGAAAACGAAACCGAACCGGTTGGGTCGGGTTCGCGGGTTGGATACGAGTTCGGGTAGATATATTCTTTTCTTATCGAGTGCGGGTTGGTGCAGGTTACAGTGTACCGTCCGTTTACCCGCACCGTATCTGGTATTTGTACCGTTTGTTTCTTCAATTTATATAAGGTCACCAATAAGTTTGAAACTAAAACTTTATTTTTTTTCTACTCTACCCTTAATAGCATATATCTTGGTAATTACAAACTCACGGTAATAAATTAATACTTTACGACGCTTTAATTTCACACACATGACACATTAACTCTTTAATCTTGAAGCATTCACTGAATATTTAAGTCGTTTCTTTAACTTCTAAAAACTTTGAATATATTAGGGTGTTTTGGTTTTTTAAGGTTGAGTTGTCAACGATGATTTTAATTGGGGATAACCGAAACCAGGGTAAGCCGATAACCCGATGGATAATAATAATTAGGTACCCATCCGGGTATTAGAGCGAGTTCGGGTTTGGATATTATAAACGGATACGGGTACGGGTTCACTAAAACCCGCCCCAAACCCGACCCGTTGCCATCCCTACATATAGGTAGCTGCACCTTTCAACCTTTTTTTTCTTTTTTTTCCCTTCCGATGTAGTAATAATTATATGCACTTTTCAGTTTTCACCAGTATTTTTGAATGCAATAATAATTATATGTATAATCTTGCACAGGGGCGGATCAAAGACTATAACGATGTGTTCTCAAGTTGAGTAAAAGGGAGGAAGGAAAGTGAAAGTGATAAAAGTTGTGTTCTCCAGTTTTTTTTAGGAAGTAAAGTGAGTGAAAGTGAAGATATTTTAGTTATAAAACTTTCACCACACTTTTGGGATGAAAGTGACTTTACTTCCACTCACTTACTTTACTTTATCTTTCTTTCACTTTCTTTATTTTTTTTCTTAAGAACACAGAAGTCAACAGATGCACAAAATCTTTTACAGGTATAAAGAAAATATAAATGAATTAAAACGTACTATTTTTTATAAAAAAAAAATAAACAAATTAAGAAGACATGTATTTATGTTAGCATATTAGTGGACCAGCTAAACCAAATATGTATTTATGTGACAAAAAATTCGGGACCAGATTCATTTCAAAAAAATCAAGAGTTTTAACAAAAGTTCATACCGGACGAAAAACATCCATCGGGTTCCCTTAAACATCCATCAAGAGTTTTAACTTTTGCATATGACTTAAATTATTTAGGTTTTACTTTCAACAACTTCTTATTATTATTATTATTATTATTATTATTATTATTATTATTATTATTATTATTATTGAGCGACAAGTTAGTAGTTAGTGAGCGCGATGGGTGAAATAAAATCGGTTGGGCGTGGGATGTTTTGGTCGACGACCGATATCAATATCGGTCATCTCGAGTGTGGTTCTTGGTCACTAGATCGGTCGAAGGCATCAAAAATTGAATATCGGTTAAATTTTCAACCGATTTCAAATTATACTCCCAACCACTTTTTGCCCGTTTGGGCATTGATTGTAAAAAAAATTAATTTTTGACCGTTTGGTCATTTAAACTAAAAAAAAGCCAAAACTTTTTTTATAAAAACTTTACCACTCTATAAATACCAACTTCAAACATAATCTCAAACACAATTCAACCTCAAACTACTTCTCATCTATATTCACTTCCAACCTCAATCTAATTCTCATCCAAATTCAAAATGTTAAAGAAAAATACCCCACAATCAAAAAATCGACTATCCCGACTACCCCAAAATGCCCCGAATTTTAATTTCTCGCCGGAAAACAACTTCGAATTAACCGTCATAACACCACAACAAAACCGGGGTATTCGCTTTCGTCCACAAAGTTTTGAATATCAATCACAACTAGCAAAACCCAATCAAAACCAAAACCCGTTTTACGTTAACCGTCCTTTTGTCCCATCGCAACGTCCTTACACCGATTACCGCCAAGAACTTAGTGGGTCGTCGTATCATCCAAACATGAACTTCATTTATCCTCCCCAACCGTATCAACCTTATTCCCCGCTTCGAAGTATTAATCTTGAAATGAATTTGGAAGATTATATGCCGGAGTATCCGACACAAAACTATCCAACTCAAGATACTTCGATGGGGCAAGGTTCGGTCACGGTTCGTATAATGATTCCATTCCGTTGAAGGCGATGATGATGAAAAAAACCGACGATCTTTGAAGAAATGTCCCCATCAAACCAAAGCGACCATCAAGGCGTGCTTCAAAGGCCAGGACAAAGGCGAAGAAGCAAGCAAGGCGAAAGGCGAAGACCGTTGAACCATGGACAAAGGCGGAAGAGATAGCGCTTTGTAGAGCTTGGGTTTATGTGTCGAAAAACTCGTGAGGGAAACTCCTTGAACATGCACCGCTTTTGGGAGTTAGTGATAGAGTATTTTCAAAATAAGCTGGCTCGAGATGAACCTCACGACTCCATCACTACCAAATGAAAGAATAGGATTCGTAATAGGGTTGGTAATTATTGCGCTATCATTGATAATATCAAGAATAACCATGAAAGTGGTGAGAATGATATAAAGACACTTCAAAGCTCTTAGAGAATACCGTATGGCGTACGGTCATGATTTCACCTCGGAGGTGTTGGGAAATTTTGAAGGGTCATGATGCTTGGAAGAAGCTGTGAGATGTCGGCTTTCCAAAGCGAATAGTCGGGAAGAAAACAAAGGGTTCTACCACTACCTCGGGTTCAACCCAAGCTCCTTTGGATGTCCAAGATGTTGATGATTCTGATGATGAGGAAGAGACTAGAGAATCACGACCGATAGGTCGTGACAAAGCAAGGTAGAAATCCTCCTCCTCCTCTCGTGCTGGTGATGAACCATCAGAATCATTTGTAAAATCGTTGGCCAAAACTTTCTTCAAATTCAAGAAGCCGTCAAAAGGGGAAAAAGGTAAGACTAAGGAGGGTTTAGAAGATGCGTACATACGGTTGAGGGAAAAAGAGCTAGAGATGAAAAGAGAGAAACTTGAGCTCATGAGGCTATCAAAGCGGAGCAGGCATAATCTTCTACAATACCCAGTCGACCCAAGTTTGACAGCACGACAACTAGAAGAATTGATGAAAGTCAAGACAACAATCAAGGAACGCTACGGTTTAGATTATTAGTTTAAGTATTGTAATGTTTATTTTAATTTAGTATTTTAATGTTTATTTTAATTTTAATGAATTTAAATTTGTTGTTTATAATGTTTGAATTAAAAAAAAAAAAAAAAAAAAAAAAGTCGGTCATCGACTGTGGCATCCTGGTCATGTCTAGTAGGGGTGTTAATGGGGCGGTTCAGTTCGGTTAGTTGGGATATTTTAACTATCCATCACGGGGCGGGTAATTCATTTTACTACCCGAAACCAAACCGTGTTAGGCGGGTAACCGGACACGCGGTTACTCGAAATGAGCGGTTATCCACGGTTCGGTTCACGGTTAACTATTTTAGACGTTTAAACAAGTTTAACCGTATGAACAATAACATGATCTAAAAGGTAAAACGCAATTTTAGTATATTAAATAATATTGAATAGACTAAATTCATTTTAAAATTATTTCGTCACAATAATTACGTTCAAATAAGCATACATGACACATTAACAAAAAATATTTGTTCGATTTATATATGTTACAAACACATTATTCTATTTTCACATATAGATGTTTAGTAAACGTGTACATTAGAAGCACAAATTTCGTTATACAATAAGAGTAGTGTAATAATATAATCGATACTTGTACTATTATTTAAATATTTAGTTAAAAACCTTCATGTATATTATATACGGTTCGGTTCGGTTAACCATGGATATCTAAATATAAAAACATAAACCGATCCGTAATAAGCGGGTTTTTTCGGTTTCGGTTTTTATCGGTTTCGGTTTCTTCGGTTTCGGGTTTTTTCGGTTTCGGATTAAGCGGTTCTGCTCGGTTTGTCGGTTTCACGGTTTTTTTGAACACCTCTAATGTCTGGTCGTCGGAGAGAGAAAGCTGATGTGGCACCTGGTGATCTGGGTCACGAGTGTGCCAAGCCTTAGTGATTCGAGCCCACAGTGATATCCAATGCAAGCCTTGAACTTTCGTCTTAGGCTGGACGCAGTGGACGTTAAATAATCGGTCGGTCAACACAAATTTCACAAGACGACCGATTTTCAAATCGGTTGACTCCACTGTGGACGTTGGGTCGTCAAGTCGGTCGAGCCACAAAAATATGCATATCGGTTGTAATTTCAACCGATTTTCAAACACAATCTTTTATCACTTTTTCCATTTTACCGTTTAAAAAAAAAATAAACTTTAGCACTTTTCACTTCCTATAAATACGAACCTCAAACACACTTCTAAACACATAATTTCAAACACAATTCAACCTCAAACTACTTCTCAACACAAGAGTATTATGGCTTGCCGTCTCCCGCATTCCGTTGAAGATATGCAAATGTACGTTAAAAATCAATGCGAAAAAGACAATGAGCCTCGAAAAAACGCTTTTATAAACGTTATCAATCTGTTTGAGCAGGCAAGGGAAGAGAAGCAACATATGAGAAAAACTACGAGTTACAACGACATTACGCTGAGCGAAAAGTGAGATCGACAAATTTTGATGGATGAAGCCCAAAGGCGGCGACATTGATGGCAAGTTGTGGTGGTGTGTTCAACGGATATCGAACAACATCGGCACAAAATCAATTGGAGCTATCGGAGAATGAAACCGATGGTGTAGGTGCATCAAGTTCATTGCTAGATTTGTTGGGCAATCTACGCTGAGGAGGAATGTTTGGCTCGCATCGAGGAATTCTTGGTTATCGGTCTCCTCGTATGATTACGCATGCGGGATTATTCAGATTAAGATTTATGATTTATGTATTTAGTATCGTTTTAATTTTTAATATATTGTAATGTTTTTATTTTAATGAATTTTAAATTTGTTGTTTAAAATGTTCGAATTGAAAAAAAAATGTCGGTCATTGTAACACCCCCAAATTTGGTTTAGCGGAAGCATACGTGTTATGGGGAATGTTACGAAATCGGAGATCACAACACAAGTAATAAAGAACGGAATACATACTCCGTTTGATTTCATAAAATAGTTTTAAAACATTATCTTACAACATTGTTTGGATAAAATGGGCACATCCCATAAGTTCGGTGGTCCCGATTTAAAACATCATTATGTGTAAAACACTTCTTTAGACATTACTACGACCATTTACCACCTCTTGCCTTGCATCCATGATCACAGTTTAAACACACGAGAAAATATGCTAAAAGGTCGACTAAAAGTTGGTGAGTTCATAGGTTTAAATTAAAGCAGTAAGTTTGGACCATAATCAAAGTCATATAATTATTACAACGAATATAATGATATATGGATGAATGTCTATTACGTTAGCTCTAAGTTCATGCAACCGATACTACTGACGGTTCAGTATGCTAAATGATATCATACAATATATAGGCCCAATGCACGAGTGTTTTGTCCCTCGACACTCGATTGACATGGTATACGTGTCGCCTTGGCCTAAGCATGGCCAACCGACGGAGGAGTCACCTCAATAGATCTATTTATAACATTCGCGCTTCAAAGAGGAACCGGCGGTTCATGAAAAGGGGCCTCTCTAGGGACATAAGGATTAGGCTAAACCACGTAATAGTAATCATGTAATAGTTCGAGTCCATAAAAGGTTTGCATATTTTCTCACCCCAAAATGTATAAAACAATTTATCAAGTAAAAGAGGGCTATGAAACTCACCTTAGCAAATGTGCAATCCAAAAGTGGGATTTAGTGAATATTGTGAGCGGCAGCGACCGCGACCTAGATAAAGAGGGCAATGTTTTAGTTCATTGTTTTAAGTATTACTTACTTAGAATAGTCCAATTGTTTTTATAATTGTATTAAAACTAAACATTAGTTTGTAAGAAAAATGATTAAATGGTTTTACTAGTAAGTATATGGATGTATATATACTTTCTCACGTTGACACTATAATGGTGTTGTCAAAATTAAAGTTGGTTTTTTTTCTAATTGAGTTTAGAAAATACTTATGTTAAATTTGAAGACTCTCAATTTTATTAATTGACAATATGATATAGTAGTCATCATTTAATTATAAAAATTTATTCTTAATAGTTATTGTTCTCAACTAGAAATTTTACTTGACATACATATGTCTACACATTGACGTTAAACTTTTGATGTATACCTTATTATATGAATTACGTTTTAAGCACTTGTTTTATTGTTTGAAGGCTTTTACCCTTGTTTTACTTGTCGATATAAGTATACAGGTCTAAGGTCGAAGACTCCAATGTGTAGCAAATGAGTTTGGTTTTACAATTTATTTCCGGTATATGTTACACGTTTTATTTTGTTGACTTGTTTAACCACTCAATGAATACCCCGAACCACCGTGGGTTGTGGCCCGACGTCGACAGTAGCAGGGCAACAGGTTGGGCCGAAGCCCATAAAACAACCAAACAACTCCCTTGTAACACAATTACAAGTTGGGTTCTGGCCCAGAATTTTGATGTCAAAGTTACTAGTTAATACTTTGATAGAAACTGCTTGTGCCAAGATTTTTGTGGAGAAAATCATACGCAGAAAGGAAAAAAAATATGACAAGGATTCATTCAAGTGAACAAGACACCAACATTTCGGAGCTAAACTCAAACCGAGGGTATCATGGTTGACGTGCTTCAATGCATTCTCGACTACCCGTCGTACCAATAACGTCTCGAATAATGCTCAAGGCTAACTTATTAACTGAAAGTTAGAGCAAGGGTGAGGTGAAACCATGTGTTAAGTCGAGTACTACTCAACTCGGTTTCATCCCGACAACCTATTGTACTATTACGGGCCGTGACAAATATAGGCTACTCACAATTTATTTTGGCAAATGAGTACTCTTGACTTGTTCTCTTCCTAGGCAGACACAACCGATTTCACACAAGGCTCATAGTCGTAATTCCGAGACACAGGGCACCATGATAACAAGCATTGATTTCTCAAGTTAAGACAAGATTATAACATGGTATCGACACAATTTGAATGACACGGATGTCGACTGGAAAGGACCACGAGCATCAAAATGGGTTCCTAGTTGAATCAAACAACAACCCAACATCTCATTACCGAATTCAATATCATGAATCTAATATGATACTTACTCCCTACAAGATTTATAAAACTTAACTCTTCTTGTTTTCTTGGTTCTTACTTCTCGACAGAACCATCCTAACAAATTCAATGACCAAATTCAAGTTTTCAAAGTGACAATTTTATTTATCATAACACAAGGTTATGTAACATCAAAAACACTTGGTTCACGCAATCGAATATCAAATTTCATTAACAACTCAATTCATAAACTTTAACAATTACAAGGTTGAGTGATTTTCTTACAAGGAAGAAGATGATGATGAAGTCGAAAGTCAACCCAAGAATCCAACACCACTTAATTCTCTACCGATTCCAAAGCAAACACAAGCAAGATTTGTCAATGCCTTAATGCTTTCCTATCTTTGGTGGTGAAATTTTTGGAGTGTGATACTCCTTGGGTTGCCTCGGCTGGTCATAAAAGGAGGGGATAAGAGAAGTTTTGACTCCACTTTCTTCCTTGGGTTTTTGTGTCATACCCATTTGTGTTAAAGTTGTTCTCTAACCACTCGCATCATCACACCTTGTGATTCTTGAGAAAAACATGAAGGAGAAAGGGACATATGATGCTTCCATGGTTATCCATAGATGGTTTGACCCAACCTTTGGGCGGCGTGGACCGTGGCAGCAGCAGAGGAGACAAAGACATTCACTAATTCACCTTGTATGTGAAAGTGAGGATGGAAAGAGGCTTTTGTAGACCTATTTTTATCATTAGTTTCTTTTGGGGTGTTTGACCTAAGCGCATGATAGGGATAGATGGGAAGTAGATGACCATTTTTGGGAAGATGAAGTTTGTTGGTATTATGCTTGTGAGAAAAACAGAAAACGATAAAAAAGAAGAGAGAGGGGGGAGGGGCGGATTAACCAAGGGTAAAGGGATAAGATTTTATTTACTTATTTCTTTAAAATGAATTTTGTAGTGTATTATTTATAAAGTAAGTATAATTGTTAGGTATGAGGAATAATTTAAGTTGTATTGTATATTTTTGGTGTCCCGCGTTATAAATCATGGTGAAGTATTAAAGTTTGGTAATTTTTATAATGTAATATCTTATAGATACACTTCTGAAATATTATTATCTTGATAATATTTTCCATTACGGGGGTTTACCATTTGTTTTATTTGCCCTTATCATAGTGTCGGTATGCGTGCAGTGTCGGTCACAGTGGGAAACGAGATAACCTCTCGTCTTACAAATTTAATCATAAGACTAGAACACAATATTCATATTATGAAATGAATGCAAAGAAGTGCAATAGGCTCTTTGATGCAGTTATCTACTCAAATGATCGTGCAAAGCTTATGCATGCTTAATGACTAGGCTTAGTAATAATAAATTACCATTTATTATTTAAATATGAGTGAAAAATTACCATGTGTCACATCCTCCCGCTTAGAAGGAAACCGTCCTCGGTTTTTGAGATACTACTTGAAGTTGAGAATAGATGTGGGTATTTACGCTTGAATTGTCTTCACGTTCCCGTGTATTACGGACCTCTTTGAGAGTTCCAACGGACCTTAACGATAGGGATGCGGCTTTGCTTAAGCCATTTGACTTCTCGATCCATAATTTCAATAGGTTCTCGGCGAAATTCAATCTTTCGTCAACTTGGATTTCTTCAAGGAATAGCAAGAGTTTTGTCGAAAGACATTTCTTGAGTTGCATCGTGAAACACGTTGTGCTGTGAGTTGAGTTCTTGTGGTAGTTCAAGTCGGTAGGCTACTGGCCCGATTCTTGCGAGAATTTTGAAAGGTCCAATGTAACGAGGATTCAATTTTCCACGTTTTACGAAGCGGATCACGCCTTTCCATGGCAGACTTTTAGCATGACTTTATCTCCCACTTGTAACTCAGTGGCTTCCTTCTTTGTCCCGTAGCTCTTTTGGCCAGTCACGATCCGCTTGCGATCGGTTTTGATGTGTACAATCTTCTCGGTGGTTTCTTGAATTAGCTCCGGACCGATGGGTTGACTTTCTCCTACTTGCCCAACACACGGGTGATCTACACTTCGCCGTAGAGTGCTTCATATGGTGCGACTTTGATGCTTGTGTGATTCTTGTTGTTGTCTGGCTTCGGCTAATGGCAAATGCTTATCCCGACCATTTCCAAAATCTATCACACATGCTCTTAGCATATCCTCCAGGGTTTGAATGGTTCTTTCACTTTGCCCATCAGTCTGAGGATGGTAAGCGGTGCTCATGTCAAGGTTAGATCCTAAAGCATCTTGGAGTGACTTCCAGAAATTTGAGGTGAAACGGCTATCTCTATCCGAGATGATGGAGATTGGTACACCATGGCGTGCGATGATTTCCTTCAGATACAGTCGTGCAAGTTTGTCCATTCCGTCGCTTTCTTTCATGGGTAGGAAATGTGCTGACTTGGTGAGACGATCAACTATTACCCAAATAGTGTCGTAACCATTAGAGGTCTTGGGTAGCTTAGTGATAAAGTCCATTGTTATACATTCCAATTTCCATTCGGGAATGTCGGGTTGTACTAGTAGGCCTGAGGGTCTCTGGTGTTCGGCTTTGACTTTTGAATAGGTTAAACACTGGCTGACATATGTTGCAATGTCGGCCTTCATGTTTGGCCACCAGTGCAATTTCTTCAGATCTAGATACATCTTGTCGGATCCTGGGTGTATGGAGTATTTAGACTTATGGGATTCGTGCATAATGACATCGTGAATTCCTCCGTAACATGGAATCCAACTTCGATCCTTAAAACACAAGGTTCCATATGACCTTTTTACGAATCCATTTTCACTTTCTGGCATTCCGTAAAGGTTCTCATTCGGACGATTTTATTCTTTGAGTACTTCTGATTGAGCCTCAAGAATTTTGGATGGAAGAGGTGAACTGATTGTCATACCCAAAGATCTGACTCTAAGGGGTTTTGGTCGCTCTTTTCTACTGAGAGCATCAGCAACTACATTCGCTTTACCGGATGGTATGAATCTACTTTTCGTAATCATTGAGCAATTCCAACCATCGGCGTTGTCTCATGTTCGTTCTTTTGATCCAAAATGTGTTGTAGGCTCTTGTGATCGGTGTACACGACACACCGCGCCATATAAATAATGTCTCCAAATCACGAGTGCGAACACAACAGATCCTAATTCTAGGTCGTGCGTTGTGTAATTCTTCTCATGAGTTTTCAACTGGCGAGAGGCGTATGCTATCACCTTCTCTCTTTGCATTAACACCGCTCCTAGCCCCTTATGTGAAGCGTCGCAATAAATGACAAAGTCTTCACTACTCTATGGTATAGCTAAGATAGGTGCACTACACAACTTTTCCTTAAGGAGTTGAAAAGCTTCTTCTTCTTTTTCTCCCCAGTCAAATTTGACGTTTTTCTGGGTTAGTTTGGTTAAAGATTTGGCGATCTTTGAGAAACCTTCAATAAATCTTCTGTAGTACCCAGTGAGTCCTAAATTGGCGTATTTCGATAGGAGTTGTGGGTGTCGCCCAATCCTTTATTGACTCGATCTTAGCGGGATCTACATGAATACCACAATCACAATTACATGACCCGAAATTGCACGATCGATATCCAAAACTCACACCGAGAACTTAGCATCTGACTCCTCCTTCTTGACAATTCCAAGATCAATCTAAGATGTTCCTCGTGTTCCTTCACACTCTTGGAATAAATTAGGATGTCGTCAATGAAAGCGATCACAAATTTGTCTAGATAGGGTTTACACTCGGTTCATGAGGTCCATGAACACGGTGGTGCATTGGTCGACCCAAAGGCATGACTTGGAACTCGTAATGTCCATAACGAGTTACGAAGGTGGTTTGGGAATATCTTCTTCACGAACTCTTAGTTGATGGTATCCGGACCTTAAGTCAATATTTGAATAAGCGCTCGAACCTTGGAGTTGATCGAATAAGTCATCGATCCTTGGGAGTGGGTAGCGGTTCTTAATGGTTAGTTTATTCAACTCGCGATAGTCTATGCACATCACGAAAGTTTTGTCCTTCTTCTTGACGAGCAGATGGTGCTCCCATGGTGATGAACTTGGTCTAATGAATCATTTTCCATGAGTTCCGACAATGGTTTGATAACTCTGGAGTTTCGTTGGAGCTAATCGATAAGGTGCTCTTGCCACAGTGCGGCACCGGCACTTCATCGATTTGAAATTCAACTTGTCGGGTTGGCGGCAGTCCTGGTAAGTCTTCAGGAAAGACCTCAGGAAATTCTCTCACTATTGGCACGTCCTCCAGACGTTTTTCTTTCGTTTCTTTTTCGTCTTTTTCGGTGACTTGTGCTAGGAAGATGTGACATCCTTCCTCAATACACCTCAACACATTGGTACATGAAATAACGTGTAGCCTTGACTCGCTTCTTCTATCACTTCTGTCTCCTTCTATAGTTAGGACTTCATTTCCATAGGGTATTCGGACGAGCTTCTCGTCACAAATGATGGCGGCATGGTATTTTGATAACCAATCCATCCCGATGATGACATCGAAACTACCCAATTCTACTGGTATCAAGTCGATATTGAATGGGTGGTTTAATAGATTCAGGGTGCAACCTCTTATGATGGTATCTACCCTTTCTACGTTACCGCTAGCTAGTTCCACATTGTATGCATTGTCTAATGCAGTTGGGGCAATATCGAGTAGTGGACTAAATGCATTAGAAACAAAACTCCTATCGGCTCCGTATCAAACAATATGGATGCATAGCGGTTATTTATAAGGAGCGTACCCGTCACGACATTCGGGTCTTCTGAGCTTCCACTTTGGTCACGGCATAGACCTTCCACGAGCTCCCGCCATTTCACTGGTTGCTCTGGCATCGACATTCCACAATTCTTCCATTTCCATGGCTTCCTTGATTTCCTCTGTTTCCTTGATTTCCCCATTGCCTTGGTTTTACGGTCTTTGGTATTCATTCTTATAATGCCCTTTCTCACCAACCAAAGCAAGTTATAGCGACTTTTGGGTCTGGTGGTCTTTGTTTGAGCCGTCGCCAATGATTTGGACTCATTGTTTACGGTCAAATGTCCGATTTTCGGCGATTCTGACGCACTTGATTGTACTGCTGTCCCTTGTGATGCGGTGTGCATCGGTTACCTGATGGTGCGATCCTGCGTCACGGTTTCCTTTCTCGATCCGGCTACATAAGCTCGGCAACATTTTGTCTTTTGTTACGGTTGTTGTTGTGGTTTCCTTTGTTGTTGCCATGATACCCATTGTTGTTGTAGCTTGAGTGGTCATCCATTTCCTCTTATTATCGACCACCTTGTCTAAGGCATCCTCGATAACTTGGTCCATGAGTTTGTTGGCTACTTGATGGTTTCGTGAAGATCGTGACCTTAGAAGTGGTGACATTGCCCTTGATGGATGGGCAATCCTCAGATGTACCTCTCCAACAATCGGGTCTCGGTTTGAACCATTTGAGGCACGATAAGTCGAGTTCTTGAAAGCGGTTATAAGCGACCATATTTGTGCCTTGAACTTTGAGGTTCCAAAACTCATACTCCGGTTTCTTGATCTCATTCGAGGCGATATTTTGAAGCACCATTTCTTTAAAGCTTTCCTATGGCATGGCATAGGCAACATCAATACTTGCGATTTCAAGAAATTGTTCCACCGGTCAAGCGACATCCGTGAAAGTGAGCGATGCATACTTAACCTTAGCCTCTTCTTGCGATTCGGATCCGAAACACGGTCTCGAGTTTCTCGATCCACTAGTCGGACCGGCGGCTCCTTGGTTCCACTAAAGCCTCAGGTCATGGTCTTACAAAAATCACAGCGGTACAAATCGGTTGTGGGTGGTTTGGTCTCGAAGTTCCGGCTTGATGAGCAGTGGTTTCTTTGCGGCTAGATTTGCATTCACTCGCTCATTGACCAGTTGGTCTATCATAGCTTGATTCATGGTAGGTTGAATTGGAGTAACCCTAGCATGAGTAGTGGCTTCGGCAATTTGATCGTGTGTGACCCTTGTTGGAATAGCGGTGTTTGTAGCTCGGTTGCGAGTAACCCTCGCTGGAATAGGAGCATTGGAAGCTCCACCATGGTTGGTTCTGTTTGATCTTCGTTTTGGCGGCATTTCTGCAGTAAGAAAGGCGATGAGATATAGAACCTTTTAAACAAGGTAAGTGCCAGGTAATAGTGTAAATATCGCAGATAGATCATATGAGCAATCTATGAAAGAAGAGACAATTGGATAAGAAAATAAGCTTGACATAGATAGAATTTCGGTTATAGGGTTCCTAAAGTACAAGCGGAGATACAAGTTGGAATACAAACCGAAATACAACTGAAATACCATGGAAATACAAACTGAAGTACAAGAGTCATAACTAACACTAACTGTCATAGTCCAGTTTAGTGTACAACATCATACAATAAGGAATCTAAGGATGTCGGCGCTCTGCTTGCAAACGCTCAATACCAGCAATCAACTCTCGCTGTGTAGCCTCTAAACTCGCAATGCGCCTCATTTGGGAGGCTAACATGGACTCCAAACCCCGTAGTCCTCTGCCACTCTCCTGCAGCGGTATCCCTAGCAATCCAGCTGGATCGCTCTAGCTCCTCAAGTCGGCCGTGCATCCGGACTGTCCTCTGTCTAACTTGCGTGATCTGCATCCGGATATCTAACAATATCAACACGAGCCTCGAATCATAACCCAACGGATCCTCTCATGCCTCTCTCAGCTCCATACTCTCAAACAACACATATGTGGTGCGGTCTAGACCCTCGACACGCTACTCGTAAGCTGCTGGCGTCTTGGCTTGACTCTCTCAACTAATCGGTATGGGCCCCTAGTAAGGTCTCGTGATAATCCAGTGAATAAGTACTCTCTCGGTGAGAGTCGACTCCTCGTTATCTGGAGACCACGATAGGTCAGCACGGTGTGCCTCGCTCGGTCGACTACCTCAATAGTCTCAGTGTCTAGTAGTGTGAGTAAGGCGCTCCATGTCTGAGGCGGATGGTATGAATGAAGGTGATGATGGGTGTAGCTGGGCTCGCGACATGTGGTATAGGCGATCAAACAATCAATATCCTCCATGCAACCACATTACTCTCCTTACAGGCTGCGAAGAAAAGCAACTCTGTCCTAACCCATTTGGTACATCAATGTCCATGTCCTCGCTCGACCTGAGCCATCACGGAACTCATCCTATCTCTTGAATACTCGGACAATCTCGGAGTCTCGGTAGTATCCATATCTCTGTTGTACTAACATGTCCGGGAACACTCTCAATCGGCATAGACCCTGTAAGCTCATCCTCTGGATCCTCTACCGGATCCTCGTCCGGGTCTTCCTCTGAGTAGGAATCAGTGGCTCTCCTAAGCCTCTGGTGAGGTGGTGACTCGGTGGATGATGGTGACACTGGAATAGTAGAAGGACCCATGTAGGCAGCGCGCGTCATCTGAGAAGCTGATACATGTATGAATGAATATCTCTCACGATATCCAGGCACTCTCATGATCATGCGGGCTTTGCGCCTGCTTGTCAGTAGAGCTGATGGGGTGGTAGTGAGAGTAGGTATAGATGGAGCAAGTGCAGTGGCTGGCTGAGCTAATAGTGTAGCCTGAACGTACGGATCAGTGGCCATGTGTGCAAGCTGGTGAATGGTAGGTGAATGAGCAGCAAGTAGGATGTTCTCTTGAACATCGTGATGGAAGGCAGGTGAAGGCATGGTCTGTGACAAGACGGTGCATATGTGTAAGTATGTGGAAAAAATACTCACGATGAATATGAAATAGTGCACTAGTAAATAGGAAATAAAACATGCAATCCTATTTAAATGAACTCTAAGTAAAATGGACAGGAAGGCAAGCGGCAACTGACGATCGTAGTATGATGTTTTTATAAAAAGTAGTTATAGTTTAAGGTTTATATGTACCTAGTTCTTTATAACTCTTGCTCGATGCCAATTTGTAACACCCCAAATTTGGTTTAGCGGAGCTTATCACGTGTTATGGGAATGTTACGAAATCGGAGATCACAACACAAGTAATAAAGAGCGGAATACATACTCGTTTGATTTCATAAAATAGTTTTAAAACATTATCTTACAACATTGTTTGGATAAAATGGGCACATCCATAAGTTCGGTGGTCCCAATTTAAAACATCCTTATGTGTAAAACACTTCTTTAGACATTACTCGACCATTTACCACCTCTTGCCTTGCATCCATGATCACAATTTAAACACACGAGAAAATATGCTAAAAGGTCACTAAAAGTTGGTGAGTTCATAGGTTTAAATTAAAGCGATGGTTTGGACCACAATCAAAGTCATATAATCATTACAACGAATATAATGATATATGGATGAATGTCTATTACGTTAGCTCTAAGTTCATGCAACCGATACTCGACGGTTTGTATGCTAAATGATATCATACAATATATAGGCCCAATGCGAGTGTTTTGTCCTCGACACTCGATTCCGACATGGTATCGTTTCGCCTTGGCCTAAGCATGGCCAACCGAGCGGAGGAGTCACCTCAATAGATCTATTTATAACATTCGCGCTTCAGTGAGGCGGCGGTTCATGAAAAGGGGCCTTTCTAGGGACATAAGGGATTAGGCTAAACCACGTAATAGTATTCATGTAATAGTTCAGGTCCATAAAAAGGTTTTGCATATTTTCTCACCCCAAAATGTATAAAACAATTTATCAAGTAAAAGAGGGGCTATGAAACTCACCTTAGCAAATGTGCAATCCAAAAGTGGGATTTAGTGAATATTGTGAAAGGCAACGACACGCGACCTAGATAAAGAGGGCAATGTTTTAGTTCATTGTTTTTAAGTATTACTTACTTAAAATAGTTCAATTGTTTTTATAATTGTATTAAAACTAAATTTTAGTTTGTAAAAATGATTAAATGGTTTTACTAGTAAGTATATGAATGTATATATACTTTTCATGTTGACACTATAATGGTGTTGTCAAAATTAAAGTTGGTTTATTTTCTAATTGAGTTTAGAAAATACTTAAATTAAAGTTGAAGACTCTCAATTTTATTAATTGACAATATGATATAGTAGTCATCATTTAATTATAAAAATTTATTCTTAATAGTTATTGTTCTCAACTAGAAATTTTACTTGACATACATATGTCTACACATTGACGTTAAACTTTTGATGTATACCTTATTATACGAATTACGTTTTAAGCACTTGTTTTATTGTTTGAAGGCTTTTACCCTTGTTTTACTTGTCGATATAAGTATACATGTCTAAGGTCGAAGTCTCCAATGTGTGGCAAATGAGTTTGGTTTTACAATTTATTTCCGGTATAGGTTACACGTTTTATTTTGTTGACTTGTTTAACCACTCAATGAATACCCCGAACCACCGTGGGTTGTGGCGGCGTCGGCGATGGCGAGGGCAGCGGGTTGGGCGAAGCCCATAAAACAACCAAACAACTCCGCGCTGTAACACAATTACAAGTTGGGTTTCGGCCGAATTTTGATGTCAAAGTTACTAGTTAATACTTTGATAAAGCGCTTGTTCAAGATTTTGTGGGAAAATCATCGCGAGAAAGGAAAAAAAATATGACAAGGATTCATTCAAGTGAACAAGACACCAACATTTCGGAGCTAAACTCAAACCGAGGGTATCATGGTTGACGTGCTTCAATGCATTCTCGACTACCCGTCGTACCAATAACGTCTCGAATAATGCTTAAGGCTAACTTATTAACTGAAAGTTAGAGCAAGGGTGAGGTGAAACCATGTGTTAAGTCGAGTACTACTCAACTCGGTTTCATCCAGACAACCTATTGTACTATTACGGACGTGACAAATATAGGCTACTCACAATTTATTTTGGCAAATGAGTACTCTTGACATTTCTCTTCCTAAGCGGACACAACCGATTTCACACAAGGCTCATAGTCGTAATTCGAGACACAGGCACCATGATAACAAGCATTGATTTCTCAAGTTAAGACAAGATTATAACATGGTATCGACACAATTTGAATGACACGGATGTCATTGGAAAGGACGCGAGCATCAAAATGGGTTCCTAGTTGAATCAAACAACAACCCAACATCTCATTACGAATTCAATATCATGAATCTAATATGATACTTACTCCCTACAAGATTTATAAAACTTAACTCTTCTTGTTTTCTTGGTTCTTACTTCTCGACAGAACCATCCTAACAAATTCAATGACCAAATTCAAGTTTTCAAAGTGACAATTTTATTTATCATAACACAAGATTATGTAACATCAAAAACACTTGGTTCACACAATCGAATATCAAATTTCATTAACAACTCAATTCATAAACTTTAACAATTACAAGGTTGAGTGATTTTGTTACAAGGAAGAAGATGATGATGAAGTCGAAAGTCAACCCAAGAATCCAACACCACTTAATTCTCTACCGATTCCAAAGCAAACACAAGCAAGATTTGTCAATACCTTAGAGCTTTCCTATCTTTGGTGGTGAAATTTTTGGAGTGTGATACTCCTTGGGTTGCCTCGGCTGGTCATAAAAGGAGGGGATAAGAGAAGTTTTGACTCCACTTTCTTCCTTGGGTTTTTGTGTCATACCCATTTGTGTTAAAGTTGTTCTCTAACCACTCACATCATCACACCTTGTGATTCTTCAGAAAAACATGAAGGAGAAAGGGACATATGATGCTTCCATGGTTATCCATAGATGGTTTGACCCAACCTTTGGGCGGCGTGGACCGTGGCAGCAGCAGAGGAGACAAAGACATTCACTAATTCACCTTGTATGTGAAAGTGAGGATGGAAAGAGGCTTTTGCAAGACCTATTTTTATCATTAGTTTCTTTTGGGGTGTTTGACCTAAGCGCATGATAGGGATAGATGGGAAGTAGATGACCATTTTTGGGAATATGAAGTTTGTTGGTATTATGCTTGTGAGAAAAACGTGTGGGAGGTGAAAGAAAAACAGAAAACGATAAAAAAGAAGAGAGAGGGGGGAGGGGCGGATTAACCAAGGGTAAAGGGATAAGATTTTATTTACTTATTTTTCTAAAATGAAATTTGTAGTGTATTATTTATAAAGTAAGTATAATTGTTAGGTATGAGGAGTAATTTAAGTTGTATTGTATATTTTTGGTGTCCCGCGTTATAAAACTGTGACTGAAGTATTAAAGTTTGGTAATTTTTATAATGTAATATCTTATAGATACACTTCTGAAATATTATTATCTTGATAATATTTTCCATTACGGGGGTTTACCATTTGTTTTCTTTGCCCTTATCATAGTGTCGATACGCGTGCAGTGTCGGTCACAGTGGGAAACGAGATAACCTCTCGTCTTACAAATTTAATCATAAGACTAGAACACAATATTCATATTATGAAATGAATGCAAAAGAAGTGCAATAGGCAACTGTATGTGAGTTATCTACTCAAATGATCAGGCAAAGCTTATGCATGCTTAATGACTAGGCTTAGTAATAATAAATTACAATTTATTATTTAAATATGAGTGAAAAATTACCGTGTGTCATCGACCGTGGCAACTTGGTCGTGTCTGGTCGCCAGAGAGAAAAAGCTGATGTGACACCTGGTGACCTGGGTCACGAGTGTGCCCAGCCTTAGGGGATAAAACCCACTCATGCTTCTATTTATTTCCGCCCCTAAAAATCCATGATGAGACTTGAACCTGAGACCTCTCTAAAAATACCTCCCTAAAGTTACCTTTAGGGACCAACTGAAATAGCCCAGTTGTTCAACAATTTCTTTTGCTTAGATGTTACTAAGGCCCTTCGTAAAAATAAATAAATAAATAAAAAATCAATGCTCATATAACAAATTATATTTGTATGGTAGGATAATTCTTTATCCGTACCAAACAAAAGAAAACATTTTGTGAGCAATTTCATCACTCTATTCTCTATTACTACCAAACACCGGAATACATTTTATGTTTTCGAGTCATTCTCTTTCTCAGCCATTCCATTTTCTATTGCATTTTCATTCTTTGCGATTCAGTCGTACCAAACGTGCCCTTATAAATTGGCATTTGACAAGGCACTGCAAGGATCTTATAACTCAACTTTTGTTACATACAAGAAAACACAAATGTATATCATATGATAGATGGTCTATCTATGAATGAAGTATAAGATAAAGATTACTCAAGATATGTTGACAATATTGAACATTATTTTATATCTTTTTTTATGTTATATTGTTACTACTTATATTTCATGTAATTTAAATGAGATTTGCTAGAATCACATAAAATTTACGAAAAAACTTTCACACAGTGATGTGACATGACACTTGGACCACTTGTTTACTCTCTTCATTCACACTTTTTTCTTTTATAACAAATCATTTTGTTACACATCATTGTGTGCAATATTTTTTTTGTAAATTTGTGTAATTCTAGTATTTCTTAATTTAAATTATATTTTTTTAAATACAAACTGTTATATCGAGACTATTTTTCAACGCACATATTTTAAGTAGAAAACAAGCAAAAGAAAGAGCAATCTCATACCAACAACTCATTAAGAGAATTGTATGAAATTGAATTGATCAAAAGACATTTGTGTCGAAAGAAAATTTATGTTGAAAATTAGCTTATTTAAAAGTCAATTGAGCTCTGAAAACCCCAATGCTATATATACATACTAACACATTTTTGTTGGTCCATTTTTTTGGTTAAAGAGATTCAATTCCCCTAAAAAATATTATTACGTCAAAAAACAAATAAGTGCAATGAATGTGGCTGACTCCCACATCTCAGCCCAAAAAAGTAAAACAAACACTCTTACTGTGCTTAACACCTAAACTAGTATAAGAATGACATGTGAAACTCATGGGACCTAATAAAAACCCTATCTAATTTGAGCACAAAGACTAATGTCAAAAACATTTGCAAACTCCATTTGGGTTTCAGTCAACCCTCAATCATCAAATCACTATCATCATACGGGTTTTCATCAGAGGTCTCCTCCTTTCATTGATCGTATAAACTCTTCTCACCCACTCCATCACCACTTTTAGAGATTTCATTAACATTGGAACTTGTAGATGCCATATAAGTAGCAGTTTCACCGTAGACCTCGAGCACTTCATTATCACTATCCATATTATCCGGAGCAACAACCTTTTCAGAACTAGGAAGCGTTGATTTACAAGGTCTTAGAGGCTTCTCATTATCACCCACTAGCACAATCTTTCCATAAAGCATATGACTTTCTAGTTCATTAATCCTTGCAACCAAAGATGTAGCACTTAGACTACCAGATGTCGTACCAACAAAAGGTGTAGGGACATTAGTTCTAGGTTACAAATTAACATTAGAAGCCTCATAGCGTTAGAAGTACTTACCACTTTAGCATCCATTTTCGGTTGTCTAGACGTAGAAGCCTTCTTTGTGTTATCTTTTGAATTAGAAGCCTTGGTATTCTTTGGTGCAACAAGCCTATACTCAACCCTTTTCATTAGAACAACACTAAACTTCTTGGGATTAGCTCCTTTATGCTTCACAACCGTAAACCCATCATTAGAATTTGAAACCTTCTTTGATACACCCGAACTCTGACCCTTACCTTTATCTATCCCATTCACCACACGTTTAGGAGCAGCTTTAGGACAATCATCAAGAGGATGACCATATAATAAGCAAGTAATACAACAAGGGGGTTCCCACTCGCATTCAATACGAATAGACTCTTTCACATATCCACTTCCATTAAGCTTTAGAACAGCTAAAACCAGATTATCATGAAACTCATTAAGACTCTTGCATAGCTGCTCCCCCCCCATGAATCCAAACACATGTTATTCGTATACGAGTCTAGCATCATAGGAGTACCAATCTTAGAAGCGATCAAGCTCAAACCATCCGATGTATATACAACCAACGGTACATCATGGAACTTTACCCATATTGGGACGCAAGACAAATCTTCTTTTAAAAGGCTTACCTCGGGTGACCACTTGTTAAGGAAGATAGAAATTCCACGAATCATCCATGGACCATCACGAAGAATAGATTTCGCATCCTGAACAGACGAAAACTTAAAATGAAGAAACCTTTCGTGTTCATCGTTACTTTCACTAAGCAATACTTCTCCCAATTATTGCGCACAAATCATTTACGAGCCTTTTACCAATAAAGTACCTGTATAACGAATTCTTCAATCTCTCATTCACCTCATGAACCAAGCTATAGGTAACCCAACATCATAATCCGCATCATTAGGACATTATCTTCAATTTTTGAAAATTTGTAGGGCTTAGCTTATTAGCATAACTCAATGGGATTTCTTCAGTAGACGTATTAGTTGTAGCAACATTACACAAAGCCTCTTCAAAATTATTACATGCCAAAATAGTCGATTGTTCCTTAGAGAAATCATCCCTACCATTCACACGTTCACTACCTGGTTCAATATCAACCTATTCAATCGTTCCAGACTTAGCGAATTCTCATTAGAATTTGCCACATCAAATGACTCCAAACTACCCACTAAACTTGATTTCACAACTTTAACTTCAACATCACAAGCACCATCATTATTATTTTTTTCAAAAGCTACAATATTCACTTTCGAAGCCACTCACTAAGCTTTGGAAAATTGGAGTTCAAATCAAGATTACATGTATTACACGTTCGAGTATCCAATGTTTTGCCACCCAAACTTTCATCTTTTTATTTCTCTTCTTTATTCCACCTCCTCCCGAATCAAAAACCAGCTTCATATTGTAACCAAGCACATACAACAAACACGAAGAATCATAAAGCGTCTAAATCTTCAAAACCACACAGAAAACCTTAACGAATTGGGGTTTATAAGAAGGCATTTACTTATTCTACATCATATGATTGTAACCCTAACTGTCGTTAAGGTTATTTAAGCAAGAATAACAGGATCACTAAGACTACTTGATGGATAAAACAGTAAAGCCCAGTAAAGTAATCCTAAAAGATTTAAGAATCCTAATGATGAGATTAGAAACACAACGCCCTAAATAAAGAGAATAATGATTAATTAGAAGATGTGAATCATTATAATCGAGTGTCAATGAGTTAGGGTAGGGTCGATTTGGATTGAAAAATCGATTAGGTATATGGAAGTTTTTTTTATCGCCAAAGGGATTGTTGGGGGTGTCCGAAATTTGTCTTTTTGTTGGTGCGTTTGTTTTCGCTTAGTTTTGGGCTGAGATTGTTGGTACCTTCTCAAAACTGTTATCTGATGCAAATAATCATTACTACATATAAAGAGAAAATGGTCAAATTTTGATTTTGTTTAATAATTTACAAAACGAGTAATGTTGTTTTACTAAAATATCCTTACTTATACTCCTCCATCCCAAATGATAGTCATCATTTTCTTTTGAGATGTTTCAGTTTAATTGTTCACTACTAAAAATATATATGAAAGTTTGATTACACTTAATTGAAATTATTATTACAAACTTTAAAGAATATATTAATTTATTAGTTAAGAGTAAATTGTTATTATGTTAAAAAGTAGAAAAAAAAAAACAATAATAGTTATGTCTTTTTAAACTGTAATTTTTAGTTAAAAAAAAGTAAAAGACAATACTATTTATTAATTATTTAAATAATTAATGAAAATTTAAAATTACACAAACAAAATATTATCAACAAAAACAAATTAACGTTACTATGTGCAAGCAATCGTTTTAGTCTTTGTTAGTAGATACCTACTACGTGGCAGGAAGCAACAAGTAATTACTTTATTCCCACTAGTCATAGTATAGGGAATATCTTGCTTGGCCGTCCACCATGTGGTCATTTTACATGCTTGCATTGTTTATTTAACATTTCATATTTTATACACATTTTTGGTACTTGGTTCATTTCATACCGATCACCTGAACTATCACACAAAAAGAGCTCGAAATCTATCAAAAAATGGACAAAAACCATCGAAAAAACAATGCTAAGATCCCACTCGAACCTCATGTACTAATCTTTCCAATCCCATTTCAAGGCCCGGTTAACTGTGCTCTAAAGTTAGCCGAGCTCTTGTGTCTTTCGGGCATTTATGTAACATTTCTTAACACGAGCCACATTCATCGCCTTCTCCTCCGTCACACCCATGTATTGTCCCGTTTCAAACGCTACCCCAACTTCAAATTTGAGGCAATCCCTGATGGACTCGAGCATGAAAACCCTGTCACTGGTGACCAGTTTTACGAGGTGATGAATGCTATAGACATTGTTACTAAACCAATTTTTCAGGAGATGATGGTTTCGGGTTCTTTGAGTAAAAATCTAAGCGACCCGTGACGGTGATTATACCAGATGGGCTGTTAAGTTTTGTTGTGGAAATAGGTATTGAGACATCAACTCCAGTGATTTGCTTGGAAACAGTTAGTCCATGTTGCTTGTGGACTTCTTATTTCAATCTTGTAAATCTTATCGAGGCTGGGAATGTTCCATTCAAAGGTGCGTATATAGTACTTATGCTTGAGGCTGGTAGCAATCGAACCAAAAATATCGGTTGGGCACGCAAGTTTTTCAACGTCGACCGATGTTCAAATCGGTTTGCTCGAATGTGGGCGAAGGTTGCAAGATCGGTCGTGTGTGGTAATCAGTGGCGGAGCCAGGAAATTTAACCGGTGGGGGCAACTTGGATAACGGGGTGAAAATTTTTTATTCTAAAATTTAGAATGAGGGGCCGGGTTTAATTAAACGCAAAAAGATACGCCTTTTAGGCAACTAACATGAACTAAAAGAGTGGTGTATATAAAACGAAATCCAACTGATAGTATAATTTCATCAAGTTAGTTTTAAATAAAATCAAGTCGGCTTGCGATCTTTTATCATTTACAAAATATAAACGCGTAGTAATTAAAAAAAAATGTTAAAAGTAGCTAAACCTTTTATTAAACTGATTGGACCTCTAAGACTTGCTTATATACATGCTTACAAATATAATTGGATATTTTATTTAAAAATGTTAACACAAATATTTTATTTCTTTAGAATGAAAAAGCTTAAACTTTAAAACTTAATTAACAACGACACTTTTTAATAACTTCTAACAGTCGCTAATAGGATTGTCGAACAAAAAAGTGACTCACATACTTTAAAATAAGATACTGTAAGAGAGCTCGGTAAGGGGAACCAACAACACGTTGTTGGTAAATTTTGGGAACCAACAACACGTTATCGTTATCGTCCATTTAGCCATTCGTTAGCCATTCGTCCATTTAGCACGGGAATGGCTAGCGCATTCGCTTTTCTTTATTTATTTATTTATTTTTGTTTTGTGGTGAGTGGGTATTTTTGTATAGTGTTTGTGGGACCTAATTGCACCAATAACATGTTATTGGCTTTTTGTTGGGAGGTATTTTAGTTGTTGGTGTGTTATTGGGAGGGTGATGAGGTGGCGCTGAGGTGGCAGACGAATAACGTGTTATTCGTCGTTACCTCACCTTGCACTCTAACAACTTTACAATCCAGTGGTTTTAAGAAAAGTAACTTTTCATTGATTATTTCTTGGGTCCTCTATTCCAACCTCCCTACCCCATGGCGCACCTTTGTCCCTGGGAATATTCCCTTTGTCCGTTTTTCAAGTCTGTGCGGTTTTGTCGGTTTCATTAGTATTTACAGGTTTTAAGCGTTTGAGCTTATTAAACTTTATATTCTGATTCCGCATTTTCGGGTTTATAGGCTTTTGATATAAACAAAATTATAAAAAAAAAAAAAAAAAAAAAAAAAAAAAGGAGGGGGGGTCTTAATAACCAAATGGGGGTATTAATAACTCAACCCTATTTCTTCTGCTTTTCTAGTTTATACTCCTCGGTACTAACAAATTGTATGTATTATTAAATCTTTTATATAATAGCATTGTAGATAATGTCCATTGGTTAATAAATTTTGACAACTGTCCCACTTCCCAATCAATATAGTCTTCATCTTCACCATGTTTTCTCTCCCACAAAACCAGAGGAAAGAAACATGCAGCCATGGATATGTCTTTTTAAACAAAGAAATATCAGTTTTAGGTCACTTGCACTTTTTAGTCAGCTCATCGAGGGCATTCAGATTTCTGGGTTGAGGGCACTGCACTTTATTTCTTGTAATTTGACATTTTTTCTTAACAATTTAGTGTTTCTCCAAGAACTTAGTTGGGGCATGTCCCCCCACTACTTTGTAGATAGCTCCGCCCCTGGTGGTAATTTAGCCATATCGAGTGCATTTTGAACCGATGTGTTTTTATTCGTTTGGATTAAATACAAGTTAAAAATGACCGTTTGGTCAATTAAACTAAAAATAAAAATAAAAAATTCAAACCTATTTTACCACTCTATAAATACCCACTTCACCTCAAACACACTTCTTAACACACAATTTCAAACACAATTCAAACTCAAAATACTTCTCAACACAAGATTTAATATGTCTTGCCGTCTCCCCATTCCGTTGAAGATATGCAAGTGTCGTTCAAAATCAATGCAATAATGACGATGAGGCTCGAAAAACGCTATTATAAGCGTCATCGAATTGTTTGACCGGCGAGGCGGAGAAAGAACAAATGAGACAAAACTACCGAGTTAGAACGACATTACTCACGAAAGAAAAGGCATGATCGACAAATTTTGAAAGATCAAGCCCTTGAATCGCGAGGTTCTTGACAAGTTGTGGCGGTGTGTTCGGAAGATAACGAACAACGTCGGCACCAAAATCAATTGGAGCTATCGGGAGAACAAAGGCGATGGTGTGAGCGAGGAAGATTTGGCTCGCCGAGGATTTGCTCGTTCTCGTACTCCTCGTATGACTCTGCATGCGGGAGCATTGATTAGATTTATGATTTATGTATTTAGCATTGTTTTATTTAGCATTGTAACATTTTAATTATTAATGAAATTTTAGTTTATGTTAAAATGATTTAAAAATAATAATAATAATAAAAATTTCTTGGGTCGTCATTGGGGCATCTGGGTTGTCCAGTCATTTGGAGAAGAAAAGCGGCGTGGTGATTGGATGACCTGTGTCGTGTTGGGACCAACTGAGTGTCTAATATTTCAATTCCTTTTTGAGCGGGATTAGAGTTTCTAATTAACACAATGGATCTTTTACAAAGATTTATCAATTTGTAATGTCATGTCACATTGCGAGAACTATACAATAATTGTTGGGATCCTCTCATATTCATTTGAACATGATAGGTAATGTTATGTTTGTTAGAGCACTTTCAATAATAACGGTATAACGTCGTTATTAGGCAAATAACGCCGTTAACGCGCGTTATACCGTTGGAAGTGGGGCGTTATTTGTGCGTTATAGGGGCGTTGTGTTGTAATGTAGCGTTAAAAAAAAATTCATTTCACCCCCTAAACCATTTCAACTAAATTTTCACTTACACCCTCCACCTATTCAAATTCAAATTTAAATTATCTTTGGTCGGTTTTAGGCGGGATAAATTCAAATTCAAATTTGAAATTTAAAATTTAAATATGAGCGGGATATATTGGGTTTCAAAATCAACTATGCCTATATAAACAACTCTACGAGTTGTTTAGAACTGTAACACACACAAGTTACACACACAACTCACACACAAAACATGTCTCGCAAAGATTTTTCTCGGCAATTCCCGGCCCGAAAAGTTGTCGGAAACCGACTTTTCAAATCCAAATCACTTGCGGAAACCGACTTTCCAACACTACCGAACTTGGTGTTTACTATACACCATCGAAAATGTCTTTCGGTGGGTTTGAAAACATCCGTACCTCCCAATTGTTCCAAGTTCACATGTGAGCAGTCCACGTGTGGTTTTCAAAACCACCCCGGTGAGTTAAGTGAGGCTTCCTCCGAATTTGGAGCGAGATGAAGAAACCGTAAGGAGATTATGGAAGGCGGTAGCGTGAAGAGGTCGCTCGTCGTGAAGCAAAACACGAAGCTCGGACCTCAAAGACAACTTCTTGACATCATGGAGAGTCGATACATGAATGGGAGTTTATTCTCCGCCAACCGATTCGATGGTTGGGACTCGGATGATTCGTTTTTAAGTTTTAGTAGTTTTATTTAATTCGTATATAACGTTTAATGTACGTTTTTTAAGTTTTAATGTAATCCGTGTTTAACGTTTTAATGTACTTGGTGTTTTAATGTTAAATGTGATATGTGTTTTAAAAATGAAGTGTTTGTTTTAGTTTAGGGGTTGAAAGTGAAAATATGAAATGTTATTGGTGTTATTGATGTTATTGGGATGTTATTGTTGTGGGTGTTTTTGGGGATGTTAATGTTAAATGTTAAAAGGCGATGTGGCGGCGTGGGCGGTGTTATTGGTGTTATGGTGTTATTGTTGTAAGTGCTCTTATGATTGTACAATGTCATTATTGCAAAACATTAATTTTATTTCAATTCAAATGTACAATTCTACTACATTGGCATTCACTATCGTGTTGAATGAACATGAGAGGATCCCAATCCTTTTATAAATCCATTTTCATTATACATAAACTTTTTTATACTCTATAAGCAACGACTAACATCTATACTACATTATAATGTATTTGGGACTTCATAAAAAAGTCTTAAAAATATAAGCTCTGCGTATTCTTATAATTAATAATTCATATAATTAAGAAAAGGAGCATAATGTTCAACACTTTAATGCATAATTTTCGGACGTACAAGACAAGAAACATAGCGTACACCACTTTAATGCACATATTAAAACAAATAAAACACCACATTAATGCTATTTAATATAGTCAATTAATTAATTGATTAATAAATACAATTAATCTGATTATTAAAATACCCTAACATAATAAATACAAATTATCAAGCATATTGTACAACCAAATTAAACACAATTTCTACATTAAATGTCACTATCTGAATAATATTCAAGCTCGAACGAGCAACATGCCAAATGGACTTGAGCCGAATTGGCCAGCCAAATGGGTTCGAGCCGACGGCACGGCTAAACGTCTTGAAATCAGTAAATCTATTGTCAAAAGAAAATAAACTAAAATCATGATTGACGAAAATTTTATATCGAGTACTAGCAAGCAAAGCGCGTGGATACACCGCATTAAATGTCAATAATCAAATAATAAAGCGCATTATAAAATATTAAAGCCCGAGCGAGCAGCGGGCAAATGGGCTTGAGCCCGACGAGACGGCCAAGCGGTCTCGAGTCGAACAGTAGCAGTGGTACAAGGCGAAACGGCGCAGCACGAAGCGATGAAGCACGAGCCCGACGAGCAGACGCGTCTTAAATGAAACTCTTGATATCCGTAAATTTATTATCAAAAAAACGTAATAAACTAAAATCATGATTTCCGGAAAAATTTATTTCAGGCCTGCTAGTATAATATAATGCTATACTATGTATGAAGTAGCATCCACCATAACTAATTTGGGACAAGATAATTAAAAAATAAAAAAAGAGTATGATGGGAAGAATATTCGCATCTAATTAACTGCTATTTGATTATTTTCGCCATTGACATCCAATTTTTCATGTTCATTAGGGAATGATTTAGATGAATTAGTAGAAAATGTACCTGGAGCAGAACATATTCTACGAAAACGGGACCTTGCTCTTTTCTGTCGTACTAATGACCTATCGAACCCTGAAATTAAATACATTTTAGAAGAAGCTCGAACTATTCCTCTAGTTCAAGGTCTTATACTCAACACATTCGAACAGTTGGATGGTCTCATACTCCCACACATGCGAAAACTTTGTCCAAATATTTACCCTATATGCCCATTACATGCTCTCCACAAAGAACGACTCATGGCAAGCACTGCATCAACATCACTAGAAACCTCCTCCTCGAACAGTGTCTGGAAGGAAGATAACACTTGTTTGTCGTGGCTAGACAAACACCCTCCTAAATCCGTTGTTTATGTTAGCATTGGCAGTCTTGCAACCATGACAGTTAGCGAACTACTCGAAATATGGTATGGTTTGGTTAATAGCGGCAAACCATTTTGTGGGTGAAACGTCCAGGGTCTATCACTGGTGGATATGACGAGGCTAAGGTTCCAAGTGAACTACTCGATTATACAAAAGAAATAGGGTGTAAAGTAGATTGGGCACCACAAGAAGATGTCCTTGCACATCAAGCCATTGGTGCATTTTTCACACATAGTGGATGGAACTCGACGATGGAGAGTATATTTCAGGGTGTTCCAATGATATGCTGGCCATTCTACACAGACCAACAAGTAAATAGTCGATTTGTTGGAGAGGTATGGAAGGTCGGGATAGACATTAAAGATACTAGCAATCGGTATATCGTTGAAAAGGCAATAAGGATGTCATGGACATGACACTAGAAGTGTTTACACATTCAACAAGTAGTTGGAAAGATCTGGCCAAAGATTCAATAAAGGACTTGGGTTCATCATCTATGAATTTGGTTCGATTGATCAATGATATAAGGGCAATGACCAATGCATATGATACAACAATCTAGTTTCTTTCTAAAACAGCACTACACTGGCAAATCATCGATCAGTAGATAATTGTATTTCTTCAATCTACTTACAAAGGCGACTCAAACTTATTCTCGTTTCCGATTCCATTGTTGATCGAGTTTCTCACTTTTGTTTTGTCTCACGTTATAGCCGTGATGTACCACGGCATTTAACGTGAGATTTCAAGGATTGTTAATTATATGGTAAAGATGAATATTACTATCTATCTATTTATACTATCTATAATAGAAAAAAAGTCAAAGTGAAAAGTGAAAAGTGAAGAAAGTGAAATGTGAAAAACTTTAAAAAGAAAATGTTGAAATAATTAATTATGAGTAATTTCAACTATTAATACCTAAATATGTTTCAAAAGTAAACTATTAATACACATCGAAAACCGGGTTGACCCAGAACGCTTCAAACCCGTCGGGTTGACGCGGTTTAATTTGACCCGTTTTTGACCCAACCCGTCGGGTTTACCCGGTTTATATTGACTTATTTTTAACGAGGCTGTTCAACAGGTTGAGCATAAAGGTCGAACCGGGTTTCAAATATTATGTTAATCCCCAATTTCTCAAACTTTTACTATATTTCGTTTATAACCCATAAACTTTTTTATCACTAAAACTATTTTACTAAAAAGTACAATAAAATTTTCACAATGTACAATTTAAAAAGCTACAACATAATTCTAAATATAAAATAATTAAACATACTAATTAATATTATTTTAAAACACCCTAAAATGAAAAGTACACGTTATTATATACATTATACAAATTAATAAAACACACAAAACTTCATACATGTTTATGAGTTGATGGTACATATAGTTTTGAAAATCGGATCGGACCAACGGGTTCAACAGGAAGCCGTGTCACCACCGGTTCGGCTAACCAATAATAGCCATCCAAAACGAACTGAGAGGACCGTTGAAACCGTACTGGCTGGTGAATCAGTCTCTTGAGATCTATTTCACGGTTAATCGTCATGAGGTACCGTCGGTATGAACGGACGGGTACCTGTTACACTATATATAAAGGAAAAACCAAAAGTAAAAGTGAAAATTTGAAACTATTAATACATATTGAAAACCGGGTTGACCTGGATGCTTCAAAACCGTTGGGTTGACCTGTTTAATTTGACCCATTTAACCCAACCTGTCGGGTTGATTTCGGTTAAATCGACTTGTTTTTCGACGGAGCAGTTCAACGGTTGAACCACCCGGTCGCACGGGTTTCAAAACATTATGTTTAATCCCCAAATCTTCAAACTTTTATCATTTTCGTTTAGAACCGATAAACTTTTTAAACACAAAGCGATCTCGTCATTATATAAATATATTATATATATTAGTTTTTTTTCAAAACGATTATAATGTTTACAATTAAGAGAAAATATATGTCTGTTAGTGCACATTTAACTTTTCGATAAATTTAAATACTCCCATTTCAAAAAAAAAAAAAAAATGGGGCTAAATGTCTTAAATCTTTTATAAAATAGCCAAAATTAGCCAAATTTTTTATTTATTTATTTTGGGCTAATCACATTCATCTTAATTTTAGTCTTGCGTTCTTAACAACGACACCATTAATCCAATCCTGTTAGTTTTATCTCATAAGCGATGTAATGTTTACTTTCATTTTCATTAAATCTTTTATATCTTGTTTGATAGATGTTAAAATTTTGTCAGACTTTTAGTTATCGTATAAGACAAACCGTTTGCGATTGCATTTTCATGGTTCACGTTCTATTTTAAACGCTACACAAAACACTCACCACAATATCACAAATCTCTAATTATCCGACGCTAGAAACCCATTGCCGCTGGTGCGGTCTTCGCCAATACATATATATGAGGCTACACATGCCATGTATAATCTTCTTAGGCGTTTAATGATGACATGGCTACCAATGATGAGGTGGAAATGCCACCATGACACTATATCCGGATACATTATAAAAAAAAAATTGGTAGCAGCCAAGATTCGAACATGGGTCTCAACAATCACACCCTCACGTCTCAACCACTGAGGCAATCCACATATTTGTTTATCATCTTCTACTTCCAAAGTAATATACTTCACTTTGTACTCATATATGCAGCTTTTTCATTAAAAATTCAATGCCCGATTTCATTCGCTGCTACCAAATTTTATCAAAACGCAATAATCATCAAATCAATTTAACTGAGGATAATCCGGGGTTTGCTTATATGATTTTCAAAATCATGACAGAAAATCACAGAGTATTTCAATTTCACAATCATAATCATCAAATCATCAATCTGCCTTTCAAAACCCTACTATATATCTATAAATACCAACTACAAAGTAAACCCTAAATCACACCTACAATTTGTAGTTTGTAACATAAAGTTAATCGGAAAAAAATGCAAAGGTTTCCTAAGGGTTCCAAAATGGGTTACCAGAAATCACCCATTACTCCAGGTAGCAGTTCCAGATTTGGTTCGAAAATGGGTTACCAGAAATCACCCAATTCGCCAGGTTCGATTCTTAACTTTTTTCTTCGTATTTTGTATTCAATTTTATTTTTTTATGGTGCTTATACCTATAGAATATGGGTCTCATGTGATGCCATGTAGAGAAACAATCGCATAAGCTGATAAGCACTACAATAGATAGTTGTGTTTAATTTGTTGACATACCCATATATGGTCTTTGTGTCTTAATTAAAACCATGTTTCTCATATTCTACAATCAAGTATTCATGATTAGAAGCATTTATTATGATTTCTATTAAGTTTAAATATGTATTTTTGCAATGTGGTTTTTTAGGTATAATTTATCAAGCTCATTTTAACATAGTAAGTAAAATGATGTATGTTACTGTAAAAGAAACCCAACCCGGCACATTCATGTTCCAATGAGACTTAAACAGGCCCGTTTCAAGTCAAACCCATGTTTGAAGGGACCATATGAAAAAACTTATTCCAAATTTCATGCATCAAACATGATTTTGCAGCAACAATACCGATTGGAAAGTTTCACAACGTATACAGAGCTAAATGCATATCTCGCTTTTGATGAAAATCATCATTCTCATCTCAGTGGATCATTGGCCTATCCTCAAGTGAATGTTACTAAAAATGATCCTAAAAGCTTTATATGTGGGCAAGGACAAAGCCATAAATAATCATGGTTTTTATGATTTGGTATAAACTAAACCATGTATATGGCCATTAGTGGTTGCATTAAGATGATTAAATGCAATCTGATATGGTTTTTCGGTGCAGGAGTTGTGGCTACAGTCGTGGAGGTATGACAACGGGAACTTCCCACTTTGAAGATAAAGATGATATTTTCATTGAATCTTGATTGGTCTGGAGTTGTTTATTGGCTCTGAAAAGACTTGGTCACGTGACCAAGTGGCAACCAAGAGAATGGTCATCTTGGTGAGTTAGTCGGCAAATGGATTGCGTACGAGCCTATACATTCTTACTGCTTTGTATTAATACATAGTAATACTAATACAGATCATTTGAATTACTTTGATGCTGAGCCGAAGTGATTGCTGATTAAGTATGGGATGCCACATAAACATAAGGAAAAGGTAACGGAAATTGAACCGTAGTCGCGCTGCAGATTATTAAAATTGGTTATCATCTTACGAAAAAGGTGTTTGGAAATCTACTCTCAACCACAGACCTAAACATCCGTATAAAGTTGTCGGCCACAGTGTGCTATACCTGCTAACTTTAAATTTGTTTCTCCTTCGTTTTACGTAAACTCACTCTTCATTGACATACGGTTTCAGGTCATTCCAAAACACGCGGACTGCAAGTAGTGGTGTACGACCCCATCTCGGTAAACTATGGTGAGGATCCTAAATTTGGGAGGCGACCTCAGGTGTTGTATGCACTCAAAGTTGCACGAATGTAACGAATATTGTTTTAGTATCACATGTTCTTAAAATCGTCCTGATGTTTTTGTTTCAGTTGACCAGATTTGTTATTGTTCGTGAAGCTGCAAAAAAGGACCAGTAGTTAGTGCAGCGATACATTCCTCACCGGTGCGTGTGTCAATTCTTAAGTATGACAATTATGCTTCGTTTCATGATTTGCTTATATTATATGGTGTGCCTGGTTTCGTGAAATGGCGAGTCAGGTATGTGCTTGGATTAAGGGACTTACAGATGGTGTCGACCCTCGAGATGTTAATAGAAAGTAAAAGACCGTTTGGAGTACATTAAGGTACTCACCGTAGGATCATAATAAAAATTCCCAACAATGTTCGTCTAACCACACGGCATGAAGTACTTATCGGTAAACCACTATCATTCTACTTTTACTTGACATCTTTATTCTATCCACATATGCAATTTTTTTTACTCCTATTTAAAAAAGAAGAAACATTTTGATGCATGATAATGGTTCAAATTTAGAAGAACACTAGAAAAGTGCCTGAAATAAAATGTATGTATGTGTAACTTGACATTTAAAATGTTTCTTTTCTTTTAAATGCCTACTTATATTTGTCTACTTTGGTGAGATATAGGACCTTATGCTAATTCTACTTATATTTGTCTAATTTGTTGCGACTAACGAATTTATGCTAATCTGTATGGTTTAATTTTCACTTCATTTTGCTTTAGATTTTATGAATATATAGTTGCACCGATGTAATTAAGTCAATAACAACTGTAGCTTCAATTCATGTAGTGTTTTTTCGAATAGTTGTGTGATTTGCGCTAATTTGTCGAGAATAAGAACCTTTTGCTAGCTTGTTTTATTCTTACATTCAGATACATGAAATGTCTGCATATTGATGATATTAGGTTAGTTAAAACTGTAGATTGATGTAGTGCTTTTGATTTGTCGAGACTAAGGACCTTCTTTTAAATGCTTCGGTTTCAATTCAGTATGTTTTTTTTATCAGTTGAATTTATACTTTCGTTTTAAGTGTAGTTACTGTTGTAGTATTTTAGATTGACGTAGTTCTTTTGCTTTGTCATGACTAAGGAGCTTCTGCTAAATGCTTCGATTTCACTTCATTTTGTTTTTATCAGTTAAATATATAGTATAATTTTAAACGTAGTGATTGTTGTACTATTGTTTGTGCATTAATTTGTTAAGACTCTACTTATGTTAGTGAAATATATAGTTTTGTTGATGGCGTATCAGTCTAATTAGGTGAATAGTAAGTGTGATTAGCTTATTTCCTAAAAGACGGATGTAAATTCATGCTCATAAATTTTGTATGCCTATTTGCAGGGCCTGGACATCTTCATTACGGATAGCTTTTACCAAGCGGAGGGAGTATGGGAAAATTCTTATTTACTTCGAGCAGTTAGGTGTAACTCTCTGTGCAGTGATATGGATTTTATTTATGCATGGACACTTTTATGTGGCAGAAGTATGATTCATTGTAAGGGGTGTTTAGAATCTGCTGATGTAAAGTGCTTAATCGCCTAAAATAAAGTGACGGTTGTTGTATTTTACTTTCCTGATATAATCATCAACATATTCTTATTTCTGTTACCAAAGGACATTAGTATGAAATATTAGGATGGAGTAAACGATTGTACCAAACATTAGTGTGTAGTAGTGTTATAGGTAATTAATCATGCATCTTAACTTCAGAAGTGGTATTTTTGCACGCCGAAACAGAACTCGAAATTCTCACTGAACAACCTGGCCGCAACACGAAACACTAACGGGCTTGCAAGATACAATAACACAAAAACCGGCCTACTATCTACTTAAAAAAAATACCATGCGATAATCAGCGACATGAAACAACGTTTCGCCTAATGAATATCAATTTCCAGCTTGTGTGGCATGAATAAGTTTAAGATATTAAACCTTTTCATAATTTAATGAATTTGAATTAAGTGTGACGTTTATAAAACTTGAAAAGATGACCGGGTCACTTTTGGTGTTTTAATATTCCTTATTTGTTTGTGAGTGTATGCAGAATATTTAGTGATGTACATATTTATATAAAGGGGAATTGCATATATACTCACTAAAACTCAAAAATTTGAATATTTTCTCATAATACAAGTTTTTAATGCATGATGTATAATGCAACTTAAGCCTGTTTTGGATATATATGCAAAAGTTTTAGTGAGTATATATCGATTGTCCTTTATATAAAATATGTATTTTAATGAAGAATTAGTCACCTACACCACATCTTTTGATCGACGCGTCAATTTGTGCATTACAATTTATCTTAGTACAATCGTATGCACAAATGTGATCGACGCATAAAAAATATGGTGTCCTTTGTATGTTTGGTAGAGAGAAATGAGACAATAGAAATGAAAATGAATTGAATTCCATTGTTTGGTAGATGAGAGAAATCAAAAAGTGAAGAATTGGAAAGAATTGAAAGAGAATTGGTATTGTAATTTTTAAAGTTTCATTTCCATCACTTTTAGTTGGGAAATTAAAGAATTGAAAATGGTTAGTTTTGGTAATTTGTTTTACAATACATAATTTTCTTTTTTAAACATACATGTGTATTTTAGTATCATATAGATTATTTTATAAAATAATTTGTTAATTTTTTTAGAAAAAAAAAATACATTTAAAAAAAAATTAAATAATTTTTATAAAAAATAAAATTTTTCAAAAAACTATTTTTTTTTAAAAAAATAATTTTTTTTATATAAAAATAAATTTTCTAAAATAAGTTTTTTAAAAATAACTTTTTTAAAAATAACTTTTTTAAAAAATAATTAAAAAAATAAAATAAAAATAAAACTTTTAAAAAATAAATTATATTTTTTAGAATTGTTAGTTAGAAAAGAAATATATATATTTTAAAAAAAATTAACAAACAAATACGTGTAGTCTTTCTCATATAACAAAATATTATTTATTTATTTATTTTCATTTCTTAGGCCCAGTTTCTTTTGTTATCAAACATTAAAATTGAACAAAATTATCTACCGATCTCTATTATATTAATTTTATTCTCGAAACTCATTTCATTTTTTTTTTAAATTCTCTCTACAAAACCTATCCTTAATTAAAATTAAGTGGAAGGTAACGCTGACGAATTAGATGAATTGATGTGACAAATCAAATGACAGCCCAATAAGTGGAAGGATTGAAGTAAAATCGTGTGTGTATAAACCTGACATACAGATTCGGGCAGACACGCCCCCCAGCCCCCCACCAACAATTGTGACATAAAAAAAAAAAAAAACAAACTTATAAAAAACCAAACACTAACGAACCAACAATGTTGTCTTTCATCTCATCCACAACACCAACACAAACACCAGCCTTAACTAACAGAACCACCACAAGAGCCGCTTTTCTCAAACCGCATCCTATACATCTCAACAGAACCGGGTTTTGTTCATCTAAACCGGTCTGTGTCATTTCTGATAAATCAATGTCGGCGGTTCATGTTAATGATGAACCGGCGGCGGCGGTTCATGAGCGGCCTGATTTATTTGGCCGGTTTGGGAAATATGGTGGGAAGTATGTTCCTGAGACATTAATGTTTGCTTTAACTGAACTTGAATCTGCTTTTAAGGCTCTTGCTACTGACCACCAGTTTCAGGTTATTATTATTTTTCAATCATTTTCTGCTTTGGTGTTTATCATTGTAATTGGTGATAGCAACTGAACTTAGGGGGTGTTTGGTTAAGCTTATTTTGAAACTTGTGGGCTTATATAAGTTTATTATGACTTGTAAGCAGAAAAAAGTAAGCAATTCCAAACACGCTCTTATTTTTAGTACCGAGTTATGGAATGCTCTTTGTTTTGATTTATATGTACTAAGTTATTATACGAGTAAAACATGTTACACCCTACTAATTGAACTTGTAAAAGTATTACTGTAGAGCGTAGGTCGTTGAGACATTTTTACAAGTTCAATGACCGGTCTACACAAAAAGTACGTTGCATCAAGCCGCAACATTTTTAAAATGTCCTGTTACATCCCTTTTATCGCATTTTAAAATTTTAATATGGGTAAGCAATTTACCTAAAAAGTAATTACTTTTAAAAACAAAGATCCCAGTACCCTCAAGTTATTAGGAAAAAAAATATACTCCAGTTTGTGACTTTGTGCTGTATTTCTCCAAAATCGCTCTTCATTTGGACTCGACCTGTCAAAATATCAAATGTTTAAGCGCTCTTGTAAGAATCGTATTTCGCGTGATATCTTTTGCTAATATATGTAAGATCTTGTGCAAGTGCAGAAGGAATTGGATGGGATATTGAAGGATTATGTTGGTAGGGAAAGCCCTCTTTATTTTGCAGAAAGACTTACCGAACACTATAAACGTCCCAACGGTGAAGGACCAGAAATATACCTTAAGAGGGAAGATCTTAACCATACTGGTGCACATAAGATCAATAATGCGGTTGCACAAGCGTTGTTGGCCAAGAAGTTAGGGAAAGAGCGTATCATTGCTGAAACTGGTGCTGGTCAGCATGGAGTTGCAACCGCAACTGTATGTGCGCGGTTTGGGTTGCAGTGTATTATTTATATGGGTGCTCAAGATATGGAAAGACAAGCTCTAAACGTGTTCAGAATGCGGCTCCTTGGAGCAGAGGTTTGTTTGCCCTCCTTCTAGTTGTCCAATTTTTACATATAATCCCAACTACTTTATATTTCTTTTCATGTAAAAAAATTTATATTTATCACTGGGACATACGGTAATTCCTGTTAGTGGTACATGGATGAGAAATTTCATTCTTTATACTGTACTGTCATTTTATGGATAGCATATTAGTAAACACTTTCTAGTGACTAGTGTGCATTGTAGTCTTTTTGGAAAGAGGCATGAAATCTAGGTAATCTTTATCGACAAACAAAAAAGGATCTGTTACACGATTATGATTTTCTAGGACGAAAAAAAATCATTTATAGATAAACAAATAAATTGTTATCTCACTTATGTAGTTATTCTGATATGATTATCTGGGTCACTTTAAGCTATTCAAAAAATCAAAAATGCGTGTCCTAACACCCCTAAAGGAACCAAAATATTTCCTACGGAGTATTACATGTTTATGGTATTTTGTATGGATGCAAAATTGCAACATGCACTTCATCTAATTCCTTATCTTTTTGGAGGATCGGAAGAACAACTTCATGGTAACTTTATCTTTATGTATGATACACTGTTAAGAGTTACGAACTTACAATTGGCATTTTCCTTTTCGAGTAAAAAGAGACAAATTCATTGCTAATTTTTTTCTTGATGGTTATCTTGCTGCAACGCTATGGGTGGAAATGTCAATGCACTTAACCTTTTATGGGTCAGTTTAGTTATGTTACTATCTCAGATGGGTCAAATTAGAATAATTTAGCTAAATATGGACCGAGTCGCACAGATATCGTTCAAACCCTGAAAGTCTATTGTTAATGCATTCAACATTCTAGATCGCTTCGTTCAGAGAATTATATTATAATGGTATAATATACATTACATATTCTTTTCTCCAAATATGGACAAAATTGTTTGCTTAACCAGTTTTGACCCATCACCCGGTTTGCCCATTTTGCCACCTCTATGAAACATAATTGATGTCGATGCTTCAATTGACTATTGTCTAAATGTTACATCATATAGGTCAGAGCAGTTCATTCGGGGACAGCCACACTAAAGGATGCCACATCAGAGGCTATACGTGACTGGGTGACCAACGTGGAAACAACCCATTATATCTTAGGTTCTGTTGCCGGCCCACATCCCTACCCCATGATGGTACGCAAGTTCCATGCAGTAATTGGTAAAGAAACAAGAAAACAAGCATTGGAAAAATGGGGTGGAAAACCAGATGTGCTGGTTGCGTGTGTTGGTGGAGGATCAAATGCTATGGGCCTATTTCATGAGTTTGTTGATGACAAAGAAGTTAGGTTAATTGGTGTAGAGGCTGCAGGTCATGGTTTAGATAGTGGAAAACATGCAGCAACTTTAACACTAGGTGAGGTTGGAGTGTTGCATGGGGCTATGAGCTATTTGTTGCAAGATGACGATGGTCAAATCATCGAGCCTCACTCTATTAGTGCAGGGTAAATTTAACAACTTTTATAGCTTTTGTCTACAGTAGAGTTGGCAAATGGGCAGGCTGGTGGGTTGGGTAATGGGTCAAAATGGGTTTTCGAAAGGACGATTTTGGTATGTCTTGGGTTCGGTTAAAGCCTAAACACGTTTTGTCTAAAAATTATAGGTTTTTTTTATAAGTAACTTGTTCGTTAAATATGACAAAAAAAGCTTATATATGGGAAAATTACTGATATAATCCCATTTATACAAAAATAACCTATTGAAATTTATACAAAATAACCCCATATTTATAAACAATAAAAAAAAAAACGCTTAAAACATGATTTTTCCATAACTTTTCTGAGTTTTGGCAAAATTTTACTTTGCGATATTACTTAAATTTGTGGGACAAATTAAGTTGTGTGATTTTTGTAAGGAAATTTTAGGATTTCCACAATATTAATGTTACGGATTATGTGGTTATTTAGTATAAAATTTCTTAGTATCACACATTGTAATATAGCCTACGAAAAAGGGTTAAGCTAGTGTTTTTCGAATTACGTTGTTTCAATAGTAACATAACTAAAAGGAACGATTTAGGAGTTTTTATGCACTATGAGGACGATCTTTGATTCGATATGGACAAAAGATAACTTGAATCGACTCATTCGGTTTGAAATGCCATCTTTAGCCCCTGCTTCATTCACTACTTTATTATTCTTTAATTCAAATTGTCATGTCTATAGGCTGGACTACCCAGGAGTGGGACCAGAGCATAGCTTTTTGAAAGACATAGGCCGAGCCGAATATCATAGCGTCACGGACGTGGAAGCATTGGAAGGTCCATAAACTTTTATTTCCTTCACTTGAATGATATCTTCTTTTGATTTGTTGTTTTAATTGTTTTGTTTTGTGTGTGTAGCTTTTAAAAGACTGTCTAGACTAGAGGGTATAATCCCGGCACTCGAGACATCTCATGCACTCGCCTATCTTGAGAAACTGTGTCCAACTTTAGCAAATGGAACCAAGGTTGTGCTGAACTGTAGTGGTAGAGGAGACAAAGATGTTCATACTGCCATCAAGTATCTGCAGGTTTGAAGGTGTTGCCACAAGAGCTAAAGCATCATAAGAGTCATAATATTATCGGAAAAAGTTATGTTGTATGTTCTTACTTCTTGAATTGAAAATCAACGTTTCTTTATGGGATTTATAATCACAATGTTTTGGGAATTTATAGAACTTGCAACATTTTCTTGTGCTTTCATGTTATATTTTTTTCCTGTCATATGTTTATTATCTGGGAGTGTGATCATATATAACAAAATCATAAAGGATATGACTTTACTATGCCTAGGTGAGTATGATCGATGCCCTGATGTTAGTTTTCGATTCTGCTGACTAATAAGCCTGATTTTACATCCACGATGGTTTATGATGCCGCCTGGATTATGCATGAGGAACTGGCTACTTCTTATGCAGACTTGAGAGATCATGTTAAGAAGGGCCAAATTATTTTGATTTATAAATGAGTTGCTAAAATTACTACTATATTTTTTCCCTGAGCTTTTGATGATTTACATTAATGTGGACATGAACTAGGTGGGAGAAATCGTAAATAGCCTCTTTTTTATTTTTATTTATTTATTTATTTTTTAAATTTTAGAAATGAAAGAGTTACATGATACCTATATGTATACACGTTTTATACTTACTAGATGAGTACCCGTGCATAACAACGATATTTTATAGCGACATATCGTTTTATGTTAAAAAAAGTTATGGGTTATAAATGAAAAATAATCAAAGTTTGAAGATTTGAAGATTAAACATAATGTTTTGAAACCCGGTTCGACCCGGTTGAACCGCTCCGGTTCGAAAAACGGGGTCGATTTAAATCGAGTCAACCCGACGGGTTGGATAAAAACGGGTCAAATTAAACCGGTTCAACGTAACCCACCGGGTTTGAAACGTCCCGGGTCAACCCAGTTTTCGATATATGTTAATAGCTTCCTTTTGAAATATATGTTTTTTAACATTTCTTTTTTTAGTTTCAACTTTTCACTTTTTACTTTTAGTTTTTTCTTTATATATAGTATAGCAGGGTACCCGCGCGTTGCGGCGGCGGGTACCCTGTAACGATTAACCGGAGAAATAGATCTCGACAAGACTTGATTCACTAGTTTGTATCGGTTTCAATGGGTCCTCTCTGGTTCGTTTTCGGATGGCTTTTATTGGTTAGCCTAACTGGTGGCGACACCGGTTCCTGGTTGAACAGCGTTGGTCTGATCCGATTTTCAAAACTATATGTACATTTTAGGGTGTTTTAAAAATAACATTAATTAGTGTGTTTAATTATTTTATATTTTGGATTATGTTGTAGCTTGTTTAAATTGTACATTGTGAAAATTTTATTGTACTTTTTAGTAAATACTGTTTTAATTGATTGTTTTTGTTAATAGTTTCTAACATACTTACGTTTTAACATAAAACACTAAAACAAGTATAAGTGATTTTATGATTTAATATTACATATGTACAACAACTAGTGTTTACATATTTGGGTAAAATATACACATAACTAGTATGTAGTATATTGGGTAATATAAATGGGTAGAAACTTAAGTATCATAACCCATTGACCAAATACATTGAATGTAGTTGGGTACAACCCAAAGTCCATGACCCATGGAGCTTGACCCATAACCCATTGCATGACATCATGCTTATATCATATATGGATAATATCCATAACCCATGGTATTGACCCATACCCGTGTGACTAGGTGCATTGCACTCAAAAGATACATTGTATCTAGCTAAAGACCCATGGATCAACCCATGACCCATGACCCATGACCCATAACCAAAATACCCATGGGTAAAGAGGAGCGTCCCACGGATCCCTAGCTTTACGCTAGACGGATCCCTTGTGGGAGGGATCCGTGGGATCCGGGGAACAGTGAACATTTTCCTCTATAAATAGTGAGCCATTTCTTTATTGTTTCTCACCCTCTTTTCTCACATACTTTTCCCTTGAGTTTAAGACTCTCTAACCCCAGATCCAAGTGATCTATGTTTGTAGTTTTGTTTTTGTGTGATTCTCTAGGTTCCTCTTAAAGGCGAGATCACCACCTTTGAAGTCGAGCAAGCTCAAGTCCATGAGTTGCCATGCTTCCTCATCATCAAGGCTACTGAAGTCCTCTTGTTGATGATTCTTTTCTTTCTTCTAAGAAAGTGTAGTGTTGGAGACATTAGTGAAAGATGTCTCAAGTGTCAAGACGAAGACATTAGTGAAAGGTGTCGATCGTCCGTATTATAGGCATTAGTGAAAGATGCCTAGAAGTCAAGTCACAAGACATTGGTGAAGAGTGACTTGAAGATCTAACTAAAGGCATTAGTGAAAGGTGCCTTAGATGTACATTCGATATGGTGTGTTTCTATGTACTAGATAAATTAGCATTAGATCCAAGGATATTGATATCCTTGATGATGTTGTAATAAGGAGTTGGTCTCCTTTGGGGTTAGTCGTTGGTGTAGTGTTGGGTAGTAGTTCCTCCATTGTAATGGAACTTGGTATCTAGCCTAGTACCGGATAAAGGGTAGGCGACGTTGTGTTAGGTGTGGTTTACCTTGGTGTGAAAGAACCCGGTGGTTAGCCTAGTACCGGAAAAAGAGTCGGTAACGTTGTGAAGGTTTCTCCACCATAAGGAGTTGGTGTCGTGTAGTGATTACGAACTCTCGAGTAGGTGACTCGGGGAGTGGAGTAGGGCAAGGAAGGTGTCCTTATAGCCGAACCACTATAAATACTCGCGTTGTGGTTTTGTGCTTCTTACTCTTATCTTTTCATTACATACTTTTATATGCTTGTTTATCAACATCCAACACACATCCAAATAGATTGACATAAGTCGATCTAAATAGATTAAAAGGAAGTTTTAATTGGCAAAACTATTCAACCCCCCCTTCTAGTTTTCCACAATTGGCATCAGAGCTTCGTTACCAAGTTTCTTGAAGTATATTGTACTTTAAAAACTTGATACGATCCATGGTTAATTGAAAACTACAAAGAAAGTTTTTCATAAAAAAAAACAAACACCATGTCTTTTAAAACTCTTTGTTTGAATGTTGATTAGATGACAACATTTTATTTATTTATTTTCTATTTAAATGCACTAATCTTCTTTGTCATATTAATTAGTCAAAGCTCATACCACCAAGCTATAGGAATCGCTTGGTAACAAGAATACCTTCCTTAAGAAGATATCTTGAACACAAAGGAGTTGGAATTGTCTAGTGACATTTGTTGTGTCATTTGTAAAGACATTTCTAAATGCGTTAGAGGTATGTTTCTCTACTTATCTCTAAAATGACATTAGCTTGATAAGTAAGTATGCCTACATAGGTATTTATATGATTATCTTCTGTGCATATAAATGTATTACATGAAGCTTCATTAGGAAGCCTTTTCTCACATACGTATTATTTTTTCGTCTAAAGTCGTGGTATATAAAACTTGTGTTTTATTTTATTTAATCCAAAAATCATATCTTTCCAATAATAAAACAAAACACAAATTTCAAAAATTCCTCTTTCTCCATAAATAAACCATCCGTCGCCCACTTTATCAAATCCCCACTTTTTCAAATATTTCATTTTCAAAAATTAACTCTCATTCAAAACTTCATCTTCCTCATCTCATTTCATCTCAAATCAAAACCAAAAAGATTCGTCATCAACATGGTTTACATCGCCCTCGTGCTCATCGCCTTAACACTCATCGCACTTGTGTTCCCTATGATGAAGTTCACATACGGAGACATATACTTTGTGTTGTTAATCTACATTGGGGTTATATACCCAATCCTTTGTATCATTCTTAGCATTGAAATAAAATATTACTAATAGTCTAGTTATCTAGGTTATTATTATCATAATGTGTTTATCATTTCTCTTTGATTTATTTCATTCTATCGTGATACATTAGAAAGTCATGAATGCATGCTAAAAGAAAATGTTGGCTAAAACACATATCTTGGTATAAAAATATAAGATCTAAAAACCTATGTTCTTATCAAAGAAATCTGTTTCTGTTACTCCAGATCCACGGATCCCTAAAGTTAGACTAGCCGGATCCCTTATGAAAGGGAACCGTACATCTGGACAACAGTTTTCCATACATAATAAAAACCACTTTCTTTCTAAAAGTAATATTCCACTAGAATGTCAAAACCATAAGTGAGTTAAGTGTCATTGTTGTTAAAAACCATTGTTAATAAAAATCTAGTAAAAACGTTAGATAATCATTGGTTGACCACAAACATCACTTTCTATTTAACTCATCATTTCTATAGGTTAAACTATGATGCATGAATATGAGTTTGATTTTTCACTCACTAGCGTCTACACTCCGAACATCTCCCTTGAACCCAACACACCGGCAATCATGTCCGTGGGTTCAATAATCTCGAAACCGCACTTCCACGAAGGACGATTGTAGACACCTCTCTACAATTCAAGAAGGTATCAATACCTCATTCCGAGCCATAGGACTAGAATGTCTTCTTGAAATCAACGAGAAGATATGTCCAAGGTTCATAATGGAATTCTTCCGTCAAGTTGAACTCGTTCGTAACGAGGATCGCTCTCTATCTCTTTGGTTTTATATCAAAAACCAAAAGTTTGCTTTATCCCTTGGGCATTTTGCTCACATCCTCCGGATTCCAAATCATGGACAATGTGCCTTCACCGAAGATTGGTCTCTTGATTCTCTCTTCAACTTTCGTGAAGAAAATAGTCCATATTGTTTACACATACCCTCCCCGGAGGATTTGAATCGCATAATATGCAAACCTCGACCATATTACTCCGATCCAAACATTATCTTCGAGAAGAGTACAAACCTCTTGCACTCATTCTACGTGAAAACGCTTGGAGTATTAAGGGAAATCAAGAAATCCTTCCCGCTTGTTGTGCTCACATAATGTATTGTTTGCTAACACAACAACCATACAATCTCGCCTACTTCTTCGCAAGGCAAATTGTAAATCTTCAAAGCTCCAAGAATAAACTCATCCCTTATGGAATGTTCTTGACACGCCTCTATCATAACGTCATGCATTTTCATCCTCAATTTCAAATTCCGTTGTACGTACTTGTGAACAAGATGATGGAACCGCTAAAAACATCACTCATGAAGACTTTCTTCATTCTTGATTCCACCAACACTCATCAACCACTTGATGATCCTTCTAGCGAAAACGCTCAAGGAACTTAGTAGTATTTCAAATAGGATCAATCCTTTTGTACTCGTGCTTTATCAATGTAATCCAATTTCCTTCATGAAATAAAACATCTTACATTTGATATCTTAGTGTTAGAACCTCTTAAACTAACCTTGGAATATAATGCATTGTCAAGATCATTGCATACCTTTAGTAAAGGTTCTGCTTAGCAGATGGACGGATCCCAAAATTTGTGCTAGACGGATCCCTACACTTAGGGAACCGTGGGATCCGGCAAACAGAAAATGTAATTGCAAACATTGTATTTTAAACATGTCTTTAGAACACCTCACACTAAGCTAGACATAGTGTCTTAAGGCAAATTAAGTCCTTATCAAGTTAAGTAGATCCTTCCTACTCACACATAGATCACACTCAAAGACGCTTGTAGATCTATCATTTCACTTAAATCCATTACTCTTCCGCTCTCAAGATCACTCATCATATCTTACATGATCCCTCACATCTAGTCTTATAAATCTTTCGATTATGGCAAAATTTATCATAATCATCCTTACCTCAAAATTGGTCGAAATTGATCAAATTCTAGTTTTCCCATCATAAGCCTTTATGATCTTCTCCAAAACATTATCCTAAGTCACTATCTGATCTCTAGGATCATTTAGCTTCTCTTGACACTCTAAAAATCCTTAGTGTCATCTTTGTTCATTCATTGGTACTCATGAAAGTTCTAATTTCTTCCATAAAAGGCAATCATTAGCTACATCACTCATTACCTACAAGTACTTAAGCACCCCTTCATTTAAGACACTTAGGAGGACTGAAACACTCAAGATGATATAGATCTTAGACCTTAGAAACATCATTTTTACTCTTTCATAGCTGCTGAGAGCCGGATCCCTAGGATTAGCCTAGACGGATCCCTTTGAGGAGGGAACCGTGGGATCCGGGTGACAGATTATGTCAACTCTAGCTAAAACAATTATTTCAAGTTCATCTTTCTAACTTAAACACTCCATCTCATCTTAAATGAGTTCCTAGATCAGTACAAACTCTGAAGTTGACTCTTGTGCATGTTAATCATCACATTCCGATGAATTTTAATGGCTTAAGGCTTGAATACACTTGCCAAATCTCTTGCTTTATAAACCACATTATTAGGACTTCTAAAGTCATCACCTTCATCCTCATTTTCAGCACTTAAGAAACCTTTACAAACCTCTTGATCTCATCATGAGGAAAACTCCAAGTAGCAACTTATCCACCAAAGAACCACCCAAGAAAATTGCTCGTGTTGTACACGAAATTTATTCTACCGAATCATCTCCGGTCAAGCCAACAAATGCAAGGATTTCTTCTCAACCAATCAAACCAATTCCTAGAAGGATAGTACCTACAAAAGTACCTATGCCAAACACCACCATACCTCCTAGGCCAAACAATATCATCTCCACTAAACCATCACCATTGGTTCCTAGAGCTATCTCATTTACAACTCCACTATCATCACCACACCTCTACAATTTAGAGGATTTGCCTCCTAGGCCGTCTCATCCTCCTCCGCCGACAACATTCTCCTCATTAGGAGGAATAATGGTACAAAATCAAGGTGTTGAGTCAACATTAGCTCCGGCTTCCTTTTCGCCGTTACAATCATATAATCCCATTTGGATTATGAGAAATCATCAAAGTCAACCACCCGACCATATGGAAGTTGACACTTATCTACCACCACCATCATTCTTGGTCGAGCCTCCACCAATCCCTCCGTCGTTTGAGGCTCCACAAGCCGCCTCACTTGATCCTTCGCATCAAGCAATTCCACTTCTTCCACCACCACTATCTAGCCATAACAAAGATTGTTATCATTGTCAACATGTTGAAAGTTTGATACATGAAGTACGAGAAGACCAACGTTTCATGTTCTATCACCTCCTCGAACATTTCGACGAGATTAAACCTAAACAAACTTGAGCTAGAGGATTTTAGTGGTGTCTTAGTTTCAAGCATTACTTAGATAAGTCTAGTAATTCCAAGTCATGTATCGATCATTTTCTTAGTTTTTAGAGTCATATGTACCATATCTCTAGTTTTATTAAATGAAAATACATGCTACTTGCTATATTTCTGAGTATATGATTATGTTATATAATACATATCTCACTTTGATATTAACATAATGTGTTATATCACCATTGTTGAAATTAATCTTCAGCTAGACGGATCCCTTAAATTTGCCTAGACGGATCCCTACAAGGAGGGAACCGTGGGATCCGTGATACAGAAAACTATTTTTCTACTAACTTGGATCATATTTGCAGGAAATTGGGCATTATACTTGTCTTCTAACCTTTGTTTTGTAGTTATTCAATTTACACATGAAGACTTTGACACCCTAAAGCTAGGGGGAGCTTTGTGTCAAAGCAATACATTGCAAATTAATTGCAATATTAGGATTACATTTCATGACATCCCGTTGCAAAATTGCAATCATCAAGGGGGAGCACATTCATCGCATAGACGAAATCTTTTGCAAACTTAGTTGCAAATGAACTAGCTTTGGTATTATTTTCTTAACGCCCTTACATAGGGATGGACTCGTCAAGGGGGAGTAAAGACGAGATCCTTTCCCGTTACTTGCTCTATATTTTTTATTTCACATGTTTTTCCTAAAACAATATGTTAGTTTCCTTTTGAAGCTCTTTTTGTTTCGATAAAAAGGGGGAGAAGAAAGTAAAAACTACAAATTCAAACTTTTACGAACTTTAGCTTTTCCTTAAAATAATTTTATGTTTTGTCATCAACAAAAAGGGGGAGATTGTTAATACAAATAAACCGTAAAAACGTTTATTTATATTTTACGATCTTCTAATGTTTTGTCGATAACAAACATAAAATCATTTTAACGAAACAAATAAAATACGTAAATGGTTTGAACTAATAGTTTCTAACATACTTACGTTTTCACATAAAACACTAAAACAAGTATAAGTGATTTTATGATTTAATATTACATATGTAAAACAACTAGTATTTACATATTTGGGTAAAATATACACATAACTAATATGTAGTATATTGGGTAATATAAATGGGTAGAAAATTAAGTATCATAACCCATTGACCAAATACATTGAATGTAGTTGGGTACAACCCAAAGTCCATGACCCATGGAGCTTGACCCATAACCCATTGCATGACATCATGCTTATATCGTATATGGATAATATCCATAACCCATGGTATTGACCCATACCTATGTGACTAGGTGCATTGCACTCAAAAGATACATTGTATCTAGCTAAAGACCCATGGATCAACCCATGACCCAAGACCCATAACCAAAATACCCATGGGTAAAGAGGAGCATCCCACGGATCCCTAGCTTTAGGCTAGACGGATCCCTTGTGGGAGGTGTTAATACAAATATCGTCATTAAACGTTATTTATATTTTTGATCTTTGCCTAAGTTTTGTTAACGACAAAAGTAAATTTAATTTATAAAAGCTTAAAGCTTGTCAAGTTTAATAGATATTAAAACAAGCTTTCTCAAACAATATATTCATCATTCAAGCATTTACATTTGTGATTAGTGACATCTTGATATGACTCTAATCATTATGTATGATAGTAGTTTTAGAATGTGTTAGGTTCTTAAACCAAACACTACTTAAGCATTTGCATATTTCTAAAAATAGAAATACAACATATGACATCATGTATTACATCATGGAAATCATTGGAAGATTCCATTAGATATTTTGTGAAGATTTGTACTCTTCATATCTTGCACAATCTCACTTAGATAGAGTTGACTTTGGCAAGATTTGATATCTTGGTCGTCGGACCCGCGGTACCAAAATGGTACAGGCGGAACCCTTTAAGGGTCCGCCGTCCGTGGACGCCTCGTCCATTTTGGCTATAAATAGCAATGCCAAGCCAAGTAGTTTATAATCCCTTTCTAATATACTCTCATACATATCTTCTCTAACCTTTCTAACTCGGTTTCATATCATATTAGTGATCTCTTTGTAGCAAAGAAGATCAAGTCATATTCAAGCTTCAACGAGAAGTTGGAAGTCTTGTTTGTTTAGTGTTGTATGATCTAGTGTTGATCCATACTTCATTGTTGTATCAAACCATCATAATCTTGTGAGTGTGAGTGGTTAGTATTTTAGTCCTCAAAATACATTGTGTGTGGGAGTAGTTGTACCCTTGGAAAGAACTCGACATCTAGCTTAGTGTCGGAAATAGTGTGCGAAGTGTAAAGGTTTTCTTCACGGTGAAAGGAGCTTGTTGACTAGTGAAGTTAAACTCGAGTGTGAGACTCGGGAGTGGAGTAGGCAAGGAAAAAGAGTCCTTGTAGGCGAACCACTATAAACAACTTGTTGTGGTTTGATCATCTCTTTCCTTATTTACTTATTACACATTGCTTGCATATTTCATTAACATACTCAAGATCAATATCAATTGATCTTTCAATAAGTTTCAAAACAAAGTTTTTAATTGGTAAACTATTCAACCCCCTTCTAGTTTTCTACATTGGTACAGAGCCTCGTTGCTCAAGAATTTCTAAAATAACTTGTATTTTATAAACTTGAAACGATCCATGGATTCGAAAACTTTAAAGAAGGGCAATCTATGCAAAGACCACCACTCTTTGAAACCAATGGATTTATCTATTGGAAAAACCGTTTGAAACATATGTAAAATCAAAAGATATAGATCTTTGGTTTATTATTGTTAAAGGAGATTTTAGTTCTACAACAAAGGATATTTCCGTTGATGAACAAAAGAAATTAGTTGCTAAAAATAATGAAGCTAAAATGATGCTTTATAATGCTTTACCTAGAAAAGAATATGAAAGAATTTTATGTGTGAAACCGCCAAAGATATTTGAGAATCTTTAATTGTTACACATCAAGGTAATTCACAAGTCAAGGATAACAAAATTGATCTTCTTGTTCAACAATATGAACAATTTGTTATCCCTGAAGATGAAACCATTGATTGTGGCTTTGCTCATTTTAACACTATAATTACATCACTTAAAGCACTTGATGAAACTTTTCGTAGTAAGAACTTTGTCAGGAAATTTCTTAGAGCACTCCATCCCAAATGGAGAGCTAAAGTGACCGCTATTGAAGAATCAAAAGATCTCTCAATAATGTCACTAGACGAGCTAATTGGCAACCTCAAAGTTCACGAAATGGTAATGGAGAAAGATTCGGAGATCATCAAAGGAAGAAAGGAGAAGATCAAATCCGTTGCTCTAAAAGCAAAGGCGGAATCAAGCGATGATGATGAATCTTGTTCCGGTAGTGAAGATGAGGAGTATGCCATGGCCGTTAGAGATTTCAAGAAGTTCTTTAGAAGAAGAGGAAAGTTTGTAAGACAACCTCGAGAAGAAAAGAAGCCATTCCGAAAAGATCGGGATGATAAGAAGAGTAAGGGTAAAAGAAAGTGTTTTAGATGTGGTGATGCAAGTCATCTCATAGGAGAATGTCCCAAGCCACATAAAAGCAAAACTCAACGAGCTTTTGTAAGTGGTGCTTGGAGTGATAGTGAAGACGATGAATAATCAAGCAAGGAAGAGATCGCTCTAATGGCGCATGAGTCAAATGAGGTACTTTCCGACTCTTCTTATTCTTCTATTGATGATGACACTTTGCAAAAACAATATAATCAATTGTGTGAGCTAAGTCTAAAAATTATAACTAAAAATAAATTTCTAAAAACCAAAAAGGAATTTTTGGAAAATGAGGTATATGAGTTGAAAGAAAAAGCAAAACGACTTGAAAAAGGAAAAGCAAATGACGATGATTGTAAATCATGTCAAGAGCTTAATCTTGAAATAGAAAAACTAAAGCTCACACAAGAAGTTCTAATAGAAAATAATTCTAAGTTTAAAAGGTTTAACAAAAACATCGCTCTTGCCGATGAAATAGTTAAAATCCATAAAACACCGTGAGACATGAATGGGCTAGGTTTTAATGAAGTATTAATTCCAAAGAGTCAAAACAAACGGCCAAAGAGGACGAACATTCATCAAAATTGTTTGAAGACAAGACGGACTAGACGGAACCAAAATAAAGGTTCCGTCCGTCACAGTAAAATGGTACTGCTGGTACTTCAAGAGAAATGTAATGTTCGCAATTCGGACCGCATCTTGAATTTGTTAAAGTAACAAAGAAAACCAATGATAATGTTAAACTAAAACCAGCTATTACATCGGGAGTAGGACTTGTTAAAAATGAATTTAGATCAAAACTACTCAACAACGATATAAAACTTCTTTTGCCAAACGCCTTTCCTAAAAGCAACCACAACGTTCAACCTAACTACCAACACAACGGTTGGAATCAAAGTTTTCCTAGACCATATCAAACTCCGTTACATGCCATGGAACTCTTACCCATCATTTCCATACATGAATCAAATAAATGGTATGTTTAACCCAAACGGACCCATCGATATTGGGGACCAAATGCTTGAGTTATTTGCTTTTAGGTATGCTTGAAAGTTGGATTGGAACCCGATGAATGGATAAAAGATAGTGGATGCTCACGACACATGACGGGCAACAAAGTCTCTTCTCATCATACCAAGAGTATGACGGAGGTAATGTCACTTTCGGTAGCAATCTCAAAAGCAAAATCATCGGCAAAGGTACGATTGCTCATAACTCCCTAAGTATTGAAAATGTTGCTCATGTGGATATGTTAGGATTTAATCTACTTAGTATTAGCCAACTATGTGATAAAAAGTATAAAGTGCTATTTGATGAAAATGGTAGTAAAATACTAAAAGATGGTATCACCATAGCTAAAGGAGTTAGGAAAAATAACATATACGTCATGAAAATAGATAAAACATATAATGACAAACTTTGCTTAACAACATTAGATGATAGCTCATCTCTTTGGCATAGACGCTTAGGTCACGCTAATATGAGACTTATACAAAACCTATCTTCAAAAGAGTTGGTTAGGAATTTACCAAAACTAAAATATGACCAACACTTTTATGACGCTTGCAAAATTGGTAAACAAACACATAGTAGTCACAAATCTAAAAATATGGTGTCTACATCTAAGTGTCTAGAATTATTACATATGGACTTGTTTGGACCATCCGCTATAAGAAGCTATGGAGGCAACTTATACACTTTGGTCATAGTAGATGATTACTCAAGGTTTACTTGGACGTTATTTTTGAAAACCAAAATGAAGCTTTTGATAAATTTGAAATACTTAGCAAGAAAATTCAAAATCTTCTAGGTGTCAAAATTGTGTCGATCCGAACGGATCATGGTCGTGAATTTGACAACGAAACTCAATTTGGAAACTTTTGTGATACAAATGGTATAACACATAACTTTTCCGCTCAACGAACACCTCAATCAAATGGAGTAGTAGAACGTAAAAATAGAACAATTCAAGAAATGAGTAGAACAATGCTTAATGAACAAAACATTCCTCAAAAGTTTTGGTGTAACGCCGTTGACACTTCTACATATATTTTAAATAGAGTCTTAATACGTCCTTTCCTAAACAAAACACCATATGAACTTTATAAAGGTAAAAAGCCAACATTAAGATATTTTAGAGTCTTTGGTTGTAAATGCTTTATTCTTAATACTAAGGATTATCAACCCAAGTTTGACCCAAAGTCTTATGAAGGTGTATTTCTTGGTTACTCTCAAACTAGTAAAGCTTACATTGTTCTAAATAAAGAAACAATGATAGTCGAGGAATCGTTAAACATAACATTTGACGAAAGTCTACCTCCCTCTAAGACATCACCTTTGGTAGATGATGACTTAGTTGAAAGTCAAATAATAGAAAGTCAAATTAATGATAACAAGGGAGATGAACCATTAAATAAGCAAATTATAAACATCAAAGAATCTAAAAGTCATCCTTTGGAAAAAGTCATAGGACAACTTAATCAAAGAACCTTAAGATCACAAGCCCAAAATCAAAGTAATTATTTTTGTTTTGTATCCACCATTGAACCGAAAACATAAATGAAGCAATAAAAGATGAATCATGGGTAATTGCCATGCAAGAAGAGTTAAACCAATTCGTTAGAAATGATGTTTGGAAATTAGTTCCAAAACCTAAAGATCAAACCATAATTGGAACGAAATGGGTTTTTCGAAATAAAATGGATGAAAATGGTATAGTATCTAGAAACAAAGCTAGGCTTGTTGCACAAGGCTATAATCAACAAGAAGGTATTGATTATGATGAAACTTATGCTCTGTAGCTAGACTAGAATCTATTAGAATATTACTTTCCTATGCATGTGCTTATGACTTTAAATTATTTCAAATGGATGTTAAAAGTGGTTTTCTTAATGGGTTTATTAACGAAGAAGTGTATGTTGCTCAACCTCCCGGTTTACCGACTTTGAGAAACCACATCATGTCTTCAAACTCAAGAAAGCATTATACGGCCTTAAACAAGCACCTAAAGCTTGGTACGACCGCCTTAAGACTTTTCTTATTGATAACAAATATACTATGGGATTAGTAGATAATACTCTTTTTACCAAGAAAAGGAATCACAAATTATTATTGTTCAAATATACGTTGATGACATTATATTCGGATCAACTTGTCAAGAACTATGTGATGATTTCTCTAAAATCATGCATGACGAGTTTGAAATGAGTATGATGGGTGAGTTAAACTTCTTTCTAGGACTTCAAATTAAACAACTAGAAGATGGTATTTTCTTTAACCAATCTAAATATATAAAAGACATGCTTAAGAAATTTGGTCTTGAAGATTCCAAACCAACTAAAACACCCATGTCCTCGGACACTAAACTCACCAAGGACGAAGAAGGTGAATCCGTAGATAACACTAAATATAGAGGAATGATTGGTAGCCTACTCTATCTTACGGCTAGTAGACCCGACATTATGTTTAGTGTTTGTCTATGTGCTCGCTTTCAAGAAAACCCAAAGGCATCACACTTAGAAGCATTAAAAGGATTTTAGATATATTAAGGGAACAACGTGTTTAGGATTATGGTATCCCAAAGGAACGGTATAGAAACCATAATGTATGCCGAATCGTATCATGTCGGTGATTATGTCGATAGAAAAAGTACAAGTGGTATTTGCACTTTGTTGGACATTGTCTCACCTCATGGTTTGCAAAGAAGCAAACGGCTTTAGCCATCTCTACTATCAAGCCGAGTACGTCTCGGTAGGAAAAGCATGTCAACAAGCTCTTTGGATGAAGCAAGCTCTCGAGACTACGGAATTCATCTCAACGACATTGTGATACTTTGCGACAACAAAGGAGCCATCGATCTCAAAGAAGAATCCTGCTCAACATGCTCGTACAAAACACATTGAAATCCGTCATCACTTTCTTCGCGACAATGTTCAAAAGGTAACATTTCAATCGAGAAAGTATCCTCCTCAAGACAACATTGCCGACATCTTAACTAAACCTCTTAAACGAGAACCTTTAATCTTCTTAGACTTGGTTTAGGGTTAATGGAACCAAACATGTAAGATAAACATAGCCTAAAACATTAGAATAGTCAAACCAAAACAATTTTGCCTTGTATCGCATCAGTAGCCACGACACCAAACGACAACACGGACGAAACCAAATATTTGGTGCCGTCTCGTCCGTGGTGTCTATGTACAAAACCGCTATATACATAACATCCTCTTCCTCACAACCCACTTTACCAAAACGTAAAACTTAAACCAAGCTCATTATTGACACCTTCCCACTCACTAATCATCAAGATAACATCATTGTAAGTATCCTAACTCCATTTCATCTCTTAATTCTGAGTCTAGGATTCTTATTTATGCACAAAACTATCACAAATCATTACATGGGGTTTTATGTATGCTTTTATACCAAATATGAATTCAATTGGCAAATTGCATAACTAGTCATTAAAATTAGGTACTACATTATCATATTTCATAAACAAATCATGTTTCCCACTAATTGATAGATAATGAATATAAGGCCTTATTCAAACAACCAAACACCCCATGTCAAAAGTTTTGAAAAGCTTCTCACTTGTAGGAAAACATTTTTCATTGCTAATACAAATAGAAACGTTAAAATTTTCATCACTTGCATGCTCTTGAATACTAAAGGTATTGCATAACTAATATGCACTCCCGGTATATTCAAATGTAGCCACATTAAATTAGGAGCATTTGGGTTATCTCATGGTATTTGCCAAACACCCCACTAAAACCATTTTGTGCATAAAATGAGTCGAGATAACCGCAACTCCAAATTGTTTTCATATAGGCACACACTAGAACCAAAATGTTAAAATTTATTTTCATTTTAACATATTAATTCTTGTCCTTAGGAATAACCATGGTAGCCGCAAGATTCTATGATCACAAAGATACCCTTAACTACATTCCCAAACACCACAAAACCAAAGGACTTACCAAGGAACAAATAGAAATATTTAGGGGTCTAGAATCAAGGTATTTCCATGAGGGTAGAACCATTCACCCATCCTTCCTTGAACATACCAATCTTCGTGAAGAACTAGCCGCCATTCAATTCGATTGTCTTCTTGACATTGATGAATCAATTTGTCCTAGGTTTGTGTTAGAATTCTATGCTAGTGTGATCGGGTTTAGTGATGAAGACGATGATGAATTTTGTCTTAGCTTTAGAATCAACCAAAATGACTACACCATCACCTTAAGCGAATTTGCTAAAGTACTAGGAATTCCCAACCGAGGAACTTGTGTCTACACGGATAAGTGGTCACTCACCGCTCTTGATGCAATCAACGACCGAACTTCTCCCTATCTAACCCGTTTGGCGAGATAAGGATGTCATCCGTGAACACCTTTTAACCCAAAATCGATACAACCGAGTAACCCGAAAGGAAAAGAGGTAGACCGAGATCCATATGGAATGGAGCTAAATGAACTTAAGCCCGAATTTAAGAAATGGGAGGAGTTACTTAGAGCAAACGTCATTAGCACCATAGGAAATAGGGATCACATAAACGCTTGTCTTTGCCACATGCTCTACAACTTGTCCACCGACAACCATTCAACTTGGCCTACTACATAGCTAGGAGAATGATTGATATTCCAACTCAAGGATCGGTTGCTCTTCCATACGGGATGCTTCTCACCCGTCTCTATAGAAACTTCGCACCAATTCCACCAACCCCAAAAGGGATGCACCTTCACTATGAACTTATCCCTCACATCTTTGTACCTTTGAGTGATGCTCGAGTTGCTAAGACTAAAGGCAAGAGAGCTAAACCTCCAACTCCTTCATCATCATCATCAAATAGCTCCGAGGATGGTCTTCCAAGCTCTCATCTTCCACCTCATGAGTATTACGCATCTCTTCCCGAGATTTAGAATGAATCAGTAATTCAAGCAAACTAAGGGAATGTTCAGTGCCTTGGTAGGATGATGAACAAGATTTACAAGAAGTTGGACAAATAAGGGTACTTTAAGGAGTGTTTGGAACAATGCATTATCATCAATGTTTGATACTATTTAGTTGTTTTTATTATGTAGGATGATAATATAACTTGAAACAATGGTGTATGCTAACAATCTCATGCAGGGGGATAGCACAAGTATGCTATCAAATTTTACCCATTTTCACTATATTGTGAAAAGCAATAAGCCTTGCTCAAAATCTATGCTCCACTATGTTTATACATGTTTACTTTTCCTAACTAGAAATGTTTAGTATAACACTTTTGAGAAAAATTTCGTGTTTGAAATGTCCCGACACCTAAAACTTACTCGTCCATATTTCGCACTCCACGGATCGACGACACCATAATTTTGGTACCGTCCTTTATGTAGTTTGGTACCGCCATACCTGTACAGGTGGACCAGACGACACCCTTTTTAGGGTACCGTCCGTGTATATTTTTGGTGTCGTGGATCCTCAAGGTAATTTTCTGAATTTCGACTCTTTCGTGATTCCAAATTATCTTCCATCACTTATAAATCAATCTTACCTAGTTTATAATGTTATTAGATTTAGTATAATTCACTAAGGTATATAAGAAATCCATTTCCCACCAAAATTCAAAAAATTTAAAAATCCACCCAAGGAGCCCTTTGGCATAAAGGAAGGAACCAAATTTTTGGTACCTTCAAATCCGTGGGTAATCTGAATGTTAGGAAATTCCATTCACTAGAACACATTTATTTCAAATCTTTTCTTCTTCACTCCATCTCTCTTGTATGGATTGACTTGGGTGATATGACTAGCATTCAACCCTCTTCCAAATCATTAGGAACCTCCTCTCTTCAATGGTTTAACATCAAATCAAACACATTTCTCCACAATTTTTCACTTCTATAAATTGAGAGGTTTTACCATGATCATCCTCACACCTTCTTCATTCTTACTATTATCTAGCAAAGTAAAACCCAAGTAAAAAATGACAAAATCCTCTCCAAAACCTTGCAAGAAGACCGCTAGAATTAGCGTTAGGCCTTGTTGCTTCGTGAACATGAGCTCCTCATCCGAGTCTTCTCCACTAACAATCTCATCTCCCATCCGAGATGATACAAGCCTTACCTTGGCTACACCAAATCAATCACACATTGTGATCACCACTCCACCACCTACAAAAAGACCAACTTCACCTCCTCCGGCACCCATCCAAACATCCAAAACACCCTCACCACCTTCACCACCAAGGTCTCCAACTCTCGTTCCTATGGAGTTATTTTCAACTCCACCAACTTCACCAAATCCTTTCCTAGAGGACTTGGATGACTTGCCTCCTAGGCCAAATCATCCACCACCATTGCCATCATTTGGCACAATTGAGCGGATTGCTCATGAGTTACCTCGGTCATCCCTTGACCCAAACGCCCCATTAGGGCCTAAACCTCTTCTCTTCCACCCCATTCACAAAGACATTCATGGTCCTTTGTATGGGGACCATCCACTTCCCCCATCAATGTCCCCTCATCTTGAGGACATTAAGGAATGTATGTGGGATGCCAATCCCACTAGAGAGGAGATTCAAGCGGAACTCCACAACCTCCACCAATTCAAAGGCATGGTGGATTCTCACTTAAGTGAGACAATGCAAATGCAAAATGCTTTGCTTGCATCCATCATGACCACTCCAAACATCCCCAACACCACCAACACATCCACCATTCCACCACCACAACCTCCCCAAACATTCTACCCTCCAAGGCATGGTTGCTCAACTTGTGAGCAAACGGGCCAAACCGTGGAACGGACCCGGGTTATGGTCCACGACTTCCAAGAAGAAATGAGGTTCATCCTCAACCACATCCTTGAGCGTCTCAACGCTCTTTCCCATCCACCATCACTTTAGGATGGTTTTAGAATAGTCATTCTTATTTTTACTTTCTTAGGATAATTTTTATTTCTTGTACTAAAAACACATCATTGTGTTCTCTTTTCATGATCTTTACTCATGAAAACATTTTAACTAATGAATGTTGTTTATTATATTATTGGTGTCATTACATAGTGTTTGGAAATGCTTGTGAATGATCATTATTACTAACAATTTTTTTGTAGCTTTATTTTCACAATCCATGTATCTTCCCATTAAAGCACCCAATTTAGGGGAGCTTTGAACAAGGGAGATAGTAGCTCGGCTCATTACATTCCGCATAGCCTCTTCTTTTGTTGAGATAAAAGGGAGAAAATATAGAACTTTGAAATTATTTATATTTGATTTTTTGAAAAGTCAATCGCATACATTTGACTTTCTAAAAGTCAAACAGAACCCTCATTGATAATACTTGACTTTTCTTAAAAGTCAAACCGCATAAATTGACTTTCCGAAAAGTCAACATCATGCATCAACTAGTGAATTCTTTGACTTTCATAAAAGTCAAACTTCATACACTTGCATTATCATTTCCTTTCAAGTTCTAAAACTAATATTTTTATAACTCTTGTACAAACTTTGTTTCTTTTATAAAAATAAAATTTATATTTTGTCCTCAACAAAAAGGGGGAGATTGTTAATACAAATATCGTCATTAAACGTTATTTATATTTTTGATCTTTGCCTAAGTTTTGTTAACGACAAAAGTAAATTTAATTTATAAAAGCTTAAAGCTTGTCAAGTTTAATAGATATTAAAACAAGCTTTCTCAAACAATATATTCATCATTCAAGCATTTACATTTGTGATTAGTGACATCTTGATATGACTATAATCATTATGTATGATAGTAGTTTTTAGAATGTGTTAGGTTCTTAAAACCAAACACTACTTAAGCATTTGCATATTTCTAAAAATAGAAATACAACATATGACATCATGTATTACATCATGAAAATCATTGGAAGATTCCATTAGATATTTTGTGAAGATTTGTACTCTTCATATCTTGCACAATCTCACTTAGATAGAGTTGACTTTGGCAAAGATTTGATATCTTGGGTCGCATCAAAGCGGTACCAAAATAGTACACGGGCGGAACCCTTTTAAGGGGTCCGCCGTCCGTGGACGCTCCTGTCCATTTTGGCTATAAATAGCAATGCCAAGCTAAGTAGTTTATCATCCATTTCTAACATACTCTCATACATATTGTAACAATTCGCATTTTCGGGTTTTTACTATTCATCTCGGGAATTTACTATTCACAGTTACTATTCATTTTTACTATTCATCACCAAAATTTTTTATTTCATATTCTTATAAGTTAACCTATTTTAGTAATAATCCGATAGTTTGACACTAATCGGGTCACTTCTGCAAATTTCAAGAAACCGTGTCTGAGATTTACGTTTAGGTTTAAACGACCTTTAGGCATCCCGATATGTCCGAAAACATTACAAACAAGAGAAATATAAGTTTTTCACCTTCGTGACATTTTCATAAGTTTTGGAATTTTACGTTTTCGGTTTATGCTTTATGCGATTTCGCGTTTAGACCCGCGTTTCAGCTTTTAGCAGCATTAAGAAACCCGATAGAACTTATCACTCATATAATATGCTTATATGGAGTATATTAACAAGTTTTAAATATTTACAAGATTCATATTGTTTGGATACCCGATTTTAAGTTTCGTGACTTTACGGCTTACAGTTAGCAATTAACGGGTCCAAAACTCACTCCGTAAACAAGATAATACCAAGCAACTCATATCTAGTCATCCTAGATAAGCCTTAAACGAAATTTAGGCCACATGGGGCGTTTTATAAGTAGTAACCAAGTAAAGATGTGAAACTTAGGTAAGAAGCTTTAACATGTGTAAGTTTACTTAGCCTTTAAGACTTAAGTCTTAGAATCCAACTTTTGCACCTCCTCATCACACCTTCCTAGCACCTTCCTTACACCTCCTCATTACACTATAAATACAAGTCTCATCTCTTCCTTTCTTCTCCATTTAAACGAGCCAACCCTTAATTCACAAGACCATGAACCTTTGATCTTCAAGTTACAAATTACATACCAAAGTTCAAGGCTTAGTTATTCTCTACATGAAACTAGTGTTTATTTGGTGATTCCATGGTTGAACTAGGAAATACACAAGGATTCTAGGGCTGAATTCATAAAGTTTTCACAAGGGTTATACCAAGGGTTAGCATGATGTGTTAAGGATTTGGAAGCTCGGGTTCATGTTGAAAGGGTTTAGGTTTTAGTGTCCTAGTTCTTGGTTAATGATTTGTTTCATCACAAGGATTGTAAGCAAACTCTTATGTTATCATTTGATTACTGTAAATACTAGTATTTCATGTATTTAATATGTTCTATATGCTTATTATACTTAATTGCGCTTGGATAATCGGACTAAAACACTAGAAACATCGTAAGGACTTATATTGCAAAACAGAAACTGAACAGGGGGCTGTAAACGTAATTACTGGATAAAATTCATGGACTGAAAAACTTAGGTAATAAAATAGGATTATATATCTATGTCTTGTGGTCATTTTTCCGGGTGGCTCGTGCCGTAACTCATCCCGATGAATAAACTAGAGCCAAAACGGCTAAACGTGTCCAAATCTGAGTAACAGATTTCAAACGAGTAAAGCTCATAAAACTTGCATATAACCAACTGTTGGTCAAAGAATAAAAGTTGTAGCTAACACCCTAACTTGAACGTGTCCGCTGGCCGTGCGTTAAATGGAGTTGTAGAACTCGACTTATGACCAAAACCGTGAGACAGTTTGCTGCTGATTGAAATAACTAGTACATCCAAGGGTAAATTAGTAATTTCACATTAGTTAAATAATTTCTGGGGCAGTAGGACCCACTAATCTGTTTAGTAAATTCAATTACCTTTCCGAGGACATAAAAATCGAGTCATGATCATTTACGGTTTAGAAGTAACGGGTAGATCTAGACGGGGAAAACTTAAATATAAGAAACGTAAAAACTTATACAACTTCACAAATGTTAAGCATCCAAGCATAATTGATGTAATAACTATATAAGGCATGTTTATACATTCACTTCGTTGTTTTAGAACCTAAGACTCAACACATATTCTAGGTTGCGCGTAGAGGTTTCTCGGCTTATACATCGGTTCGTTATACATTGGATATCACATTTATTAAGGTGAGTCATAGCCCTACTCTTTTAATGCTTGTTTTACAAACTCTTTGGGGAGATACATGCTCAAACACGGCTTTATACTTTTACAAATACACAAAACATTATACTTGATTGCATTATACTTGATTGCCTTATACTTGATAAGTCGATGGTAAGTCTCCAATATAGACGGAGGCAGCCCCTCGCTCGTATGATAAGTCGATGGTAAGTCTCCCAATATAGACGGAGCAGCCCCTCGCTCACATGATAAGACGATGATAAGTCTCCCAACGTACACGGAGCGGTCCCTGCTCGACGATGATAAGTCTCCCAACATAAACGGAGCGGTCCAACTTGAAAGTCTCCCAATATAGACGGAGCAACACTAAGTGCAATAATGTGAATTATTATGTCTATATGTGCTTAACTATAAAATGTACTATATTTTAGCGGTGGGTTGTAAACACACAGTTACAAGTTTTGTATGGGCGGAACTTGGAACCGAGTGGATTTACAATGCCTTTTCTTGTGTGAACATTCTTTAAAGGCTTTTCGACTTATTCAAAACAAACTCTATGAACTCACCAACCATTGTGTTGACACTTTAGCATGTTTATCTCGGGACATAAGACGATAGTCGTTGCATGGAACTTAGAGTCGCATGACATATTTTGAAGACTTATGCTTTTATCATTTACCATTCAAACATTTATGTATTATACTTTGGGACCTCATTGTTTGTAACTCGATTTCATTAATCGAATGGTAACTTTTCAAAACGTCTCATTTAGAGGTCGTTTTCTATAACTTGTACTTTGTATTATGAAGTAGCACCCAGGTGACACGTCTTCCATTGCGGTATTTTGGGGGTGTTACATATCTTCTCTCTAACCTTTCTAACTCGGTTTCATATCATATTAGTGATCTCTTTGTAGCAAAGAAGATCAAGTCATATTCAAGCTTCAACGAGAAGTTGGAAGTCTTGTTTGTTTAGTGTTGTATGATCTAGTGTTGATCCATACTTCATTGTTGTATCAAACCATCATAATCTTGTGAGTGTGAGTGGTTAGTATTTTAGTCCTCAAAATACATTGTGTGTGGGAGTAGTTGTACCCTTGGAAAGAACTCAACATCTAGCTTAGTGTCGGAAATAGTGTAAGCGAAGTGTAAAGGTTTTCTCCACGGTGAAAGGAGCGTGTTGACTAGTGAAGTTAAACTCTCGAGTGTGAGACTCGGGAGTGGAGTAGGCAAGGAAAAAGAGTCCTTGTAGGCCGAACCACTATAAACAACTTGTTGTGGTTTGATCATCTCTTTCCTTATTTACTTATTACACATTGCTTGCATATTTCATTAACATACTCAAGATCAATATCAATTGATCTTTCAATAAGTTTCAAAACAAAGTTTTTAATTGGTAAACTATTCAACCCCCCTTCTAGTTTTCTACAGGAGGGATCCGTGGGATCCGGGGAACAGTGAACATTTTCCTCTATAAATAGTGAGCCATTTCTTCATTGTTTCTCACCCCCTTTTCTCACATACTTTCCCCTTGAGTTTAAGACTCTCTAACCCCAGATCCAAGTGATATATGTTTGTAGTTTTGTTTTTGTGTGATTCTCTAGGTTCCTCTTTAAGGCGAGATCACCACCTTTGAAGTCGAGCAAGCTCAAGTCCATGAGTTGCCATGCTTCCTCATCATCAAGGCTACTGAAGTTCTCTTGTTGATGATTCTTTTCTTTCTTCTAAGAAAGTGTAGTGTTGGAGACATTAGTGAAAGATGTCTCAAGTGTCAAGACGAAAACATTAGTGAAAGGTGTCGATCGTCCGTATTATAGGCATTAGTGAAAGATGCCTAGAAGTCAAGTCACAAGACATTGGTGAAGAGTGACTTGAAGATCTAACTAAAGGCATTAGTGAAATGTGCCTTAGATGTACATTCGATATGGTGTGTTTCGATGTACAAGATAAATTAGCATTAGATCCAATGATATTGATATCCTTGATGATGTTGTAATAAAGAGTTGGTCTCCTTTGGGATTAGTCGTTGGTGTAGTGCTGGGTAGTAGTTCCTCCATTGTAATGGAACTCGGTATCTAGCCTAGTACCGGATAAAGGGTAGGCGACGTTGTGATAGGTGTGGTTCACCTTGGTGTGAAAGAACCCGGTGGTTAGCCTAGTACCGGAAAAAGAGTAGGCAACGTTGTGAAGGTTTCTCCACCATTAGGAGTTGGTGTCGTGTAGTGATTACGAACTTTCGAGTAGGTGACTCGGGGAGTGGAGTAGGGCAAGGAAGGTGTCCTTGTAGCCGAACCACTATAAATACCCGCGTTGTGGTTTTGTGCTTCTTACTCTTATCTTTTCATTACATACTTTTATATGATTGTTTATCAACATCCAACACACATCCAAATAGATTGACATAAGTCGATCTAAATAGATTAAAAGGAAGTTTTAATTGGACAGAAACATAAAAAAATGAACGGAAAACGTGTAAAAAACGGAAAAAACCGTAAAAAACGGACGAAAACTTGTAAAAACGGACAGAAACATAAAAACCGGACGAAAACGTGTAAAACGGGCAAAAACTTGAAAAAGGCTGACGAAAACGTGTAAAAACGGACAAAAACGTTAAAATATAGACGAAAACGTAAAAAAACAGACAAAACGTGTAAAAACGGACAAAAACGTAAAAAACGGACGAAAACATGAAAAAACGGGTGAAAACATAAAAAAACGGACGAAAACGTGTGAAAACGGGCAAAAACGTAGTAAAACTGACGAAAACATGTAAAAACGGACAGAAACGTAAAAATACGGACGTAAACGTGTAAAAACGGATAAAATCATAAAAAAACGGGACGAAAACGTGTAAAACGGACAAAAACCTGACGAAAACGTGTAAAAACGGACAAAAACGTAAAAAAAGGTTAAAAGATGGATTAAAACTTAAAAAAACAGACGAAAAAGAGTAAAAACGGAGAAAAACGTAAAAAACGGGCGAAAACGTAACAAAACGGACGAAAACGTGTGAAAACGGACAAAAACGTAAAAAACGGATGAAAACGTGTAAAAACGGAGAAAACGTAAAAAAGCGGACGAAAACGTGTAAAAACGGATAAAAACAGAAAAAACCGGATGAAAACATGTAAAACGGACAAAAACGTAAAAAAACCTGACGAAAGCGTGCAAAAATGTAAAAAATTGTCAAAAGACGGACGAAAACGTAAAAAAACAGACGAAAACGTGTAAAAACGGAAAAAAGTAAAAAAACAGACGAAAATGTGAAAAAACGGGCGAAAACGTAAAAAAACAGATGAATACGGACAAAAACGTAAAAGAACGGACGAAAACGTGTAAAACAGACAAAAACGTGTAAAACAGACAACAACGTAAAAAAATAGAAGAAAACGTGCAAAACGGACAAAAACGTAAAAGACGGTTAAAAATTGGACGAAAACGTATAAAAACGGACGAAAATGATAAAAATGTATGGAAACGTAAGAAAACGTATAAAAATAGACTGTGAGTGATTTTTATAATTTTAGTTAACAACCAACTTAAACCATGTAAATATTGTGTTAGACCCATGTGGGTATATTATTAGACCCAACTAGACCCATCAATATTAATTAATTAAAATAAACTAAACTCATCTAGACCTACCTATTAAAATAAACTAAACCTATTTAAACCAATCTCATTAAAAAAATTTACCCAATTAAACCCAAATTTAACCATTGAGTTTTAAGTTGTCACCTCTACAAAAAAGTTGTGTAGTACGTGCAGCCTCAACAGATGTCCTAACTGAGCGGAAACTAATGAGTCAAAAAATGAGGAGTAATCTCACACACATAAACAAGGAATATATATATTATTAGGTAGGGGTGAGCAAAACAAACCGAAAAAATCAAAACTGAATCGAAAACCGAAAAAACCGACCGAGACTAAAAATCAATGGTTTGGTTTTTACTTTTTCAAAAACTGAAAAATTCGGTTTGGTTCCGGTTTTCGTCCAAAAACCAAACCACAAAAACCAAACCGAACCGAACCGGTTTTATTTTATAATAATATCTAATTAATATAATATGATTAAATAACTAAATAAATCAAATTTATAAATTCATATTCATTTTGTGAGTGGATTTATAATATATTTGTCTTAATGTTTATAATTATATGTGTGATTGTCGTGTCGCGTGTTTTGTGTGAATATATTAAGTATTCGATAATGATTATATACTACGTGTATGTTCACTTGTATGTGTATGTCTCATTTATATGTATGTAATTGTAGAATTATGCAATAAACATTATTATGCTTAGATTAAAAAAAGTAAAGAAAAATAATAATTTTGTACGTAAACAAGTTTGTTGGTATAATTTGGCCATACCCAAATATGAACTGTTAGAAACCGGAAAAACCGAACCGAAACCGATAACAAACCGAACCGAACCGCCAAAAACCGAACGGTTTCGGTTTTGGGTTTTACACTGTGGTTCGGTTTCGATTTTAGCCAAAAACCTACCCAAACCGAACCGTGCACACCTCTATTATTCGGTGTATAAATAGAAGAAGTTCCGGAAACTATCACATCACATATACATAATTTAGTCCCTAACTATACCCACATGATTGAAATGAGAAATCACTCACTAAGTTTTCTCAGATTACATTCATAACAAATATTATAATTACATAATTTATTCCGGCATTCAAAGATAAGAAAGCCATTAATGTCACGGTTACAATTAGAACACACATAATGTGGAGTTCTTTTCTGTCTTCTAACACATGTTAATGGATGTTTGTGATATGAAACAGTTACCTTGTGCTTGTAGACAACGTTAGCATAATAATCAATTCGATTAAGGCATTGGAGGTGAAAAGAACTCTTGCAGCCGTGACAGTGATAGAGTAGACGTTTGGGGTGCATTTCCATCTCACAAATTTCACAATAGAAATCTTCAGGATGGTTATTGACTGGGGGATACGTCAACGGGATTTCATGTCCTTTGCAATACCTATGAGCTAGGAAATGTGGTGACCTCATTGCACAATGCATGTCCAGCTGGAAGTTACAAGACTTGCAAGAATAACTAATACCATGATACAATTTGTGACATGCCTTACAAGGAATTATATTATTAGAAAGTTGGATAAGAGGATGGTTGTTGTGGGATTTATGTTTGATCGTGTTGGGTAAAAATGCACAACTTACACAAAGACAGAACTTGCAGTTTCACATTTGTACAAAAACGTGTTGCAGTAGCTTGAACAACCTCTGCATTTATACAGGTCATTATCTAAGGAAATGTCTACTAAGTCAAGGGAATGATCAGGATGAAGTTGATGTTTCAATGTTCGGGGTAACTGGGCACAGTATTTATGCAGAGTGAATGAACATCCATCTTCGCAACAGCTATAGTATGGAAAGGAGAGGGGTCTTACACACATATAGCATACATCTATTAGATCACTAGAGTTGATTTCAGGCATCATGTTGTGAGATTCTTTAACATTGAGGATTAATGGATGATCAGGATGACTCCAATGGTTAATTTCATTCATTTCATCATCAAGAATTACGTTTCCTAAATGTAACAGTTCCAGTGGATTTGTGAATGCGTATGACATGGGAAAATGCAACAAGTTCTTCTCAAGGTCTTCATTAGTTACTTTACCACCATCACTGAAAATTACAAATCGAATTTAGATGGGATATATACAGACAATTTAAAGAAGGATTAATAAAAATAAAAGAGAGGCCGGAATAGTTTAACCTTGGAAGGGAAGGCTGCTCCGCATTTAAGGCACACTTGATATGGGCAAAGTATCTACAATTTGCGCAATGATACAACCAATCATTTTGCATTATGCGTCTTCTACAAAAGTCGCAATAATAGGGGAAGTTATGACAGTTTTCCGGAAGTGAGTAGACGAGTACGAGAGGGTGATTAGGGTGGTGAGGTATATCGATGGTATGAGATAAGGAAGCGCAAGTCTTGTGAATCCAGAAGTCACAACTATCACATTCATAGAATAAGTCTTTTTCTTCAGTTTTGCATGCATCACCAAAGATAGTACCAGGTCTCAACTTGAGTGTTAGCGAGTGTTGTGGGTGACCTTCATGTTCAAATTTGATGGATGCTTCCTTCTTTAGTGACGCAGCCACTACCTTTTGAGCCATAGCATCAACTCCACATTTTATGCATACATCAAAGTCGCACTCCAAACAGTTGTAGCTAAATCCACGTAACAGCCTTCGCCTATCACACACATCACAGTTCCTGTTCAGTTTATGATATATATAACATACAATAAACAAGTAAACATCAAGAGTACACAGCGGAAGACTTAAGATCATAACAAATAAATTAATTAACTGAAAGTATGCGTAACGTACCTCTTGCGAATCTCAAATCCCTCGAGCAAAGCAAAACAACCCTCGAGCAAAGCAAAACAAAGAAGTACTTATTGGTGTAAGAATAATGTCTTACAACCACGTTCTTGTACACACGTACTATTAGCGATTCGATGCGAATGCTAGTTCTTGATCACAATAGAATAACCAAACATCTTAGTTATGCTCAAGGTCACTCGTAAATCCCTTACAATGGGGATTCACTCGTCGACCAAGACAAAAGGGAAGAAAAGAAGAAGTTTGGCCCTCTATTGAAATCTGGTGTACCAAAGGATGAATACAAGGGAATGTATTTATAGCCTTATGGTAGATGTCAAGTTTACTATGGTTTCCGATGTGGGATTCCATAGTTTCGGCCAAAAACAAGCCCAAAAGAGTGTTCCTTAAACCTTCTCTTGGCTCGTTAACTTTTCTTCATATCCCGTTGACATTTAACGACCGATAGTCACTACCGATAAGTACATATCGCTCGTTAAGTCGTTTATTGTGAATTTAATAATTAAACATAATATTTTATATTAATTATTTAAACATCGAGTCTCATACGTAAAGTGTGCAATCCCGTGGTCACGAGTTCGAATCCGGACATTTACGTATTTGTAAATATATACATTTCCAACAGCTCCCACTTGGATATGTTTACAAAAGGTGAAATGACATTAGTTAGCGTCTAGCAACACGCCAATGCCCCCGATACAACTCGTGTAAGGTTTTCTGGAGAAAAACCAAGTTTGATGATTCATCATCATATTCATCCTTTTGTTTCTAATACCATGTTAATAAGAATATGGATCTCACTCATTTCTTAATTAACTATTCTGTTTCTCGCTTTATGTGATTGATCAAGATTACCAATTCTTCTGAACATATTCTAGAAGACCTTGGGCATGGCCATGCAAACATCTTAACAACCCTATGAGGGGCCCAGTAGTATTATACTTTAATATAAATTTGAAGGAAACAAATCCCGTTTTGACTACAAGCAGAAATCATAAATTTCGCAACACTTCTGAAAACAACCCTTATAACTACCGATTCGTATAGCGTTAGATTGCTTCACAAAATGCACTACATCCATGACATATCTCGGTATCTCAAGTCAGAGGATAAATATTCATGATATACTTAATGACAAAGATCCATAAAGTATCATCATGTGGGTGGGATAAGTCCTATACTCAATACATTGAATATCATCTGAAATTAGTCATGCTACGCATCAATATACTTTCAAGTATATTCTAACTAATACTTAGATTTGTCTTAATTCAATATCATTCCCATGTTATTGATCGACAACGGACTATTTTAGAATAACTTAAGTTATTCAAGGATTTAAACATGCAAATACATGACACAATATTATAAATGAAATTAAACGTATACCGTACTTTAATTCATTATAAATAATAATTGTTTAACATCCTTTATCCAAATACTAAATAGATCAATGCATGATAATACTAGTTAATGAATTTTGCCACAAGTCATGATAATCATACTTGTTGACAGGGCATAATTTCAACTAACTTTGATCTATAGGAATTTTGAGAATACTTATTTCAAGAATTCAATAAGTGAATTTCTTGTATGTGATTACACATATCTTGATATTGTCATATCATTCCATAAGGTGCGTGATAACCTGAACCACCCTTTTATGACAATCATCTTTCAAAACTTAAAGTTTAAAGTATTCTTTATTCTTTAATGTATAATGCAACTATGCCCTTAACGGAACATAATCAGTCAACATGGTCATCATCAAGGATACCATGACTAGAATTGAGTGTCATCTCAATTATACTAGCATCATTGTGTACAACAATATGCTCTTTAAACATCCGTAAACTTTGAACAGTTATAGTGTAATGTTGGTGCCTACCAAAACTCAAGTTTGTTGGCAA